>NC_069424.1:35710702-35759165 GCF_026875155.1 Cherax quadricarinatus
CTTACCCCTCCCAAAGACAGCTAAAATAAATAAACAGGATGACAGAAGTGCACAATTCCGCTCTTTCCATCCAGGAGACAAGGTTTGTTGGTGCAGGAACCTATACCTGCCACACCTTGAACTAGATTTACGGGACCTATGCAAATTGTAAGTAAATTATCTGATGTAAATCATGTGGTAGCTCCTCTTGATAAACCTCAAAAACTAAACCTACCACATTAATCAGTTAAAATCTTTTCATACACCAATAAAGTTCCATTTATGACTCTGTCCTCTTCCTCTGAGGACGACTCGATTCTTTGCATTCTATTTCTGAAATTAATTTTAAAAACTTTCAAATTCTGTCCTCCTCAAGGACCCTAGCCCTTTAATTGGGGGGGACTAATCTGAAACGCAAGCAACAAGTTTTAAACTGAGCTTGTACAGCCCATACCCTAATATTTTTTCGGATGTGCCGAAAAAATGTACGTTAGGTTATCATGATGTAGATGTGAGAAAACTCTAAACCTATTAAACCTCCCCCTACAGAGCTAATCCTGAAAAGCAGAGGCTACTTCAGCAGGAAGTAGAATTTCTGTTAGAGATGGTTTAGTGGAGGAGTCATCTGGGTCCATGGGCTTCACCGTGATCCTTTTTAAAGAAGGCTGATGGAGGGTTTCGTATGTGTACAGACTACCGTAAGGTGAATGAGGTCACAATCACAGATGCTTACCCTCTTCCTCGTCTGGATGACGTAATTGACTTTGTGGGTAAGGCTACTTTTGTGTCCAAGTTAGATCTCCTTAAAGGTTACTATCAGGTACCTTTGACGGATAAGGCGAAGGAAATCTCTGCCATCGTAATTCCAGGAGGTCATTATCAATACACAGTTACCCCCTTCGGAATGAAAAATTCCCATTCTTCATTCCAGAAACTTATCCATCAGGCTATTAAAGGACTTGAAGGCGCGGCAGCATACCTAGATGAATTGTTGTGGTGTTTTTGAAACTGGGGTCAACACCTACTTAGACTGGGAAAGGTCTTTTTGAGACCTTTCAGAGTTCCCATTTAACTGTTAATTTATCTAAATCCTCCTTTGGCCAGGCCACTGTCACTTTTCTAGGCCATGAAGTAGGCAGTGGTAAAGTTGCTCCTAAACTTGCTAAAGTTCTTGCTATTAAAGATTATCCAGTTCCTCATGATAGGAAATCTCTTCAACGTTTCCTAGGCATGATAGGATTTTACAGAAGATTCTGTAAGAATTTCTCAGATATTGTAGCCCCTCTTACCTCTCTTACCAGTCACAAAGTTCCCTTTAATTGAACCCCAGAGTATCAAAATGCTTTTGACAAAGCAAAACGATTATTGTGTACTGCACCCATTCTTTTGTCTCCAGGCTTCTCCAAACCTTTTCCATTACAGGTTGATGCTTGTGAGTCTGGGGTTGGGGCAGTACTATTGCAAAACGGGAATGAGGAGTTGCAGCCTGTAGCCTTTTTTTCGACCAAGTTCCAGCCGCATCAGAGGGCTTACTCTACCATTGAAAAAAAAGCCCTCGCGCTGGTACTGGCTTTGGAGCATTTCGATGTTTATGTGGGCCAGACATCGCAGGTGGTCACCGTCTACAGTGATCACAATCCTTTAGTATATCTCCAAGCCATGAAGAACCACAACACAAGGCTCATGTGTTGGGCATTAAGGATGCAACCATACTCGCTCAGAATTAAATATATTGCCGGCAAAGAAAATTTGTTGGCAGACTCTTTATTTAGAGTCTATATTATTTACTTAGGTTAGGATGTTAGGTTACTTGTGGTAACCCCTTCCATGCTCTTTTTTTTATCCCCTGGTGTGGGTTTTTTTTTAGTGAGGGGATGCGGGCTACCGTCCACCTGTATCTTGGACCTATGCTAGCCCGACTGACTGCTGTCTCACTCTGAGTTTAGGGTTTGGCTTTTTGTCACGAGAAAAGCTGAGCTCTATCTAAGAGTTGGATGGTGGAGAGGAAAGGCAGTCCCATTATTTTGTGCCATGGCGGCACGGTTACCACTGGGAGGTGGCAGCCTAATCCTGAGCCTTCTCGGGGTGGGGGTGTGGCATGCAAAGAGTACATAACCTTTATTCGGCGCATGTACACACCCTCATTTACAGGCTATCTCCCCTAACCAGCGAACCAGGTAACTAAGAGTTGACGATGTGGCCCCGTCGTTCAACTGGTAACCAGGTTCCAGCCAATAAGAAGATGGTTTAGGCAATCACAGAGGTTATGTGGGTACCACTCTCCTGTCTGCCTTTGTCATTCTCATTCTAGAGCTCGTTGAAGCACGGTCTGCTCTCTTGTGGCTTCTATTCTGCCTTGCTTACCGTGGAGTGCACTAATACCTATCACTGTACATAGTGTATATAGTGTACATATTGCTGTTCTAAATTGGTGAAGGATAATATAAGTCAAAACTTTTCTGCTGTGTTTATTTTGCTACCTTTACACCCAGGATAACAAGCCATTTGGACTCCTGGGTTGTAATACACATTAATGATAAAAAGGTAGATAGTACACTGTGCCTCAGAATATCTAAGATGAAAGAGGCAGAGTGAAGAACAAGTATGTATTCGAATAATTAGATGTAAATATTTGGGTCCTTCAAAGGAGAATAGCAGTCAGAGTTGTAGAAAGAAGAATAAGGCTACTGTGAAGGCTACTTCAATACCTTCCCATACACTTTAACCGTTATATAAGAAAAGAAGTATCCTAAATATTTAAAGAGAAGCAAGACAATGCACAGATACAATGACTGAATAATCTACTGGAAGCGACAGCAGTACGCAGAAGCATTTATCTACAATGTCACATTTCAAGATTACAGCAGACTTGTTAGTGAAGCTCAGCCGAAATTATTTGGGACAAATATTCTTAACAAAAAATCCCCTGTATTTTATTTCGCGTGACCAGCTGCCAGGGAATATTTCCCTAGAAAAAGAACCGAAATTTGTGATTCTTGCATAGTCACTTCTTCCAGCTTATTTGTTTATTTATTTATTTATTTATTAATTTGAACATGATACAGTGAAGTACAAAGGAATACAGTCATTACAGTGCAACATGCCAAAACCCCTTGTATGTAGAGCATTATGGGCTGGCTTAAAATTAACTTAAGATTAACTAAGCAATGATATATTCAGTGGTAAAAACTATTGTAAACAGTTAACAATTTAGCACAAATGAGTATTACAAAGACAGGTCATATGGTCATTTACTGTGTTGCTGAGCATTCAGTAGAATGGAGTATTCTGTTAGGTAATGTAATTAAAAAATAAAGTTTGATTGGGCCACAGGTTAGACATTTATGAGATACAATAATGAGAAACATTTACGAGATACAATTTATGAGATTCAATTATTCAGTATTTATTTAGTTGTGGTGAATTAAGTGATTTTTGAGAAGAGACTTGAATTATAAACAGTGTTTCTTTTATATTCACAGGTAATGAATTCCAGATTTTAAGGCCTTTTATGTGCATTGAGTTTTTGCATAGCGTGAGATGGACTCGAGGAACATCAAAGAGTGATCTGTGCCTTGTGTTATGGTCATGTGTTCTGTTGAGGTTGGTAAGGAGACGTTTGAGGGGAGGGTTTATATCAGAGTTAAGTGTTCTATGAATGTAGTAGGTGCAGTAATAAGTATGGATGTTTTGTATGGTGAGTAGGTTTAGAGTTTTGAATATTAGTGGAGTGTGCTGCCTGTAGTGGGAATTTATCATTCTGACTGCAGCCTTTTGTTGGGTAACTAATGGTCTGAGATGGTTAATTGTTGTTGAGCCCCATTCACAAATTCCATAGGTGAGATAGGGGCAAATAAGTGAGTGATATAGGGCCAGGAGGGTTGACTGTGGAACATAGTACCGTATCTTCGACAGTATACCTACGGTCTTGGAAATTTTTTTGGAAATTTGTTGTATATGTGTTTGAAATTTGAGTCTATTATCAAGGTGGATTCCTAAGAATTTTCCCTCTGTGAGTTTTGTGATAGGTGATCCGTTTATCATTATGTTAAGAGGGACGTCTGTAGCTCTGTTACCAAACTGAATGAAGTAGGTTTTGTCAATGTTTAGAGTAAGTTTGTTAGTACTCATCCAGGTAGATATTTTCTGTAATTCGGTATTTACAGTATTGGCTAGCGTGACTGGGCTCGGGTGAGAGAAGATGTATGTAGGTTCATCTGCAAATAGTGTGGGTTGCGTAGTTGCGATGCATTTGGTAGGTCATTCATGTAAAATGAGAAAAAAGAAGAGGGCCCCTAGGACACTTCCGTGGGACACCAACGTAATTGGCTGTTTTAAAGAGTTTGCCCCGTTTGTGTACACACATTGGCTTCTGTTTGCTGAGGTAAGACTTTAGGTAGTTGAGGGAGTGCCCTCTTATACCTTTAGTGCGACAATTTTGTATGGAGCAAGTCTGGTCAACTGTATCAAAAGCTTTGCGTAAGTCTATGAAGATTCCCAGTGGACTTCCTTTTTTCTCTATTGCAGTGTAAATGTGTTCTAGCATGTGTAAATAGCATCATTTAGTATTTTTATTAGGCCCGAACCAAACTGACAGGGGTTGAGTATGTTGTGGGAGTGAGGTAGGAATAGATTCGCTTATGAATTAATTTTTCGAAGATTTTAGGGGGGTGTAAGTTGGATATTGGCCATAGTTATTCAAGTCTGTTTGGGTTCCTCCTTTATGGATCGGGGTGACCCTTGCTATTTGGAGAACTGTGGAGGTAGAGGATTCTAGGGTTTGTTAAAGAGTGTTGAAATGATTGGTGATAGTATTTGTGATGCTTTTTTGTATATAAAGGGTGGTAAAAGGGAAATTTAAAACTCCGTCTTGTTTTTTAGAGTGTTGATAATAAGGGAGACTTCAGTAGGGTTAGTCGGAGCTAGGAAACAGTGTGTTCGGGTAGTTGCCAGTGAGGTAGTCATTGGGTGGGTTATCTGAGCTTGGGATTTTATTGGCAGGTTTTTTTCCTATAGTGGGGGAAGAAATTGTTGAGTCTGTTTGCTATTTTAGTTGGTGGGAGTTGGGGTTCCTCTGGTTTTGTTAATTCAATTTCGCTTTTTCGTGATGTCTTTTTGTTCCTAGAATTTCGATGGGGTTTTCCGGTCTTTTTATATCACCTCGTAATTGGATAATCTGTTCTCATAATACAGTTTTTTAGCCCTTCTTTTCAGGTGGTTAGGATTGACGAATAACGTTTTGTTTGGTCTCTGGTTATGGGCCCATTCTGTACTGTTTTTGTGTAGGTGCTTTGTATTTATGATTTTTTAGGATGCTGGGTGTTAGCCAGGGACTGTTCAGTCTCTTAGCTTTCATCTGTTTAGTTTTTTGGGGGCGTGCTTGTTATAAAGGTATTGGGTCCTTTTTTTTGGGAAAAATTATTAATACATTCGTCAATATCTGTATAGATTTCTAGCTCAGTGTGCCAGTCAATGTTTTTCACTGCTGCTGTGAAGTTATTAATGGCTGCCTCATTGTGAAGTCGGGAAAGTGACTTTAGTATGTCTTGGGGGTAATTTGCCAAGGGTTTTTGATGGGGAAAGGGGTTTTTTAGTGGTTTTGGGGTTTATCTGTGTTTATGCCTGATTTTAAAAGGGGATATGGTGTTGGGTCCAGTGTGGTTAGTAGGGAAACACTATCTCTGTAACTCTTGTAGGTTTTGTTATGCTGGTAGAAACGCAGTTATCATGGGTTTTTTGTAAATTCAGTAAGTGTGGGCCCGGGTTTGCAGGGATTTTACTGAAGTCACCTGGAGTAGTAAGTCAGTTGCATCAGTTATCATACTCCTATTTTGTGTTTTTGACTGTGGTACTCTGTAGATGTTTATCACGTCAGGGTTTTTTGTGGGTTTTTTTGGATTTAAATTTGCTTTTATATATTCCCCCATGTTCACCCCTTGTGCAATATTTTGATTATTTTAGTTGGTCGGTATATATAGCTGTGCCCCCCTTTTTGATCGGCCTAAGTTTGTAATCGTGTAACCGGAAAGGCAGCATCTGTGTATCAGGCTTTAGCCAGGGGTTGGGGGGGAATAAGGGCTATGGATGCAGGGAATTTTGTAATGCTTGAGGTTCGTAAAGTTTCTTAAAGAAACTGATATGTAGTTAAAACAGTTATGTTTTTTTTGGGCCCGAGAAGGCCTTTGATTGTTTGTGTGTTTAATTACAGTTTACGTTTGATTCATTTAAATTTCAATAAGAGGTGGTTCAGGTCAATTTTTGTTATCATAAGATTTTTGTGAATCAATGTTAAAAATTTGTATAAACAAAGTAAATATTCAAAAACTATAAATAGCACCTGAGTTATTTTAACAAATGTAAAAAATTTGAGGTAAGGTAGTTCTTTAAAGCTAAAATAAAGGAGACAATATAAAAGGGACTAAAAAAAAATTTGTGGTGAACAAATAAAGTGATGATCAAATAAATGAGCTAGGGAATATAATGGCAAAATAGTGAACTTATTACACTTTAGCATCTGAGAATAGCACCTTGATTATTTTAACAATTGTGAATATATGAACTAAGGTTGTTATGTAAAGCTATAATAAAGCTAAAATAAAGGAGAAAATATATAGGGACTAAATTAAATAATGGTAAACAAAGTTAAATTGGGAGATAGTAACTAAGATATGATATTGATTTAGGAGTAAGATCTGATTTGTTATATATAATAAGCTGAGCAATTTATTGAACTATAAAAAGTAAAAAATAATATGAGGTAGTTGGTAGTAGCAGCAAAAGATAGTTTTGGGCCTTGAACAATAATGTAATTGAAATATACACTAATTGCATACACATATAGTCACTAAGATATGAAAATAATCTGAGAGTAGGAATTGCCTAATAGCATAAAGTTTGAGCAATTAATATCACGATAGGAATATTATTTGAGGTAGTTGAAACTAGCTAGTGAGGGATGGTTCAAGGTATTGCACAGTGGTGTAGTAGGAACATACACTAGTTTGTTATTTGTAGTTTGGGAGAAAAGGGAAAATTAGGAATGATTATAAGAGAATTTTAACAGTACACAAATAGCCTGCACATAGAAGAGAGGAGCTTACGACGACGTTTCGGTCCGACTTGGACCATTTACAAAGTCACACTAACCAGAAGTGGAGCAGGACGGCTATATATAGGCAGGAACAGGTAGTGGTGGTAGTGGTGGTAGTAGTAGTAGAGGTAGAAGTAGTAGTAGTGGTAGTGGTAGTAATGGGGAATTAAGGAGGTGGAGCCAGTGAAATACAAAGAAAGGGGAGCACTGCAAGGGAGCTAGGTGCCCACAGAGGGAGAGCAAGTGCACAGAGGTGGGGGAAGGGGAAGTGATGAAATAAATAATGAAGGAACAGAAACACGCGACAGAAGAAAGAAAGACAAAAAAGGAAAGAGGAAAGGGGAAAAGGGAGAAGAAGAAAAAATAATAAGGAACCAGGTTAAGTCACGGGTGTTCTGAAGTTTGACTTTGTAAATGGTCCAAGTCGGACCGAAACGTCGTCGTAAGCTCCTCTCTTCTATGTGCGGGTTATTTGTGTATCGTTCCAGTCACGGTATTGTGCCTTTTTTTGTTAATTTTAACAGTGCTTAAGTAGGAAAGAAAAAGGTAATAGAGATATTTTTAAAGAGTAAGTATCCTATTAACAAAAAAATAAATTGTGAATTAGGAATCTGGGAAGATAACACAAATTGGGTCACACAAAGAGCTGTGTGGGACACCTGGGATAATGAGGTAGTAAATACTATCTAGGAGGTGATAGTACAGGATGAGTTCAATAATGACATAACATACACTAACGTAGTAAGGATTTGGTCACTAATATAAGAACATAAGAACATAAGAAAGGAGGAACGCTGCAGGAGGCCTGCTGGCCCATACTAGGCAGGTCCTTTACAATTCATCCCACTAACAAAACATTTGCCCAACCCAATTTTCAATGCCACCCAAGAAATAAGCTCTGATGTGAAAGTCCCACTCAATCCAACCCTCCCACTCATGTACTTATCCAACCTAGATTTGAAACTACCCAAAGTCCCAGCCTCAATAAACCAACTAGGTAGACTGTTCCACTCATCAACTACCCTATTTCCAAACCAATACTTTCTATGTCCTTTCTAAATCTAAACTTATCTAATTTAAATCCATTACTGCGGGTTCTCTCTTGGAGAGACATCCTCAAGACCTTATTTAATATCCCCTTTATTAATACCTATCTTCCACTTATACACTTCGATCAGGTCTCCCTCATTCTTCGTCTAACAAGTGAATGTAACTTAAGTCTTCAATCTTTCTTCACAAGGAAGATTTCTAATGCTATGTATTATTTAGTCATCCTACGCTGAATGTTTTCTAACGAATTTATGTCCATTTTGTAATACGGAGACCAGAACTGAGCTGCATAATCTAGGTGAGGCCTTACTAATGATGTATAAAGCTGCAGTATGACCTCTGGACTTCTGTTGCTTACACTTCTTGATATAAATCCCAGTAATCTATTTGCCTTATTACGTACGCTTAGGCATTGCTGTCTTGGTTTAAGGTTGCTGCTCACCATAACCCCCAAGTCCTTTTCGCAATCTGTATGGCTAAGTTCTACATCATTTAACTTATAAGTACTAGGGTTATGGACACTCCCGAGCTTCAGAACCTTGCATTTATCTACATATCAGTCAGACTCTGTAATGTTTGCATCATGAAGGAAGTTTGCTAGTTCATTTTCATTTGTAATGTAGTACACACGGCCTACATTTGTTTTTCTCACTAGAATTTGTCCATCACGTACAAAGCACTGGTGAATTTTATCATTATTCTCTCGTTTCAGGTTTCTCACTCTGTACAGGAGGTTCTGTCTTTTTTTTTTTTTTGTAAGACACTCATTTATGTATATATCTTTTTTTGCTTTGATAGATGAAAATATTAGATCATTTTTTCCTGTCATGTGTGTGAAATCTGAGCATAACACTTTTTCTACTTTGGTTCCCTAGTAACCGCGATTCTTTTATATCCGACACTGGTACATTAACATGTAGATGTAGAAAGATGGATGATACAGTGAAAGAAGAATTCTAAAGTCAAACCCGAGTTTACTTAACATTAGATCTTAATATCAATGGCAAAATAATGTCATTTCATGGGGCAACTGGGAACTGAAATTGAGAGTTCTTGTTGTGATATATTTGAAGAGAGACACATTGTTTTCAAAATAGCAGTTATATTTGAGAAGTCGGTTGGCCGTTATGCTATCAAAGGTAAAGTTAAGAAAGTCGTAGCAGGTAATGTCTCATCAGTAACTAAGACTTTGGTTGTGTCTCCCTGGTTTTCAAGTTGTTCATTTTGCAGGATGTGACTTATGAGGATCAGAAAGAGGTAGATATCAATGAGGAGGAAATGGACTAGAAAAGTTATTTCAGTTTTTTTGCCAGAACATATTACCTGCTTTGCTCACACCAGCAACACTGTATAAAACACTGTCTCGATAATCAGGAGGTCAATAATTTTTATTTATATTTAGCAATTCAAAAAAATATTTTCTTCAAGAGAAAGGCAATTATTTGCAATCTCCAAATTTAACAAGATGGAATTTACATGATGATCAGGCCATTTTTGAAAGAATTTGAACATCTCAAAAAGGCTGTAGATTTTTTCTGAGTGGCAGGCAGAGTAAAAACAAGAAATTATCTCTAATGAAGATAACATTTAAGAAGGTTGTGATGATTCTTAATTCATTTAAAGAGGCAATGAAACGAGCGGATAAAGAGAAAATGGTCTCCAGTGCAACAATTTGATTAATAATTATTGGTGTACAGCAATCAGTGCAGCAATTACTAGATCCTGATTTATCCTCCTGTGATAACTTGTTAAAGTTTACATGAGTCTGTGAATCGAAGACTTAATACATTTTTGTACTTGACTGCCGTAACTTCAGCATTTTTTCATCCTCGTTGCAAGTTAGGTTGGCTTCTCTTAATGGAGAAAACAGAAAACAGGTGATTCAAGCGAATCAGAGGAAACAGTCGTGAAATGTTCCACAAGGTTGAATCATCTAAGCCAAATCCGTCTAAAACACCCCTCCTCTTTCTCGTTCATGTCCTCTTCAGCTGGAGGTAAATATGTTATCTAATGAACAAAAACAAGTTTTGAAAAAGTATATAATAGTGAATTGTGCTCTGTGAGACATAGATCCCTTGGCCTATTGGAGGGATCCTCCTCCACAGATGCTCCCTTTGAAGAAACGAGCTGAAGAATTAAATGGCTTCACAGCTACTTCAGCGCCACCGGAGTGAGTAGTTATCATAGCAAGATTTTTTGTACTCCAATTTGGGATACTCTTTGGCCTACAAACTTACGTGAACTTCCCATAATTAAGTGCAACCGAGAAATTTACAAGTACCATCCATGCTTGAATCTTAATAAATAATAATATGTTACGCAAGTTGTGAATGATTTAAGTCAATGTCATTTTCATTATTTAACTTGATGTGAAAAAAACTCTTTTGCAGTTTTCTGCAACAATTCATTATAATCTTAGAGTATCTTTGGTTGATTTAGTGCAGTAACGTCGTAAGGGGGGCTGGGGGGGGCCGCCCCTGGTGACACCATTTATGGGGGTGACACCATAGAGCCTCTAAAGAAGGTGACAGTAATGCACACAACAGTGCTGCAGCAACATAGGAGTAAAATCCTTTGTTCTATAGAATACAAATAGGCTTATACAGGGAAAATCATTGATTTTGATGATGATAGATGATTTTAGAGGGATGAAGGCAAGGAAATGTAAGACCAGATTCACTGAGATGTTACCTGCACTAAAAGTAAAACGTAAGATCATATTCACTGAGATGTTACTTGTACTCAAGGTCAAATGTAAGATCATATTCACTGAGATGTTACTTGTACCCTCCAAGGTTAAATGTAAGATCATATTCACTGAGATGTTACTTGTACTCAAGGTTAAATGTAAGATCAGATTCACTGAGATGTTACTTGTACTCAAGGTCAAATGTAAGATCATATTCACTGAGATGTTACTTGTACTCAAGGTTAAATGTAAGATCATATTCACTGAGATGTTACTTGTACTCAAGGTCAAATGTAAGATCATATTCACTGAGATGTTACTTGTACTCAAGGTTAAATGTAAGATCATATTCACTGAGATGTTACTTGTACTCAAGGTCAAATGTAAGATCATATTCACTGAGATGTTACTTGTACTCAAGGTCAAATGTAAGATCATATTCACTGAGATGTTACTTGTACTCAAGGTCAAATGTAAGATCATATTCACTGAGATGTTACTTGTACTCAAGGTTAAATATAAGATCAGATTCACTGAGATGTTACCTGCACTCAATCTCAGTAGTAGTACCAGTTCCTAGTAACCAGTTACCAGTAACCAGTGTACCAGTAGGTGACTCACTACCAACCGTCTCTGCGTGAATCACTGACTGTATTCATATTGCTGCTGACCATAGCAGGATTTCAAACACCACCTCACCCATAGACACTGGTGGGTCAGTCAGTCTTACGATAGAGAGCAGAGAGGCAGGACGGCGGTTGGTGCCTTCACACACATTCCGTTATATTATACGTACTACCAGCCTACATGAGTTTTTTTTACCCTATCCACGTTTTCGAAACCCACATGACAAATGGTGGCACCGGTGTGAGCGTGGATTTAAGGGTATTTCAAACGTTAGAAGACTGTGGGTCGCCGGCAGGTCAAAGGTGAACCGTCTCAGCCACCTCCAGCTAGCAGCTTACCCTCAGCACACCACCCTGTGTACTCCAGCCTGCACGCCTGTTACAGCCATTTTTCAAGCTTCCTGGCTTAGTTCGTGTGCTAATTGCTTCAATCTCCGAGGGGTTGACCCGGATTTTGCAATTAAGCCAGTCAGCCAAGCCAGACTGTGGAAGTGAACGCCAGTCAGCCTATCATCCATCTGTCTCTTGTCATCCACCTGCTCCTTCATGCTGTGTGCATCGTTACACGTCTTCCAGTCAGCCATTCTCGTGGGTTAAGCCAGTCAGCCAACCCAGCTTCTAACCCAGCTGAGAGAGAGAAGTAAGCCACGCAAGTTCCTCTGAAAGTATTGTCTCATATATCCCCTTTAAGGGGCTTGGGGGTCTTAACCCCCGTCTTAAGTCCAACCCCATTTTTCGGGGGGTTGGGAGTAGGCCAACCAGACCCCAGCTGGAGAGAGGTTTTCCCCCCCACCCCCCAATTTCCTCAAAATATTGTTCATTATCCCCCCCATTTTGGGAAATTTTGGTAAGAGTTGGTTTTCCCCAAAATCCGTTTTATGTGGTTACCAAAAAACCTTTTTCTTGGGGGGGTGGATTTGGAAGAGCTTCCACCGAAAGACAACCTTCCCCCACCAACACTCCCCCATCACCTTACCTGGGCTCCTTGCACCCTTTTAGGGGCCTTTTTTTGAAAAATTTAAAGAATTTGCTGGGAAACTTTTAAGGTTTTGGGGTGTATTTAAAAGCCTTTTTCTGGACTGTGTTTTTTGACCTTTTTTTGCCAAAAAAGTTTAAATCACTCTCCCATATTTTTTACCCCGGTGTTTTTTTTTTGTTTTGCGGAATTATTTTGTTTTAAATTCATTTCCCTTTGTGGTGACTTTTTTTTTAGGTGTTTCTTGTTGAAAATTCTAAGCCCTTTGTTTTCAGTTTTAACCCCCCAGTTTCCTTTACCCCTTTTTTTGCTTTTTATTTTTTTCTTTGTTCTTCTCCCCTTCAAAATTTTTTAATTCTTGTTTTTTTTTGCACTTTTCTGTCGTACGAAGGGATTTTGTTTTTGGGTTATAAAAAATTTCAAATTTTTTCCCTCCAATTGAAGTGATTCATTTTTTTTTTTTATTTTTTTTTTGCTTTATTTCAAAAAATTATTTGGTATTTTTTTAAAAGCAAATGTTTTTCAACCAGTTTTTTTCCAAAATTTAAAATTTTAAAATTTCTTTTGGTTTTTTTTTCTTTTTTAATTTTTATTTTTCTAATTTTTTTGAAATTTTACATTATTTTTTTTCCACCAATTTTTTGCCTTTTTTCCAGCAAAAATTTTTTTTTTAAAATATTTTAAATAATTTTTCGTTTTTAATTGTTTGGGGTTTTCCATTTTAATTTTTCCTTTCCAGTTTTTTCTTTTTTTAATTTTTTTTCATTTTGAAATATTTTTTTTAAAAAATTACTCTATTTGTAAATTTTTTTTAAAAATTTTTTTTATTGGTTTTTAAATTTTTTTTTAAATTTTCCAATTAAAGATTTAAAAGTTTTTTTTTTTAAATTTGTTTTCCAAATTTTTTACTTTTTTAATTTTTTTTTTAACTACATTTTCCCAGGTTGTTTTTCTTTACTGTTTTTTAAAATTTTTTTAACTTTTTGTTGCATTTTTTTTTTCAAATTTTTATTTTTTCTTTTTATTTTTTTAATTTTTTCCCTTTTTTTTCCCCTTTAAATTTTTCCCATTTGTTTTTCATTGTTTTATTTTTTCCCTCAGGTTGGTCTGTCCCCTTTATATTTTAATTTTCCTTTTTGCCTTCAAGAAAATTTAAATTTTCCCGTTTCCCCTTTTGTCATACAATTTAGTAATTTTAAAATTTTATCTTTTTTTTGGTTTTAAAATTTTTAGTTAATTCCTTTAAAAGGCAAGAGTAAAAGAAGCTTTTTTCTTTTCCCCCCCTCTCTTTTAAATTTTTCCTTGAAATATCAAGGTTTTTTTACCCCCCCCCCCCCCCCCCCCCCCCCCCCCCCCCCCCCCCCCCCCCCCCCCCCCCCCCCCCCCCCCCCCCCCCCCCCCCCCCCCCCCCCCCCCCCCCCCCCCCCCCCCCCCCCCCTTTCCCCCCCCCCCCCCCCCCCCCCCCCCCCCGGGAATTTTTTCCTTAAATTTTAAAGGGTCACAATTTTTAGGAATGATTCGTTCTTTCCTTTTTTACCAGAAAAAAACAGCTGACCCCAAAAGGGCCCGTTCTGGGGAAAATAGTAAATTTGTTTACACCCATAAAATAAAATCGTTGAGTGCATTTGCTTTTCGATTAGAAAAATTTTTTATCATCTTTTAAATCAATGCTGCCCGTCCTCAGCTTTTGCCCCTGACGGGGAAAAAACATCCACAGATCGTTTTTTTAAAATAGCAGTTTTTGGGAAAGGGCAACCCAAAGGGAAACTAATGCCGCGTTTTCCGTGTGTGTTATGAGGCTAATCCCCCTTTCTGTGACGAGGGGGAACCACTTACAGCCCGGGAATCATGTACGTTCCTTGTGCCCCCAGGGTTTTTTTCCATGTATCAAAAGAAATTTTTAAACACATTTTCCCTCAGTTTTTTGCACCCCTTTTTTTTGCCCCCACAGAGAAAAATTTTTAGTCGTAACCCATCGCAGAGATCACCAAGGCCCAGTGTACAGATTTCCTTTTATAAACCCCCGTGTATTCATAGTACATTTTTAAACCCATATCAGCGGACTTTTTTCAACTTTTGGTTTTGGCCATTTCCCAATTAATTGCCCTGTATTTTACCAAAGGGGGGCGTGGGTTACTGATGAGAGTCCAGCCCAGGGTTTACTTTTTATTTTATCATGGGAATACTGGACATGACACTTTGGGAGGGGGGGCCTCTAAAACCCTTAAAATTACTCTGGGTTTTTCCGTACCCTTTCCCAACCGCAAAACCCCGTAGGGGGAAAACCGATTTTCGTGGTTCTCAAAAAAAACCCAAAAACCGGGTCATTCTTCCAATTCTAAAAAATAACCAGAACCGGCTCATTTTTCCCAAATTGGGGGGGGGAATTTCGAGCCCCCCCGTAAACCTTTCCAGGGTTTGCAGTGGGGTGATAATGAGTACCCCACCCCCTTTCCAAAATTTTCCTTTGAACCCTTGGGGCAGTCCGGGGAATGACAAACCTTCTGATGATTTTGTTTTCACATGTTTTGACGTAGATGATTTTGGGATAAAGTGGAAAAAAAAATCTTTGTGTTTGGAAAATCCACCTTTTTGTTTGAACAAAAATTTCCCAATGCCCCTTTAGGCCCTATAGGGCACCCATCTTTTCAAAATGCCCCTTTCCATTTTTTTCAGGGGCCCTCTGGTGCGCAAGTCAATATTATCAGGTTAGTTTGTTTGGGGTTTAAGCAGTTACGACATGTCCTTTCGTAAAAAGACTAAATGTTTTCCTCCTTAGTGGGGGTAGCTGGTTTTCACCTGCGTGTCGAGGTGGGATTTCCCCTTTAACTTTTTAAAAAGATAGAGATTCACTGCTTCCTTCCTTGTTTTTCGCCCAAAATTTACTTTCCCGGGGTGACCTTTTTTGGGTTTGTTCCCAATTGCGGATTTAAACGCTTGGCTCGACCCTTTCGAGGGCATCCCAATTGGGGGATTAAAATCGTACCTTTTTGGGGTTTACCAGCTTGGGATCCAAAGATCTGCCATACTGCGCAGAGTAGGGACATTCAAATTTAAGGGTCTTTACAGGCCATGCATTTTCAGTAGCGTCCAAAAGGGGGTCAGGACTGATAAACCCGGGTCACCCCGGGTCTTTTTTTTTCCTGCAATTCAGACTTGAAGATTAGTGCCCCGTTACCTAAAGTGTCCGGGGGGCCCGCTCTGATTTACCCTTGGTGCTGTGCCTTTTCCTGCAATGTCTGCTAGTTAAAGGGTAGTAGTTTCTCCACAGGGGGACCCCTTGTCGGGAAAAAAATTTTACTTGAAAAAAGAAAATGCCATCTCTTGTTGTGTCACTTGCCGTCTGCAGAAGGAACTTTTTCCGTCGCGTTTGGCCCTCACTGAGTGTTCGGGTTTTTTTTTCCTAGTGTTCTAGTTTGGGGGATAACGTCCTGTTGCCCAGTGATTCTTGCAAATTTAAAAGGGGTTCTTTTTGTTAAACCCCAATCCTTACATGTTGAAGAGTAATAAGATCCATTTTTTCCAAGCTAACACTTCGGGTTTAACAGTGTTCTTTCTCAGAGAAATACCAATCTTGTTGCCCTTTGGGTTCAAAACCCCTTCCCCCGGTTCGGGTTTAGAGGATTTTTGGGGCCCCCCGGGACCAGTGGGTCGGTCCCTATTTTTCCCGGGGGGCCCTCATCACTTCGCTGGATCAATTTTGTTCCACCAGTTGAGGGGGGAAAAAAAAATTGGGTCCCACTGACTTCCCGATAAAGGGGCGGGGGTTTTTGGTTGACTCTGTTAAACAAACTTTCTTTAAAGCCATTCCCTTACCAGGTGAGAAGATGGGTTTTAAAGGGATTTTTTGCCCCACGTTTTTCCACTTAAAATTGGGTACTAGACCATCAAATATCCCTTGCGTACAGAATCCCTCTTTTCACAATTTGTTTGTGCAGAAGAATTGATCAATCAAATGTTGATGGGGGAATTTTATTGCCCCTAGCAAATTCACCTTGGAATGCCCCCTTGTTTTCCTAGTACCTAAGAAGGAGGGAACTTGGCCCCCAGTGAGGGACTTTGGGAAATTTTTAAATGCGGAAAAACCTATTCCAGATCGCTTCCCCCCTTCCTTTTACGGGGGGATCTTTTACATAACATCGGAGATAACAAAGTCTTTTTAAACCCCGGATTTGTTACAAGGGTTTTGGGAAATCCCCCTTCTGAGGGCAAACCAAAAAGTAACTGCAAATTTTCCACTCCCACAGATCATTAAACACTTCCCCCGTATGGTTTTTTGGGAAATTTCGATCCTCCCTATCCCCGTTCTCAAGGGGTCTGGGGCTAATATTTTTTAGAGGTCTATAGGTAATTTCACTTATTTGGGGTCTTGGACGTAAGTTTATGTCTAAAGGAAGGGGGGATAAACTTGAAAAACTTTTATGTTTGTATTGGAAGTTGAAGAAGCCATTTAAAAAAACAAAAATGTCTAAAAAATCAATTTTCAGGGTCAGAAATTTAAATTTCTTGGTCACGTAGACCTCCTTGAGGGGTTACGACTGACCAAAATAAAGTTTAAATGCAGTATAAAATTTTTCCCAACCAAAACTGCTGATTTCCCAAGATCTTTTTGGGGTTGCAGGTTTTTTTTCAGATCTTTTTTTTGCCAATTTTTTTTTTTCCATTTGTGCTCCTCTAACTGGGGTTTCTTAAGAAAGAGTTTTTGTTTGGGGGCCCTTTCCCTTAAAAAAAGAGCATTCCAAAATCTAAAAAAAAAGCTAACATCTGCTCCAAATTTTTAAATTTCCGATTTTTCTAAGGGCCCCTTTTATCTGACAATGATGCTAGTTCAATTGGCATAGGCGGCCTTTCTTGCTCGAAGACCGATGGGAAATACAACACAGTTGCATTTTTCTAGGGCCCAGGGCCTTACAAAGGCTAAACGTAATTTTTACAGTAAAATGGCAAGAAGTTTAGCAAATTTGTTTTGGGGCTTTAAAAACACTTCCGAGACATTATTTATCAGTACTTTTCATGTCTTTACCGGGCCCTGCTCCCCCTGATAACCCTTTTTTCGAACAAACAACCCACTGGGAAAGGTTTGCCCGATGGACCTTGGGCTATCCAAGTTTCAAACCCCCCCTTTGAACACTTACCCGGCAAGTTTAATGTAGTTGCCGAGCCTTACGCGACATGTTAGTTTAGTAATGAGGCCCCCCCTTTAGTGCTGGGATGTAAAAATGCTCAACGAAAGATCTCATGGGTTGGGTGTTTATTCGATTTATGCTCCCGGAAGAAACTTATTCTGATTGTGAACCAAGGGAAATTTCCCGTAAAGAACACCGAAGGGGGGGTTCCTAGCAGAAAGTATACCGTTTTGTTTAATTCCCCAGTCACTAGTGGGAAAGTAGCCTTACAGCTAGTTCACGATTGTACCAGGTGTTTGGGACCCCGGTTTTGGAAACGTTCAGTTTAAAAAAAGCCAGTTGAAAAATTTTGGCCTCGTATAGCAACTGGGTTTTTTGGTATGTTAAGAATGTAGTGTCTGCATTTCAACATAAGGTTAAAGCTTAAAGGGCCAATTCCAAACCAAAAGGGATCCAACCCCTAGCGAACCGTGGGGGAAAAAGTGCGCTTGGGTTTGTTAACTAATTTTCCCAATTTTTTCCCCCCAAGGGAAAAAAACATCTATGTGTTTTTGGTTTAAACCCTTTTACCGGGTATTGTGGGAAATTTGTTCCTATTGCGGATAAGACTGCCGAGACAGTAGCAAAAACGTTTTAAAAAACGCATTATTGCGGGATACCACCCCCAAAATCCCTGTAACAGGGTAATGGAGGTGAATTCGTAAAAGAGATTCTTTTAAAATTTGTGCAAACCCTTTTACAAGATCTCTAAAACCCCAAATTGGGTTTCCCCTATCCCGCCAGCAATGGGGTTTGCGGGAAAGAACCAATAAGGAAAAAATACTTGATTCGGGGAGGGCCCCTATCAATCCCAAAAGTGAAACCCTTTGGGATGAAGTTTTTACCTTTATGTGCAAATGGGGCTTAAAATTTTGGGTTACAAAAGTTTTAAAAGGTGATACTCCCCTTTTTGCCCTTGTTTCGGTGAGGGTAAAAAGGTTTTCCCTTTTGAGTTTTTTATATTCTAATCCGAAAAACCAAAATTACAAACCCGATGAATTTTTTAGCAACTGTACCCGCTTAGCTCAAAATGGTTTTTTTGAAAGGGAAACCGTGGAAAAATTATAAATCCCCAGCAGAATTTTCAAGAGTCGCAAAAACTCGAGCCCAAAACATTTTCCAAAAACAAAGTAGGTTCGAGAGTTATGTTGGGAAAATTTTTAAAAAAAACGTCTGCAGTTTCCCCAAAGCTTGTCCAAAAGTTTTTTTGGGCCCCTTTTCGGGGTAGTTGAACATATCATGGTAAAAAAAGTATAAGGTTTTGAGAAATTAGTACTGGTCAGTATAAAAAAATGGCCTTTTGGGTCTATGAAAGTTTAGGGATGTGATGTAATGATGTTAACCCAGATAATGTGACAGACTCTGACAATCTCCCGACCCCGTACTCTCTTCCCCCTGATAATCAGGCAGGGCGACAAAACCCGAATGGGCGTTATTTTCCCCACGTACACGCAGGGGATTGGGGAAAACCTCAAGTATATTTGTAAAATACCAATTCAGATTTTTCCAAAAATACAGCATGAGGGTTTGCCAGTTTCAACAGAAATTTTATCCTTTCCCCCAGGACAAACCCATTCTGGGATTTTTCAATTTTCACCCTAGCCCGGTTTGGGGTTAAATTAAAAAAAACCTGTATAGGGTGAATAAATTACCGTTTTTTCAGCTTATCAGTTTTTCAAGGAAATTTTTTTTTTTGTTCACGTTTTCTTCCCAATTTTGGGGAGTTTTTAAAAGTCTAGATTTGGGGTGCACCGGGAAACTGCCTTTCTGTTAAAAAATTCTTTCTTTGTATTTTCTTCCTCAGAATCCGTAGATCCATGAATCGTCGACGATAAAAATTTTTTTTTTATACTTCTACTGTGTAATCCATTTTGGTTTTTCATTCGATGAGTTGTGTTATATTATACTTGTATTGCATTACATTTTCAGTTAATAAGCTTCCATTCCAATATTCCTTATGTATTTTATAAGTTAAATTGTTGTGTACTTTGACATTGTATAAAATCACCCCAAGCCGTTGCCTGAAAAATCTAGTTTGTATTATTTTTGTGGGGACGAATAGGTTGCGTTGCTGGCCTCAGCAGTGTCCCAGTTCTAGTAACCATTACCAGTAACCAGGGTCCAGTAGAGATCACTCCCAAACCCGTTCTGCGTGAATCACTGACTGTATTATTTTTTGCTGCTGCGATAGCGGTTTAAAAAACCCACCTCCCCCATAGACACTGGTGGGTCAGTCAGTCTTACGATAGAGAGGGGAAAAGGGGCAGGTGGGGGTTTTGGGCGCTTCCAACATTCCGTTATTTATAGTACTACCACCCTACGTGAGTATTTTTACCCTATCCCGTTTTCGAAACCCACATGACATCAAGGTCAAAGAAAGATCAGATTCACTAAGAGTTCCCTGCATCAAGGTAAAATGTAAAAATCAGATTCCCAAGATGTTACTGACTCAAGGTAAAAAGTAAAGATCGATTCATGAGATTTTCCTGTATCAAGGTCAAGTAGATTATCATGATATGTTACTTGTACTCAAGGTCAAATGTAAGATCATATTCACGAGATGTTACCTGTACTAAGGTCAAATGTAAGATAATTTCATGAGATTTTACTGCACTCAAGGTTAAAGTAAGATCAGATTCCTGAGATGTTACCTTATCAAGGTAAAATTGTAAGTTTATTCACTGAGATGTTACCGTACTCAAGGTCAAATGTAAGTCGATTCACTGAGATGTTCCCTGTACTCAAGGTCAAATGAAGTTTGATTCATGAGTGTTACCTGTACTAGGTAAAGTAAGATAATATTCACTGAGATATTACGCATCAAGGAAAAATGTAAGATCAGATCCACTGGGAGTTACCTGTACTAAAGGGTCAATGTAAGATCATTTTCATGAGTGTTCCCTGTTCAAGGTCAAATTAAATCATATTCATGAGATGACTTGTACTCAAGGTCAAATGTGATCTATTCCTGGTTTTACCTGTATCAAGGTAAAATTGAAAGAAAATATTCACTGGATATTCCCTGCATCAAGGTTAAATGTAAGATAGTTTCACTGAGATGTTCCCTGTACTAAAGGTCAAATGAAGCCATTTATGAGATGTTCCTTTTACTAAAGGGGTCAAATGTAGATCAGTTTTCACTGAGATGTTACCTGTACTCAAGGTCAAATGTAAGTCTATTCCTGAGATGTTACTTTCCAAGGTCAAATGTAAGATCAGATTACTGAGATGTCCCTGTACTCAAGGCAAATCGGAATAGGTTTTTGATATTGCAGTGTTTTTCTTTATTTTTAAAGTTTTTTTTCTTTTGATTTTTAAAGGGAAAAATTTATGTGGATGTGTTGGCTGTACTCAAAGTGGTATTTATTTATCATTAATAAGTTGAAGATTTCCTGTTCAGTTATGGCCCTTAAAATTCTCATTTTAAACATTAGTTATGGTCATGCAGTAGTGACGTAACTGGTCATGAGTAGTGACGTAACGGTCATGCGTAGGGGGCGTAATGGTCATGCAGAGTGGACGTAACTGGTCATCGTAGGACGAAAAACTGGTCATGCAGAGTGAGTAATGGTTTGCGTAGTGACGTAACTGGTCATGGGTAGTGACGTAACTGGTATGCAGTAGGGGGACGTAAGGGTCATGCAGTAGTGACGTAACGGGTCATGCAGGTGACGAAATGGTCATGCAGTGTCGAACGGGTCATCGTGTGCCCGTAATTGGTCAGCAGTAGTGACGAACTGGTCATGCAGTAGTGAGTAACTGGTCAGCAGTAGGAGCAACTGGTCATGCAGTAGTGACGAACTGGTCATGCATGTACGTAACTGGCATGCAGTAGTGACGTAATGGTCTGCAGTGTGCGAAAAAGGTCATGCAGTAGTGACGTAACGGTCATGCAGTAGGGGCGTAATGGTCATGCAGTATTGAGTAATGGTCATGCAGTAGTGAGTAATGGTAGCAGTAGGACGAAATGGACATGCAGTAGTGACGAAAACTGGTATGCAGTAGTGACGTACCTGGTCTGCAGAAAGTGAGTAAGTGGTATGCGTAGTGACAAAAATTGGTCTGCAGTGGGGGACGTAAGGGTATGCAGTAGTGACGTAAGGGCATGCAGTAGTGACGTAACGGTCTGCAGTGTGACGTCTGGTCATGAGTGTGACAAAAGGGTCATGCAGTAGTGACGTAATGGTCATGCAGTGGGGTGACGTAACTGGACAGCAGTAGTGACGTAAGTGGTCTTGCAGTAGTGACGTAATTGGTATGCGTAGGGGGAGTAATGGCGTGCAGTAGGGGGACGTAATGGTTTGCGTAGTGACGTAACTGGTTCAAGTAGTGACGTAAGGGTCTTGCAGTAGGAGTAAGGTCAGGCATTAGTGAAGTAGTGGTCATGCTTTAGTGACGTAACGGGTCATGCGCGGGTCGTAACTGGTAAAGCAGAAAAGGGGGACGAACTGGTCATGAGTAGTGACGAAAATGGTCATGCGTTTGACGTAACTGGTCATGCAGTATTGACGTAAACTGGTCATGAGTAGTGACGTAACGGGTCTGCGTAGTGGCGTAATGTCTTTTGCAGTAGTGACGTAAATGGTCATGCAGTAGTGAGTAATGGTCATGCATTTTGGCCCAAAAACGGGTCTTAGTATTGACGTAACTGGTCATGCGGTGACGAACGGGTCATGCAGTAGTGGGCGTACTGGTCATGCAGTAGTGCGTAACTGGTCTGCAGTAGGACGTAAGTGGTCATGCGTATGATGAAACTTTCAGAAAGGTAGGAGTAACGGGTCATGCAGTGTGACGTAAGGGTCATGCGCAGTGGTAATGTTTTGCGTGTGACGTAATGATCATGCAGTATTTTGAGTAATGGTCATCAGTAGTGACGTAACTGGCATGAGTAGTGAAAAAAGGTCATGCGTAGTGACGGAATGGTCATCATAGTATGTAATTTTCTGCTTTTGGGACGTAATGGGGTCTGCAGTTTTTGACGTAATGGTCAGCAGGGTGATGTAATGGTCTGAAATAGTGGCGTAATGGTCTGCAGTAGTGAGTAATGGTCATGCATTTAGTGAGTAACTGGTCATGCATAGTGACGAAACTGGTCATGCAGAAAATGACGTAACTGGAATGCAGTAGTGACGTAAGGGTCATGCAGTAGGACAAAAATGGTCATGCAGTGTGACGTAATGGTCATGCAGTAGTGACGAAAATGGTCATGCAATAGTGAGTAAGTGGTCATGCGTAGGCGTAATGGTAATGCAGTAGGGGGACGTAATGGTCATGCGTAGTGCGTAACTGGTCATGCAGTAGTGAGAAAAATCGTCCCCCGTGGGGACGAAAATGGTCATGCAGTAGTGACGTAACTGGTCTGCAGTAGTGATGAAACTGGAAATGCTTTGTGAGTAAGGGGTCATGCAGTAGTGACGTAACTGGTCTGCAGCAGTGAGTAACTGGTCAGCGTAGTGACGTAATGGTAGCGTAGTGACGTAACGGGGTCTGCAGTAGTGACGAAAACGGGTCATGCAGGTGGCGTAACTGGTCATGCAGTGAAAACGTAATGGTCATGCAGTAGTGACGTAAAGTGGCATGAGTAATGACGTAACTGTTATGCAGTAGTGACGTAATGGTCATGAAAAAGGACGTGCTGGTCATCGTAGTGGCGTAACTGGTCTCAGTAGGACGTAATGGTCATGCAGTAGTGAAAAAAAGTGGTCATGCAGTAGTGACGAAAATGGTCATGAGCGTGACGTAAGTGGTCATGCAGTAGTGACGTAACTGTCTGACAGTGAGAAACTGGTCAGCGTTTTGACGAAAAACTGGTCAGCAGTATTGAGTAACGGTCAGCGTAGTGACGTAATGGTCATGCAGTAGGGGGCGTAACTGGTATGCAGTAGTAACGTAAGGGGTCATGCAGTAGTGGAAAGGGGTTTCTGCAGTAATGGCGTAACTGTTTGCAGTAGTGACGTAACTGGTATGCAATAGTGACGAAAATGGTCATGCAGTAGACAAAAATGGTCTTGCAGTACTGAGTATTGGTCATGCGTAGTGACGAAAACTGGTTTATGCAGTAGTGACGTAACTGGTATGCTTTTGTGCCCCGTAACGGTCAGGTTTTGGACGTAAGTTGTCTGCAGTAGTGCTAATGGTATGCAGTAGTGACGTAACGGGTAGCGTAGTGACGTAACTGGTCATGCAGTAGGACGTAACTGGTCAAGAAGTAGTGACGTAATGGTCATGCAGTAGTGACAAAATTTGTCATGCAGTGTGAGGGTAATGGTAAAGAGTAGGGGACGAAAACTGGTCTGCAGTAGTGACGTAAATGGTTATGCAGTAGTGACGAAAACGGGCATGCAGTATGCGTAACTGGTCTGCAGTAGTGACGTAACTGGTCATGCATTGGGACGTAAGTGGAATGCGTAGTGACGTAATGGTCTGCTTTAGTGACGAAATTGGTATGCAGTGTGGCGAAAACGGTTTCATGAGTGTAAGTAATGGTATGCTGTGTGACGTAAGTGGTCATGCGTAATGCGAAATGTTCATGCGTAGTGACGTAACTGGTCATGCAATGTGAGTAACTGGTCATGCAGTTGTGACGTAACTGGTCTTGCAGTACTGAGTATTGGTCTGCAGTAGTGACGTAACTGGTCATGCGTAGGGACGAAACTGGTCAGCAGTGTGACGAAACTGGTCATGCAGTGTGCGTAAGTTGTCATGCAGTAGTGAGTAACTGGCATGCAGTAGTGACGTAATGGTCAGCGTAGTGACGTAATGGTCATGCGTGTGACGTAACGGTCAAGGAGTGTGACGTAACTGGTCTGCAGTGTACGAAATTTGTCATGCGTAGGGGGACGAAAATGGTCAGCATTAGTGACGTAACTGGTCATGCGTAGTGACGAAAGGGTCATGCAGTAGGGGACGTAACTGGTTATGCAGTAGTGCCCCTAACTGGTCATGCAGTAGTGACGAAAATGGTCATGCAGTAGTGACGAAACGGGTATGCATTAGTGCGTAAGTGGTCATGCAGTAGTGCCCGTAATGGTCATGCAGTAGTGACTTTAATGGTCTTTCAGTAGTGACGTAACTGGTCATGCAGCAGTGACAAACTGGGTCATGCAGTAGTGGACGTATGGCCATGCCGTAGTGACGTAATGGTAAGCAATAGTGACGTAACTGGTCATAGCAGTAGTGACGTAATGGTCATGCAGTAGTGACGTAACTGGTATGCGTTGATGACGTATGGTCAATGCAGTAGCGACGTAATGGTCATGCAGTATTGAGTCACTGGAAGACTACTTCCCTTCCCCCGCCCTAGGATTACTATGGGGGTGAAACCAAAGCGCGCGGTGATCGCCAATTGGAGACGCATGATATGTGTTACCTAGGAGTCTTACCTAGAGAGAGTTCGGGGGCCAGTACTCCCGGGACGGTCCGAGACCAGGCCTCATGGTGGAATCAGGGTTGATAACAGGGCTGTTTCTGTAACCACGCATGAGGAGTAGGAACATGCCAGGGTGGTCAGGTACTCGACTTTAGGTGCCTGTCAGTGTACTTTTGAAGACGAAGGTCTAGTTGTATCCTTTATGTGATGCTGGGGGGCAGTTGAAACAGGTCTTGGCCCGGACACTTATTGTGTTGTCTCTCAGTGTACTCGTGTAACACACTATTACAACCAACTGAAACTGTAAGTAATGGTTTATTTTTTTTTTTTTGATTATTCAGATACATAGAAACACAAAATAAGAAGTAAAATAATTATCTTATTATTACTTGAGGAATATTTAAATATGAAGATTTCCAACACTGGTAAAATTTTTCTAATATTAGCTGATGAGTGTAAGAATATTTTATGATATTATTTGAACTTAAATATAATCATTTATGCCGCTGTTTAGTACTGAAGAGCATCTGATTATATATGATATATATCTGATATATATACTGATATATATTGATATATATCTGATTATATATGTTATATATCTGATTCTATATGTGAGTATTATAGGCAGGACAACGAACTCAAGGAAGAAACTAAAAGTCATGAATGAAACTGGAAAACAACAAAGACGCCAAAAATATGTCTCTGCTTATGCAATAGATCTAAGGGAAACACTAAATCCTAGTATCGGATTTGCTTAGGCGTGATGGGGAAAACCACAGAGATGATGTAGAAGAGAAACGAAGTGAGATCTTTAAGGTCCGTATGACTCGGTCGTTCAGCGTGCCGCGCTGCCAGGATAAGGGTTGACAATCCAAAAATTCTTTATGAACGTGTACCAAATAGATCATCTAAAAATGCCGGATATTATCTCTATTCACAAGTTTTGAAGAGGCAATAAATGATGCCATTGCATTGCCAGACCCGAAAGGTGTGGAACTCGTGTTATCAAGAATTTTACAGAAGCCCCTATCACGTGCTTAACCTATTATTATGGAGAGGAGCTTGGAAAAGGGTCACCCCACACACACTAACAACCAAGATACAAAATTACATACAGAGTTAAACAATAGTATACCCATATCATAAAAATCTTTGAGAGGGTTTAGAAGCACAGATCACCAACGACCTAGATACCTTCACTTACATTTAACCAGGGCCCATGAGTAGAGCAGGTCGCTTTTGCTTGTCCAGCTATGGAAATATGACAAGGACTGGATGCGATAGTGGATAAAACAAATAACTGATGCAGTATTTCACAGACTTTGCAAAAGCTGTGGACAAGTGTGGCCTGTGTAATAGCAACAAAATGGTGTGTTAAAGGAATAATATGGAGAATGTTGGTAGATGGGATCTATAACTTTCTGACAAATAGAACGCAAAGAGTAACAGTAAACAGAGTAAGTCCAGGCAGCTATGGTAAAAAGCTCTTGTTCACAAGGCACAGTGTTCTCGCTCCCGATTTTATTCTCATGCTCATTCTGACATGAACAGAGAATTTTGTAAGCTCAGATCGTGAGATATAGTACTTTTTGGGATGACACCATTTATCAATGGCGTGGACCTCCATCGAAGGACATGCGGACATCAACAAATTTCGAATGGGCTCTCAAACGATATGAAGTTCAACGGGAAAAATTTTCAATACTCAGTATGGGTAAATCTTGAGGAAAACAAAAAAGTTAAGGTATTACGCAAATTCTAAATAAATAGAGCGGAAAGTAATGTGAAGGACGTGGAGTGATTCTGTCAGAGGGAATCGCCTTTCAAAGATCACAATCAGTGTATTACCTCATTGCTGGATATGACTAGGATTCGGATTATGAGGACCTTCCAGAAAAATAGGGATGCCAAGCCCATGATGATTCTCTTGTCAAATGCTGTGTTTTAGGCTGGAATTATGTGTAATAACGGCCTTTAAGGTGGCGACATTGTCAACCTGGAGAGTGTAAAAGTAATTTCATGGGCACACATCAAGCACGATACAGCACCCTAAATTGATGGGGAACGGTTGTAGGTGCTTGATCTGTATTCCTTGAACGCAGCGAGTGAGATACATGATAATACATAGGGCAGGTTTGGAGGGAATAGGTCAAACCTGCACACGAAACACACTCTCATATGAAAGCAATAGCTCTGGCGGGGATGCAACCATACTTGATGGAACCTGAGACGACACGATTAATTTGAGAGACGGACACTTAATAATGTGTGGGGCAAGTTGTTCAATTTGCTGCCGCATATAAGGGGGTATTGAAAGAGGACTATACTGGGATGTCTTCTAACAAGATACTGGAGAAGGACGTAAAGTTGGTAACTAACACGGGCTAGCGTTTATACGTCAACTTTGGCTGGCTGGTCTAGACGAGCTGCGGAGGTGTGGTGTTCCCCAACGAGTTAACTAGGAGGTGACAAAAATTTCAGATGGCACGTTTGTTTCCATAGATAAAGTGATGGTCCTATTCACAGGTAGGGGGGGACCCGAATTCACTCTTCTGCTGAGATATTAGTGAACATTAGTAGTGTATACATTGTGATGAAAGAATTTATTCAAGACGGAATTCTTGGGGATTTTAAATGAGGGTCGAATTGCGTTTTGAGTTTCTTTGATTTGTGAATCTGTTATGATAATGGAATCATTCTAACAGTAGTCGTTTCTGATTATAAAATGGTTTTCCAATCAATATTAGATTGATTTGTTGACGAGTTAAAGATTTATTAGGATTTTTTAGTTTGGGCATAAATTAAAAAAATTTTTTGGGGAATAATGATAGAGTAGGGGTTTGATATAAATTTTTACAAGTCAGTTAGGTGTGTCAGTAGCTTGTTCATAGCGCACCAGCTCACAAAAACGGATGGCCTGGTTTCGATCCGGTGAGGGATTGAAACATTTAAACGTGTTTCCTTAAGACACCTGCTGTCATGTTTACTAGCAGTAAAAATAGATATTGAGCGGTTAGTCGCTGGGTGTGGGATGCATCTTGGGACAAAAATGACTAATTTGTTGAAATGCTTGCATAATAAGAAGGTTTAAACTAAGTAGTATGTATATGTTGTGTATGACTGTATATGTTTACATGTTCTAGTACAAATAAGGTTATTATAATTATTTTTATTATATATATTTATACTATATACTATATATATATATCATATATATATATATATAATTTATATCATATATTATATAATATTTATATTATTATATATATATATATAATATAATTTTTTTTTAAATATCTATATAGATATATATATATATATATTGATAATATAATATAGTCTTATATAATATATATATATAGTATTTATATAATATATTATATATATATACTAGATATATATATATTATTATATATTTATAATTATATATATAATATATAGTTGATAAAAAGGCTACAAGGATAGAATATTTGGATTTCTTTCTGAAGACGTTTGACTAATTCACTTCCATACACCTTTTTTAATATTTCTTTTTTACATAGGAATATTTATTACATCTATGGTAAGAAGATTTAAGAGATATATTGTTGATATAAAGGTGGATATAAGTACATGTTTTAGTGTGATAAACACCGATTATACGGCGAAAATTCATCCACTTCAGAGCGGGGCGTGTGCCAAATACCGCCGGCATTTACCCTTTCTAACAGCCGCACTGCGTGTATAACAGAAAATAGCTGCCCTGGTATCTAGTTACCCTGATGAGTTTGTTCCAACTCCTTAGAATTTAGAGGCACTCATTGCTGAGAAGGGTCTCTTGAGGCTATGGGGATCAAATCTAATGAAGGGAAGGTCTCAATATCTTTCTAACTTTTGTGGGGACTCCGTGGAAGCTGTCAGCGTCGCCTCCTCCTTCATTCCTTGGTGTATTGGAGATAGTTATCAGCATAAGATAGATGAATGATGATAGTGCCCCTACCTCACCTGCTTCCATTGTCAGGCTTGAGAGGGTGATCCGCCTCTGGACGCTTTGGATGCCATCAGTCTGGGCAACGTTGGGTAGCATCTTACTGCTGGGCATCCCAGTGTTGTGAGGCTCCTCTTGATACTGTTATTAACTCTCTCGATGTATTTGCAATTGTCTTTCCCTCGGATTTACGGCACAAGACCATGGTACCGAATCGGTCTGCTGCTTGTGCCAAGACAAATACCATGGATGTCGGCGGGATAGGGGGCGGCCAAGTTGAAAGGCTCAACTTCCGATGCGAATGGGACTGTGGTCGAGGCGTGTGCAAAGGCTGGAGTTGGGAACAGCAACAGAAAGTCCCAGGTGAGGGCTCTCAGTGCAGGAGGTAGGGTCTATTTCTGCCACATCTTTGATGATTGTTGAGGCTATGTTTCATATTGGACCATCCCAGTGCGCTATGTTTGTAGTTGTTGGAGGGAGCAGGTCTGGTATTCAGAGCCCGTTTAGTTTTTCCCAGACATTGTGTATGAATTTTTGGTTGGATCCAATCTTGTTCCCTAAGATGTTTGGGAGAATCGCATTTGGATACAGATTTGGATGAATTAATGAGACAGGAAAGAGGTAACGAATCTGTGATGACTTGGCGTGAACTCTGCTCTATGATCTGACTGGAAGTGTAGCTGGTTACTGCGTTTTTCGCGTAAGGGAAAGTACTTTTGTAAAAAATCTGCTCAGATTATGTCATTTCGTGCCGTATAGGGTAATCATATGGAAGGTGCACATCTTAGGAAATATGTAACCAGTGAGATCCCCAAGCACTTGTGTGAAGGAAGGTGAAGGCATGTGGGTGTTCCAGATGCCTATTAGGTTGTCTTTCTCTTAACACTTCAATTTTCTTCCTGAGAATTGTGTCAATGGTCATTGCTTCCAAGAAGGTGTTGTTAGCAGAAGACACGTATGTTGTGGGGAGGCAATGATGCTGCTTTGGTAGTTTTGATCTCACTGCCTTTATCACTTGTTGACGGACTGAGATGTTTTTCCATTGGATGGATCGGGATGAGACCCAATACGGTCACCCGTGTCAATCTGTTGTAAGGTCATTGTAGGAGGGACTCCATTGTACATGTAGTGTGCCTCATTAGGTACAGCTGTTAGTTCGCTGGACAGTCGACGCTGTGATTTCTAATGTATAAGACGGAGCAAATGGTTGCAGGAGGATCTCCTGTTGGGACAACCTCGATGATGTGATTTCATGTACACAAAGAGATGGTTGATTCTTCTATACCAGCTTAAACACAAGGGGAAGAGACCAGGAAATGTATTTACTGCTGTAATCACGTCTCTTTTCCGGAGATTGAAAGATTTTGAAATCTGAATTTTACCACGTGTCAAAGACCTCAGGCAGGTTGTTGATATAAGCCCTTTGATGAGAAAGCTTTGATTCACTTCTTGAGAGACCCGCAAAGCCAAGTGGTTTGGTTGACAGTATCATGGCTGCCTTGGTTTCACGAAGATTCGGACAGCGAGCTTTGCGATACGAGGCGTCGTAACGTGTTGCTTCGCAATTGGCCGAAATCCTCCATCCTTCTTTTTAAGTGCACCAAGTGTTGCACAAAAAGAGAGGTCTAATTTCATCAGGATTCAGACCAGTCAAGAATGTTGTCGAACTTGTGAACTCTGAAAGCAGTGTTCAGCAATTCCTAATTATGGCACTAACCATTTCTTTGAATGCTGAGGCCTATATTCAGTGTAACCCCCAGAGAGAGATGGGAAAGACTTACTCGCTTTGTTAACTGTCTGAGTGTTTCCACAATCAATGGTTTCTATTGCGGGAAGAGGTGTTGGAAAAATGTTGGTGACGCTGGTTTCCCGGCAGGGATGCTTTCTTAAGTGCTTCAGCCGTGTCAGCTCCTAGGAGAAACTGTAATTTTTCATGGTAAAAATTCTGAATGCCCATTGTGTTGCCCTCCTTCATTTTCTTGCTCTACCTGGACTTTGACTTTTTCACTGTCAGTAGAGTGACGTGGGGGTTCATGCTTTCCTTTTTAGTTGTGACGGGGAAGCGAATGAGGTTATAAAACTTAAGCTATCTGGGACATACTAAAACAACAATTGTTATTATGAGGGTTTTAGAGATATGATTATTGATTCTATGAAGGTAACGTGATACGTTGTTTTTTTTTAGACGTAACACGGCTTAAAATGTACATCTTTAGCCAGTCGACTTTCAGTCCAGAGGAAATGTTGTGAGGGCGGCAGTTCATGCTTTTTAATTCCTCAGTTGTTAGATAAATGGTCTTTTTTACATGCTGTTGGTTTATTAGCAATCTATTTTGTGAATGATCAATTAGGTGGATAACTTCCCTTATATGACGGAAACAAACTATGCTAGATGGTAAAAAAATAAAACGAATTTGTTCTCATGCCATAAAACAATCACTTAATACAATAAGGGTTTCAGGAGAAACATATTGTTTTAAAATTATATTTAAGTAGCTACACGGCACTAAAATAATAGATTATAACCCAATTATTCAAGGGCCTTGCCTGGACTACAATTAAATGGTAACGGGATTCTTTGTTCTAGTACTCTGGCTACTCTTTTAATAACATCACTATATTCGTCCGGCTCTATGTGTGGCCTGCTGTATTAAAGTATCTTCACACACTGCAGCACCTCTCGGCACCAACCACAGAGCATATCAACACTGGTGAAATGATCTTCCTTCACGGACGTTCCCACCCCCAAACTTTCCTCTAAGTAAACATTCCAGTTCTGAGCCCAAGTTTGATCAGAGGAAGAGAGAAAAGAGAGAGGGAGAGAGTAGAGGAAAGAGAGAGGTGAGAGAGGAGAGAGTGAGAGATAGAGGAGAGGGGAGAGAGGTAGAGGTATGAGAGAGAGAGAGAGGAGGAGAGAGAGGAGGAGAGAAGATGATTGCGATGGAGCGCGAGAGAGAGAAGAGAGAGAGAGAAGAGAAGAAACGGTTAGGGGACCGTATTACCCTCCTATCCCCACAGACGACAGACAAAAGAAATCACTGAGAGAGTAAAAATAATCTAGTATTTATCTATAGTAACTTCTCTTGGTTTTTCTATCTGTTAATTATATTAACATTTTCGTTTATTTATAACATTAATAAATTTTATTATATAAAACACGATTTTAAAATATTTACAAAAAACGAAGACACCATAATTTTTTTTTGATGGTTTGTGTTGATATGGTATTTATAAGCTGTTTAAAAAGAGATCGAATAAAAAAAAGAAAAAAAAGAGGATAGATCATAACACGAAAATTAAGCGCACGACCATTAGAGTATCAAAAATGTACGTTGTTGTAATAGAGTTATTTTGTAAGATTAAATATTTAATCCATATCAAGTAACCAGAGCCCCAGTGGTCCCAAACACAGAAAAACCAGAGCGGTCGGTACCATACACAGTAACGAGAAGGGTGGTACATAACGATCCCCTAGAGCCCCTGGAGGTACCATACACAGTATAACCCAGAGCCGCCGGTGAATGGTACCCTATACACAGTAAACCAGGCCGGTAGGTACCATTTCCCCAAGTAACCAGAGGCCGGCGGTAGGGTAGCATAGAACGAGTAACCAGGCCGGGTGGTAATACAGTAACCAAGCGGTGGTACTTCAACAGTAACCCAGGAGCCCGGTGGTACCATACTAGTAACCAGTGGCCTGTAGTAAAAAAAGAAAGAAGAAGGGTGGTACCGCATAATACATAAACAAGAGCCCAAAGTAGAGAGGGTACTTCCGCAGTAAGCCAGAGCCACGGTGGTACTACACAGTAACCTGTGCCCCGATGGTACCATACACAGTCACCAAGAGCATCCGGTGGGTACATACAGAGTAACCAGAGCCCCGGTGGTACATAGCACAGTAACAGAGCCCGGTCTCGGTACCATAGACCGTAAACCAGAGTCCGGTGGGTGGTAACCACGTAACGCGCCGCGGTTGCGTACCCGAAAACACAGTATACCAGGAGCCCGCGGTTGCGGATGGCGCTACCTTAACAGTAACAAGGCCACGGTTGTGTTCCGGGTACATACCCAGTAACCAGAGGCCGGGTGGTACCATTACATCAAGAGATACGAGAGCAATCAGGGTGGTGCTACCAGTCCAGAGCACTTTAGGTCCATTTATCCAGGTAACCAGAGCCCGGTGGTACCATACACACGTAATCCTGAGCACGGTGGTACCAGTCACAGTTAACCAGAGCCCCGGTCCCCGCGCTACCATTCCCAGTAACCAGAGCGGTGGTTCCATTACACAGTAACCAGAGCCCGGTGGTACCATACACAGTAACCAGAGCCCCAGGTGGGTACCTATATCCAGTAACCAGAGCCCGTATTCGGGGGGGTAACATAACAGCGTAACCAGAGCCCCGGGTAATGTATACATAGACACAGTAACCAGAGCCACGGTGAGGTAACATGTACACAGTAACCGAGCACCCGGTTTGATGGTGAACTCCATGCCAGTAACCAGAGGCCCCGGTAGGAACATAACAAGTAAATCAGGCGCCCGTAGGTACGCTAATACCAGTAGGTAACATGAGCGCGGTGGAACTTCACGCAGTAAACAGAGGACCCCGGTGGTACATACACGGTAGTAAACCAGAGCCGGTGGTACTTTACCCAATAACAGAGCCCAGGTAAAGGAGACCGCATACCAGTAACCAGCGCCCCCGGTAGGTTACCATCCAAGTAACAGCGTCCCCGAGTGGGTACCATTCACAGTAAACAGAGACCCGATGTACCACTACACAGTAACGAGCCAGGTCGTTACCATTTTCACAGCTAACAGAGAACCAGGTGGTTCCATAAGGATCAGTTAACCTGATGCCCGGCTGGTACACATACACAGTAACCGACGTAGCCCGCGGTGGTACAATAGACAGTAAACCAGAGCCCCGATACGGTGGTAGCCAATAACACAGTAACAGAGCCCGGTACAGTCCATGGTACCATACACAGTAAAACCAGAGCCCGGTGGTACCATAACGAAGTAACCAGAGCCGGTGGTACAATAACACAGTAACCAGAGCACCGGTTGGTACCTTAGACAGTAACCAGAGCCCGGTTATGGTACCATACACAGTATACCGAAGCCCGGTGGTACCATCACAGTAAACAGCGCGCCGGTCGGGTACCATAGACGTAACTCGAGGACGTGGTACCATACACTGTAACGCAGTAGCCAGGTGGGATAGCATACCCGTAACCAGAGCCCCGGTGGTGTTACATCTACACATTAACCAGAAGCCCGGTGGTAATAACTCAGAAAACCAGGAAGCCCGGTGGACCATAAACAGTAAGAGCCCGGTGGTACCAGTACCTATGTAACTAGAGCCCGGTAGGTTACCATACACTCAGGTAACCAGAGCCCGGGTTGGGTACATACACTATAGTAGATATAGAGCCCCGTCAAGAAGGTACCATACACTCATAGAGAGAGAAACGCGTCGCCCGGAGTGTGTATGGATGTAACCAATACAGTAACCAGAGCCCCGGTAACGGTACATACAGTAATCAGACGCCGGTGGTAATTACACAGTAAAACAGAGCCCGGTGGTATTTATTACAGTAACAGAGCCCGGGTGGTACCTCAAAGACAGTAACCAGAGCCCCGGTGACCGGTAACCATACAACAGTCAACAGAGGGCCCCGGTGGTTGGTACCATACACAGTAAACCAGAGCAGCCCGGGGTCCATAACAGTCAACAGAGCCGGTGGTTCCATTACAGCAGTAACCTAAAGAGCCGTGTGAGTGGGTACCATAAGAGTAACAGAGCCCGGTGTTACATAATACAGTAACCAGAGCGGTTGGTACATTACACTGTAACCTAGAGCCGGTGTACCATAACAGTTAACAGAGCCCCGGTGGTACATACACAGGTGGAACCAGAGCGCGGTTGGTACCTACACAGTCATCAGAGCCGGTGGGTAATAACAGGTAACCAGTGAACGCGGTTGGTACTATACACACGCTAGTAACCAGTAGCCCAGGTGGTACTCATACACAGTACAGAGCCGTTTTTATTATAACACAGTACAGAGCCCGGTAGGTTACCATTACACAGTAACAGAGCCCGGTGGTCCATACAACGAACCCAGAGCACGGTCGGGGTACCATACACACTGTATAACCAGAGCCCGGTGGTATTATAACAGTAACAGAGCCAACGGTGGTACCATAGCACAGTAAACCAGAGCCGGTGATACTACACAGTAACAGAGCCCGGTGGTGCCATACACAGTAACCAGAGCCCCGGTTGGTACCATACACAGTAACCAGAGCCTGTTGGTACCATGACAGTAAAGAGAGACCGTGGTCCTTACAAAGTAATCCAGAGCCCGGTGGTATTATACACAGTAACCAGAGCCCGGAAGTGGTTGGTTGGTACGAATAACAGTAACCTAGAAGCCGGTGGTACATACACAGTAACAGGAACGCCCACGGTGGGCCTGTACCATACCACAGTAACAGAGCCCCGTGGTCATACACAGTCACCAGAGCCGGTGGTAGACTCCATTACACATAACCAGGCCCGGTGGTACCATATCACGTAACAGAGACCCGGTGGTTACCATACACAGTAACTAGAGCCCCGGTGCTACCATACACAGTATTCCAGAGCCACGAGGTGGTACCATAACAGAAGTAACCAGAGCCCCGGTGGTATTACACGCAAGCCAGAGCCGGTGGTCCATACTAGTAACCAGTGCCGGTGGTTCCATACACAGTAACAGAGCGGTTCGGGTCCATACACGCGGTAACCTGAGCCCAGTGTCGGTACCGCACAGACACAGTAAACAGGCGGTGGCTGTTCATACACAGTAACCAGAGCCGGTTGGTACATACACAGGTAACCAGAGCCCCGTGGTACCTACACAGTAACCAGAGCGTGGGTACCGAACACTGTAACAGAGCCCGGTGGTACATACACAGGTAACAGAGCACCGGTGGTACCAAACCCAGTAACAGAGGCCCAGTGGTTACCATCACACAGTAACCAGAGCCCCGTGGTAATACACAAGTAACCAGAGCCCCGGTGGTACCATACACAAGTAACCAGAGCCCAGTGGTACCGTACACGTAACAGAGCCGGTGCGTACATAAAGCTAACAGAGCCCAGTGGTATCTACCAAGTAATCAGAGCGCCCTGTAGGGTACAAACAGTAAACGCGCGGTGGTACTCCATACACAGTAGAACAGAGCTCAGGATGGTACCATTAAAAGTAACAGAGCGCGGGTGGTTAATAACAGTAAACCAGAGACGGTGGTATTATAACTGTACCCAGAGCCCGGTGGTACCATTCACAGTAACAGAGCCGGTGGTACATAACAGATTAACAGGGAAGCCCTCGTGGTACTTACACAGGAAACAAGAGCGCCCGGTGAGAGGTTGGTACATAGCACAGTAACCAGAGAACTGTGGTACCATACACCGTAACCAGAGCCCGGTGGTACCATAACAGTAACACAGAGCCCCGGTGGTACCATACACAGTATGACCAGAGCCCGGTGGTATTATACCAGTAACGCAGCTAACGGTGGGGTAATACTCAGTAAACAGAGCCCGGTTGGTCTCACAGTCTCAGAGCGCGGTTGGTATACATACAGAGAGTAAACAGGAGCCCCGGGTGGTTACCATACACAGTATACCCGAGCCCGTGTACTGGTACCATTCACTAGTAAACACAGCAAGCCGGCTGGTACCATACACAGTACCAGGGAGCTCCGGGTGGTACCTACAAGGTAACCAGAGCCTCCGGTGTGGGTTTTTAGGTACATAACAGTAACGGCCGGTAAGGTACCATAACCGGTTAAACAGTGACCAGGTAGGTAACATACACAGTAACGCAGAGCCCGGGTGTGTCCCCTACAAGTAAGCAGAGCCGTTGGTACCATCGAAACGCAGTACAGAGCCCGGTTGGGTACCATAATCAGTAAGCCACAGCCGGTCAGGTACCAGAAACAGGTACCAGAGCCCCCGGGGTACTCGTAACGTAACCGAGCCCGGTGAGTATCAGTAAACACGTACCGAGCCCCGGTGTAACCATACCACAGTAATCAGAGGCGGCAGGTGGTAGTCCTGTACACAGTGAGACCAGAGCCCAGGTGGTACCATATAACAGAATCGTAAGACCCGGGTGGTAACATATCAGTAACAGAGCCGGTGGTGGTTACCATACACGGTAACAGAAGCCACTGGTAGGACATTAACAGTAACAGAGCACGGTGGTACCTACACAGACCAGAAGCCCGGTTGGACATTATACAGTGTACCAGAGCCGGTGGTAACCGATACACAGTAACCAGAGCCCGGTGGTACCATAAAGTAACAGAGCCCTGGTAGGGTACCATAACAGTAACCAGAGCGCCGGTGGACCATCACACGGTACCCTCAGAGCAACAGGTTGGGTACTCTAGACACTCAGTAAACTCGATAGAGTCCAGGGTGGTACCATACACTGTAAACCCTGAGCCGGTTGGGACCTACACAGTAGAACCAGGAGCCCCGGTAGTGGGGGTACCATTAATCATTAACCAGAGTCCGGCGGTAATAACAGTAACCAGAGCCCGGTAGGTACCATAGAAGTATACAGAGCCCGGTGGACGACATAGATCAGTAACCCAGTAGCCGGTGGTACATTAACCAGACACAGAGCCCTGGTTCGATTGGTTCAGATTGAGGTACCATACACAGTAACTACAGAGCCGGGTGGGGTACATCAGTAACCAGAGGCCCGGTGGTACATTGACAGTAAACAGAGCGGTGGTACCATACAAGTACCAGCGCCCGGTGGTACCAGATACACATTACACAGAGCCGGTTCGGTTACATACAGCAGGAAACCGAGGAAGCCCCGGTTGGGTACCAGACACAGGACACCCGATGCCCCGGTATGGTTGGTACTCACCGTACTCAGAGCCGGTGGGTAACATAACATGTACCGAAGCCCGCGGGTGGTACCTCATACAACATAACAGAGCCCCGGTGCGGTACCATAACAGTATCCAGAGACCGGTGGTACCATACATCGTTAACAGTCGCCGGTGGTACTCACATTACCCAGTACGCCGAGCCTGGGGGGTTGGGTACCATAACAGTAATCTGGGCCCGGTTGGTACATACACAGTAAAACCAGAGCCCCGCGGTGGTACCCCAATACACAGTAACCAGAGCCACGGTGGTACTTTACACTAGTAGATCAGAGCCCCGGTGGTAACCTTAACGTAACCAGAGCCCGGTGGAATAAAAGAGGACCGATGCCCGGTGGGTTACAGAGTTTGATCCTCCGGTAGATGACACATTTGATATATCAACGACCATAGCAGAGTTGGGATTTAAATCGTAAATAACTGTATAGATGAATAAATTACAGTATCAGCTTATAGTTTTTAAATTTTCAAGACTTTTTTTTTTGTGTTCAAGTTTCTCTCCGAATATCTGAGAGTTAACAGTCTAGATTTGAGTGACCGGAATCTGCATTTCTGTTAATCACTTCTTTCTGTTGTTATATTCCTTCCTCAGGAATCCGTAGATCAATGGAATGCAGATCGATTGATCATTTTTTTATATCATTATACTGTGTAATCTCAACGTTTGAGTTTCATTCGATGAGTAGATGTATATTATACCTTGTATTGCGCAATTACAGTTTCAGTTTACATAAGTTCCATTCAATATTCTACTTATGTATGTTATAAATGTTAAAATTGTTGTGTACTTTGACATTGTATAGAATCATCCAAAGCGTATGCCTGCATCTGCTTTGTATTAGTTGTATGTGGGGACGAAATACGTTTGCATCGCTGAGCTCTAGTAGTAGTACCAGTTCTAGTAACCAGTTACCTGTACCCGTGTACCAGTATATGACTCACTACAACGTCTCTGCTGAATCCACTGAATGTATTCATATTGCTGCTGCCTAGCAGGATTTCAAACATCACCTCACCCATAGACCATGGTGGGTCTGTCAGTTTTGATAGAGAGCAGAGAAGGCAGACGGCGGTGAGCGCTACCACACACATTTCGTTATATTTTTCGTATACCAGCTACGTGCAGTAGGTGTTTTTCCTATCCACGTTTTCGGCAAACCCACATGACATCAAGGTCACATGAAGCTCAGATTCACGCTAGATGTTACCTGATCAAGGTCAAATGTAAGTTCTGATTACTAAGATGTTAACTGCACTTCCCCCCAAAGGGGTCAAATGTAAATCAGATTCACTGAGAAGTTACTTGATAATCAGGTCATATGTAAGTAAATAATACACTAGATATTACCTGCATCAAGGTCAAATCGTAAGATCACGATCACTGGTGATGTTACTGTCACTCAAGGTCAAATGTAAGACCATATTCATGAGATGTTATGTAGATCAAGGTCAAATGTAAGATCTATCACTGAGATGTTACTTGTACTTCAGGTCAATGTAGATCATATTGCACTGAGATGTTACCTGTATCAAGGTCAAAATTGAAAGATAATATTCACTGAGATATTACTGCATCTCCAGGTATAAATGTAAGATCAGATTCATGAGATGTTACTGTATCAAGGTAAATGTAAGTCATATTCACTGAGATGTTACTGTACTCAAGGTCAAATGTAAGATCAGATCAATGAGATGTTACTTGTATCAAGGTCAAAATGTAAGATTATTCATGAGATGTTACCTGTACTCAGGTCTCAACTGTAAGATCAATATTCTACTGCTGCGATGTTATATGTATCAAGGTCAAATTAAGAAAGATAGATTCACTGAGATGTTATTGTACTCCAAGGTTAAATGTAAGTCAGATTCATGAGATATTACTCACTCGCAGGTCTAATGTAAGATCAGATTCATTGTGATAGTTACTGTATCAAGGTCAAATCTGAACTAGTGTTTCTCTGTATTGCAGTGTTTCTTCTTTTTTTTTCAAGTTTTTATTTTTTTAATTGGTTTGCTTGAAGATGAATATATGTAGGATGTGTTGGCTGTTATCAAAGTGGTATTTTTTTCATTAATAATGTTGAGAATTAATTTCCTGATCAGTTTAGGCCCTTAAATAATTTATTGATAGAATACATTAGTTAGTTATGGCATGAGTCAGTGACGTAACTGGTCATGCAGTAGTGACGTAACTGGTTCATGCAGAGTAGTGACGTAACTGGTCATGCAGTGTGAACGTAACTGGTCCTGCTGTAGTGACTTAACTGGTCATGCAGTCGTGGACGTAACTGTCATGGAAGTAGTGACCGCAACTGGTGCAGTGTAGTGAGTAAACTGGTCATGCAGTAGTGACGTAACTGGTCATGCAGTAGTGACGTATGGGTTCATGCAGTAGTGACCGTTACTGGTCATTTGCAGTAGTGACTGTAATGTCCATGCAGGTAGTGGACGTAAAGGTCATGCAGTAGAGAGTAACTGGTCATGCAGTAGTTACGCAACTGGGTCATGCAGTAGTGACGTAAACTGGTCATGCAGAAGTGAGTAAATGGTCATGCGTAGTGACGTACTGGTCATGCAAGTAGTGACGTAATGTCATGCGTAAGGAACAGTAACTGGGTCATGCAGTAGTGTACGTAATGGTCATGCAGTAGTGACGTACTGGTCATGCAGTAGTGACGCAAACTGGTCATGCAGTAGAGACGTAATGGTGCATTGCAGTAGTGACGTAAATGCATGCAGTAGTGACGTCAATGGTCATGCAGTATGTAGTGACGTATATGTATGCTGTAGTGACGTAACTGGTCATGCCTTAGTGACGTAACTGGTCTATGCGAGTAGTGACGTAACTGGTATGCTAGTAGTGGAACGTGGAACTGGTCATGCTTGTAGTGACGTAAACTGGCCATGACAGTAGTGACGTAACTGGCCATGACAGTAGTGAGTAACTGGTAAGCAGTAGTGAAATAATGGTCATGCAGTAGTGACGTAATGGTATGCAGTAGTGAGTATTGGCCAAGCAGTAGTGACGTAAAGTGGTCATGCAATAGTTGAGTAAACTGGGTCATGCAGTAGTGATCGTAAATGATCTGCTGTAGTGACGTAAATGGTTATGCAGTAGAGACGTAAATGATCATGCAGTAGTGACGTAACTGGTCATGCAGCAGTGACAAACTGGGTCATGCAGTAGTGGACGTATGGCCATGCCGTAGTGACGTAATGGTAAGCAATAGTGACGTAACTGGTCATAGCAGTAGTGACGTAATGGTCATGCAGTAGTGACGTAACTGGTATGCGTTGATGACGTATGGTCAATGCAGTAGCGACGTAATGGTCATGCAGTATTGAGTCACTGGAAGACTACTTCCCTTCCCCCGCCCTAGGATTACTATGGGGGTGAAACCAAAGCGCGCGGTGATCGCCAATTGGAGACGCATGATATGTGTTACCTAGGAGTCTTACCTAGAGAGAGTTCGGGGGCCAGTACTCCCGGGACGGTCCGAGACCAGGCCTCATGGTGGAATCAGGGTTGATAACAGGGCTGTTTCTGTAACCACGCATGAGGAGTAGGAACATGCCAGGGTGGTCAGGTACTCGACTTTAGGTGCCTGTCAGTGTACTTTTGAAGACGAAGGTCTAGTTGTATCCTTTATGTGATGCTGGGGGGCAGTTGAAACAGGTCTTGGCCCGGACACTTATTGTGTTGTCTCTCAGTGTACTCGTGTAACACACTATTACAACCAACTGAAACTGTAAGTAATGGTTTATTTTTTTTTTTTTGATTATTCAGATACATAGAAACACAAAATAAGAAGTAAAATAATTATCTTATTATTACTTGAGGAATATTTAAATATGAAGATTTCCAACACTGGTAAAATTTTTCTAATATTAGCTGATGAGTGTAAGAATATTTTATGATATTATTTGAACTTAAATATAATCATTTATGCCGCTGTTTAGTACTGAAGAGCATCTGATTATATATGATATATATCTGATATATATACTGATATATATTGATATATATCTGATTATATATGTTATATATCTGATTCTATATGTGAGTATTATAGGCAGGACAACGAACTCAAGGAAGAAACTAAAAGTCATGAATGAAACTGGAAAACAACAAAGACGCCAAAAATATGTCTCTGCTTATGCAATAGATCTAAGGGAAACACTAAATCCTAGTATCGGATTTGCTTAGGCGTGATGGGGAAAACCACAGAGATGATGTAGAAGAGAAACGAAGTGAGATCTTTAAGGTCCGTATGACTCGGTCGTTCAGCGTGCCGCGCTGCCAGGATAAGGGTTGACAATCCAAAAATTCTTTATGAACGTGTACCAAATAGATCATCTAAAAATGCCGGATATTATCTCTATTCACAAGTTTTGAAGAGGCAATAAATGATGCCATTGCATTGCCAGACCCGAAAGGTGTGGAACTCGTGTTATCAAGAATTTTACAGAAGCCCCTATCACGTGCTTAACCTATTATTATGGAGAGGAGCTTGGAAAAGGGTCACCCCACACACACTAACAACCAAGATACAAAATTACATACAGAGTTAAACAATAGTATACCCATATCATAAAAATCTTTGAGAGGGTTTAGAAGCACAGATCACCAACGACCTAGATACCTTCACTTACATTTAACCAGGGCCCATGAGTAGAGCAGGTCGCTTTTGCTTGTCCAGCTATGGAAATATGACAAGGACTGGATGCGATAGTGGATAAAACAAATAACTGATGCAGTATTTCACAGACTTTGCAAAAGCTGTGGACAAGTGTGGCCTGTGTAATAGCAACAAAATGGTGTGTTAAAGGAATAATATGGAGAATGTTGGTAGATGGGATCTATAACTTTCTGACAAATAGAACGCAAAGAGTAACAGTAAACAGAGTAAGTCCAGGCAGCTATGGTAAAAAGCTCTTGTTCACAAGGCACAGTGTTCTCGCTCCCGATTTTATTCTCATGCTCATTCTGACATGAACAGAGAATTTTGTAAGCTCAGATCGTGAGATATAGTACTTTTTGGGATGACACCATTTATCAATGGCGTGGACCTCCATCGAAGGACATGCGGACATCAACAAATTTCGAATGGGCTCTCAAACGATATGAAGTTCAACGGGAAAAATTTTCAATACTCAGTATGGGTAAATCTTGAGGAAAACAAAAAAGTTAAGGTATTACGCAAATTCTAAATAAATAGAGCGGAAAGTAATGTGAAGGACGTGGAGTGATTCTGTCAGAGGGAATCGCCTTTCAAAGATCACAATCAGTGTATTACCTCATTGCTGGATATGACTAGGATTCGGATTATGAGGACCTTCCAGAAAAATAGGGATGCCAAGCCCATGATGATTCTCTTGTCAAATGCTGTGTTTTAGGCTGGAATTATGTGTAATAACGGCCTTTAAGGTGGCGACATTGTCAACCTGGAGAGTGTAAAAGTAATTTCATGGGCACACATCAAGCACGATACAGCACCCTAAATTGATGGGGAACGGTTGTAGGTGCTTGATCTGTATTCCTTGAACGCAGCGAGTGAGATACATGATAATACATAGGGCAGGTTTGGAGGGAATAGGTCAAACCTGCACACGAAACACACTCTCATATGAAAGCAATAGCTCTGGCGGGGATGCAACCATACTTGATGGAACCTGAGACGACACGATTAATTTGAGAGACGGACACTTAATAATGTGTGGGGCAAGTTGTTCAATTTGCTGCCGCATATAAGGGGGTATTGAAAGAGGACTATACTGGGATGTCTTCTAACAAGATACTGGAGAAGGACGTAAAGTTGGTAACTAACACGGGCTAGCGTTTATACGTCAACTTTGGCTGGCTGGTCTAGACGAGCTGCGGAGGTGTGGTGTTCCCCAACGAGTTAACTAGGAGGTGACAAAAATTTCAGATGGCACGTTTGTTTCCATAGATAAAGTGATGGTCCTATTCACAGGTAGGGGGGGACCCGAATTCACTCTTCTGCTGAGATATTAGTGAACATTAGTAGTGTATACATTGTGATGAAAGAATTTATTCAAGACGGAATTCTTGGGGATTTTAAATGAGGGTCGAATTGCGTTTTGAGTTTCTTTGATTTGTGAATCTGTTATGATAATGGAATCATTCTAACAGTAGTCGTTTCTGATTATAAAATGGTTTTCCAATCAATATTAGATTGATTTGTTGACGAGTTAAAGATTTATTAGGATTTTTTAGTTTGGGCATAAATTAAAAAAATTTTTTGGGGAATAATGATAGAGTAGGGGTTTGATATAAATTTTTACAAGTCAGTTAGGTGTGTCAGTAGCTTGTTCATAGCGCACCAGCTCACAAAAACGGATGGCCTGGTTTCGATCCGGTGAGGGATTGAAACATTTAAACGTGTTTCCTTAAGACACCTGCTGTCATGTTTACTAGCAGTAAAAATAGATATTGAGCGGTTAGTCGCTGGGTGTGGGATGCATCTTGGGACAAAAATGACTAATTTGTTGAAATGCTTGCATAATAAGAAGGTTTAAACTAAGTAGTATGTATATGTTGTGTATGACTGTATATGTTTACATGTTCTAGTACAAATAAGGTTATTATAATTATTTTTATTATATATATTTATACTATATACTATATATATATATCATATATATATATATATAATTTATATCATATATTATATAATATTTATATTATTATATATATATATATAATATAATTTTTTTTTAAATATCTATATAGATATATATATATATATATTGATAATATAATATAGTCTTATATAATATATATATATAGTATTTATATAATATATTATATATATATACTAGATATATATATATTATTATATATTTATAATTATATATATAATATATAGTTGATAAAAAGGCTACAAGGATAGAATATTTGGATTTCTTTCTGAAGACGTTTGACTAATTCACTTCCATACACCTTTTTTAATATTTCTTTTTTACATAGGAATATTTATTACATCTATGGTAAGAAGATTTAAGAGATATATTGTTGATATAAAGGTGGATATAAGTACATGTTTTAGTGTGATAAACACCGATTATACGGCGAAAATTCATCCACTTCAGAGCGGGGCGTGTGCCAAATACCGCCGGCATTTACCCTTTCTAACAGCCGCACTGCGTGTATAACAGAAAATAGCTGCCCTGGTATCTAGTTACCCTGATGAGTTTGTTCCAACTCCTTAGAATTTAGAGGCACTCATTGCTGAGAAGGGTCTCTTGAGGCTATGGGGATCAAATCTAATGAAGGGAAGGTCTCAATATCTTTCTAACTTTTGTGGGGACTCCGTGGAAGCTGTCAGCGTCGCCTCCTCCTTCATTCCTTGGTGTATTGGAGATAGTTATCAGCATAAGATAGATGAATGATGATAGTGCCCCTACCTCACCTGCTTCCATTGTCAGGCTTGAGAGGGTGATCCGCCTCTGGACGCTTTGGATGCCATCAGTCTGGGCAACGTTGGGTAGCATCTTACTGCTGGGCATCCCAGTGTTGTGAGGCTCCTCTTGATACTGTTATTAACTCTCTCGATGTATTTGCAATTGTCTTTCCCTCGGATTTACGGCACAAGACCATGGTACCGAATCGGTCTGCTGCTTGTGCCAAGACAAATACCATGGATGTCGGCGGGATAGGGGGCGGCCAAGTTGAAAGGCTCAACTTCCGATGCGAATGGGACTGTGGTCGAGGCGTGTGCAAAGGCTGGAGTTGGGAACAGCAACAGAAAGTCCCAGGTGAGGGCTCTCAGTGCAGGAGGTAGGGTCTATTTCTGCCACATCTTTGATGATTGTTGAGGCTATGTTTCATATTGGACCATCCCAGTGCGCTATGTTTGTAGTTGTTGGAGGGAGCAGGTCTGGTATTCAGAGCCCGTTTAGTTTTTCCCAGACATTGTGTATGAATTTTTGGTTGGATCCAATCTTGTTCCCTAAGATGTTTGGGAGAATCGCATTTGGATACAGATTTGGATGAATTAATGAGACAGGAAAGAGGTAACGAATCTGTGATGACTTGGCGTGAACTCTGCTCTATGATCTGACTGGAAGTGTAGCTGGTTACTGCGTTTTTCGCGTAAGGGAAAGTACTTTTGTAAAAAATCTGCTCAGATTATGTCATTTCGTGCCGTATAGGGTAATCATATGGAAGGTGCACATCTTAGGAAATATGTAACCAGTGAGATCCCCAAGCACTTGTGTGAAGGAAGGTGAAGGCATGTGGGTGTTCCAGATGCCTATTAGGTTGTCTTTCTCTTAACACTTCAATTTTCTTCCTGAGAATTGTGTCAATGGTCATTGCTTCCAAGAAGGTGTTGTTAGCAGAAGACACGTATGTTGTGGGGAGGCAATGATGCTGCTTTGGTAGTTTTGATCTCACTGCCTTTATCACTTGTTGACGGACTGAGATGTTTTTCCATTGGATGGATCGGGATGAGACCCAATACGGTCACCCGTGTCAATCTGTTGTAAGGTCATTGTAGGAGGGACTCCATTGTACATGTAGTGTGCCTCATTAGGTACAGCTGTTAGTTCGCTGGACAGTCGACGCTGTGATTTCTAATGTATAAGACGGAGCAAATGGTTGCAGGAGGATCTCCTGTTGGGACAACCTCGATGATGTGATTTCATGTACACAAAGAGATGGTTGATTCTTCTATACCAGCTTAAACACAAGGGGAAGAGACCAGGAAATGTATTTACTGCTGTAATCACGTCTCTTTTCCGGAGATTGAAAGATTTTGAAATCTGAATTTTACCACGTGTCAAAGACCTCAGGCAGGTTGTTGATATAAGCCCTTTGATGAGAAAGCTTTGATTCACTTCTTGAGAGACCCGCAAAGCCAAGTGGTTTGGTTGACAGTATCATGGCTGCCTTGGTTTCACGAAGATTCGGACAGCGAGCTTTGCGATACGAGGCGTCGTAACGTGTTGCTTCGCAATTGGCCGAAATCCTCCATCCTTCTTTTTAAGTGCACCAAGTGTTGCACAAAAAGAGAGGTCTAATTTCATCAGGATTCAGACCAGTCAAGAATGTTGTCGAACTTGTGAACTCTGAAAGCAGTGTTCAGCAATTCCTAATTATGGCACTAACCATTTCTTTGAATGCTGAGGCCTATATTCAGTGTAACCCCCAGAGAGAGATGGGAAAGACTTACTCGCTTTGTTAACTGTCTGAGTGTTTCCACAATCAATGGTTTCTATTGCGGGAAGAGGTGTTGGAAAAATGTTGGTGACGCTGGTTTCCCGGCAGGGATGCTTTCTTAAGTGCTTCAGCCGTGTCAGCTCCTAGGAGAAACTGTAATTTTTCATGGTAAAAATTCTGAATGCCCATTGTGTTGCCCTCCTTCATTTTCTTGCTCTACCTGGACTTTGACTTTTTCACTGTCAGTAGAGTGACGTGGGGGTTCATGCTTTCCTTTTTAGTTGTGACGGGGAAGCGAATGAGGTTATAAAACTTAAGCTATCTGGGACATACTAAAACAACAATTGTTATTATGAGGGTTTTAGAGATATGATTATTGATTCTATGAAGGTAACGTGATACGTTGTTTTTTTTTAGACGTAACACGGCTTAAAATGTACATCTTTAGCCAGTCGACTTTCAGTCCAGAGGAAATGTTGTGAGGGCGGCAGTTCATGCTTTTTAATTCCTCAGTTGTTAGATAAATGGTCTTTTTTACATGCTGTTGGTTTATTAGCAATCTATTTTGTGAATGATCAATTAGGTGGATAACTTCCCTTATATGACGGAAACAAACTATGCTAGATGGTAAAAAAATAAAACGAATTTGTTCTCATGCCATAAAACAATCACTTAATACAATAAGGGTTTCAGGAGAAACATATTGTTTTAAAATTATATTTAAGTAGCTACACGGCACTAAAATAATAGATTATAACCCAATTATTCAAGGGCCTTGCCTGGACTACAATTAAATGGTAACGGGATTCTTTGTTCTAGTACTCTGGCTACTCTTTTAATAACATCACTATATTCGTCCGGCTCTATGTGTGGCCTGCTGTATTAAAGTATCTTCACACACTGCAGCACCTCTCGGCACCAACCACAGAGCATATCAACACTGGTGAAATGATCTTCCTTCACGGACGTTCCCACCCCCAAACTTTCCTCTAAGTAAACATTCCAGTTCTGAGCCCAAGTTTGATCAGAGGAAGAGAGAAAAGAGAGAGGGAGAGAGTAGAGGAAAGAGAGAGGTGAGAGAGGAGAGAGTGAGAGATAGAGGAGAGGGGAGAGAGGTAGAGGTATGAGAGAGAGAGAGAGGAGGAGAGAGAGGAGGAGAGAAGATGATTGCGATGGAGCGCGAGAGAGAGAAGAGAGAGAGAGAAGAGAAGAAACGGTTAGGGGACCGTATTACCCTCCTATCCCCACAGACGACAGACAAAAGAAATCACTGAGAGAGTAAAAATAATCTAGTATTTATCTATAGTAACTTCTCTTGGTTTTTCTATCTGTTAATTATATTAACATTTTCGTTTATTTATAACATTAATAAATTTTATTATATAAAACACGATTTT
>NC_069424.1:35759665-35784631 GCF_026875155.1 Cherax quadricarinatus
TTTCTGGGCGGTCATGAGTACGTGATGACCTCACACATACAGGCTGAATCTTGTCGACATCCCCCTATGTCAGTGGCGTCACGTGATGACCCCACACACACAGGCTGAATCTTGTCGACTTCCCCCTACACATTTTTCACTCTTAACCCAGGATAACCCAAATAATTTCACATTTTTGTTTCGTTAATACCCACAACAATCCACAATTTCTTCACAAAATACAGCACAAGTCTAGACATTTTTGTCGTTTTAACTATTTCATCAGAAAAAGTCACCACAACACTTACAACTTATAACCACTTTTCGATAAATTCACTAGTCACAGTTTTACATATTACGAAATTAATACGCACACACACCTCACTTTTACTTTGAACACCTCTAAAACACTCTCATAAATCATTTGAATACTCACAAAAATACCTTTGAACATTTCCAAACAACACTGAAACACTTCCAAAATATCATTTTGAGTACTCCCAAATACACCACTGAAAACTACTAAAACACCACTGAATACAGTCAAAACACCACCAAAATCACCATAAACTAAGATCAACATAACAGACTAACACCCATTTTCACACAAATCCCCTCAAATCACTGTAACCAAGATGATTACCAATTTCTATGAGTACACTCACCTCCAACTAAGATATAACATGAGCGCAAAAAACATGAACACAATCCAAACACACGCACGCGAACACTTATAACAGAATCACTTCTTTTTCGGTATCTCTAGTTCGACAACAATACCCACAACACCCACATCCCACAACACCCACATCCCACAATTTTTTCTCGTTTTAACTAATTTCATCAGAAAAAGTCACAGCAACAACCCACAACTTATAACCACTTTTTCGGTATCTCTAGTTCGACAACAACGCCCACAACACCCACAACCCACAACACCCCACAACCCACAATTTTTTCTCGTTTTAACTAATTTCATCAGAAAAAGTCACAACAACAACCCACAACTTATATCCACTTTTTCGGTCTCTCTAGTTCGACAACAATACCCACAACACCCACAACCCACAACACCCCACAACCCACAATTTTTTCTTGCTTTAACTAATTTCATCAGAAAAAGTCACAACAACAACCCACTTATAACATCTTTTCGGTATCTCTAGTTCGACATCATTGTCCTCTTCGCTTTCGGGCCAAGTGGACCTTTGCGCAGACGCTACTCAGTTGCCTCACAGGTATTGAGTAGAGTGGTTGTGTGCTCTGCGCCTCGCCCTCTGGTGGCGAAAATCAACATTACCCCACAAGATGGAGGGAAGCCTCCGACGAGTTAACACTGTATGTGTGGAGATTTTGCAGGGATCTTTGTTGGATCATAATGTTGACGTCATCCTACTCCAAATCCTGCAAGACACATATAAGATCTCCAACTATGACATCTATGGTGTTTCAGTAAATGGTGCTTCCCGGGTTTTCGTCAAGTTTACGACTACTACAGTGTATGAGGATGTTGTTCAACGTTATCAAGATCTACGTTGTCAGGTGAACTCAACTGTGGCAGTGTGTCTTCGGGATGTGTCCCACACTTACACATGGGTCAAGATTCGAAACGTCCCTTTCGAAGCTGATGAGCATGCAATCCATAAGGTTTTCACCAAATTTGGGATGATTCACCAGACTTATGCAGGTGTAAGGAGCCATGGCCCATTTGAAGGTAAACCTGACTGGTCGTTTTCAGTAAAAATGTCAATCAAACCATACCCCCGGCCGGGATTGAACCCGCGGTCATAGAATCTCAAAACTCCAGCCCGTCGCGTTAGCCACTAGACCAGCTAGCCACAATAAGATTCATCCAACTAGGTATATTTCTACACCATAGGAAGGTTAGCACAGGCACCTCTGTGACCACAAATGCAAGTTTTTACAGACGAATCTCCAGCTAGCGTGGCCGTGACGAACTCTAGCTCAAGTCCCTTCACTGCCGTCAACATGACTCAAGAAATCGTAATGACACGATTGCAAACAAACCATACCCACGGCCGGGATTGAACCCGCGGTCATAGAGTCTCAAAACTCCAGCCCATCACGTTAGCCACTAGACCAGCTAGCCACAATAAGATTCATCCAACTAGGTATATTTCTATACCATAGGAAGGTTAGCACAGGCACATCTGTGACCACAAATGCAAGTTTTTAAAGACGAATCTCCAGCTAGCGTGGCCGTGACGAACTCTAGCTCAAGTCCCTTCACTGCCGTCAACATGACTCAAGAAATCGTAATGACACGATTGCAAACAAACCATACCCCCGGCCGGGATTGAACCCGCGGTCATAGAGTCTCAAAACTCCAGCCCGTCGCGTTAGCCACTAGACCAGCTAGCCACAATAAGATTCATCCAACTAGGTATATTTCTACACCATAGGAAGGTTAGCACAGGCACCTCTGTGACCACAAATGCAAGTTTTTACAGACTAATCTCCAGCTAGAGTGGCCGTGACGAACTCTAGCTCAAGTCCCTTCACTGCCGTCAACATGACTCAAGAAATCGTAATGACACGATTGCAAACACGATTCGTCATGGCCACGCTAGCTGGAGATTCGTCTGTAAAAACTTACATTTGTGGTCACAGAGGTGCCTGTGCTAACCTTCCTATGGTGTAAAAATATACCTAGTTGGATGAATCTTATTGTGGCTAGCAGGTCTAGTGGCTAACGCGACGGGCTGGAGTTTTGAGACTCTATGACCGCGGGTTCAATCCCGGCCGGGGGTATGGTTTGTTTGCAATCGTACTATTGCTATATAATATTGTAACCATTATGGGTTACAGGTCACGGTATGGTTTAGCATAAATTTATGAACATCATATGTATATGATGTGTAAATAAGAGTCAGTTATTATTTATTGGTTGTAACATGTATTACCGAGCTCAATAATTACATCATTACCTAATGTTTTAATTAATGTGGATTGATTTGTCTAGTCACTTGACAGTGGACATAGTTTCACTTGTATGGAGTTTGAAGGATAATTTTGTATTGTATTATCATTGTGGTGTCAAGTCCACTTACTTGGAAACTGTGTTTCCTATATTATGGTTGTTCACTGTATATGTATAATGTCATTATTGCAGATGAGTTTAGTTTTAAAATTTACTGGGCTCCTGAGTATTAGTTTGTTCTTATTCGTATTGTCAAAGTTAGATAAGTTTTCCCCGACCTATCTATGTATTATATAGATATCAGTTATCGTATCGTTTTATGTGTTATTTATTGTTTCATGTACTGTTTAAATAAAATATATATGTTTGTGTATGTATGTATAAGTATATGTATGTGTGAATGTATGTGTGTATATGTATATATGAATGTATAAGTGTGTATGTATATTTTATATATATATATATATATATATATTATATATATATATATATATATATATATATATATATATATATATATATATATATATAAACCTCTGTAGGAGTGAGGAAGAGCTCAGTTGTGAGTGTGGGGGAAGTTCGTGAGGCAGTAGGTAAAATGAAAGGGGGTAAGGCAGCCGGGATTGATGGATAAAGATAGAAATGTTAAAAGCAGGTGGGGATATAGTTTTGGAGTGGTTGGTGCAATTATTTAATAAATGTATGGAAGAGGGTAAGGTACCTAGGGATTGGCAGAGAGCATGCATAGTTTCCTTTGTATAAAGGCAAAGGGGATAAAAGAGAGTGCAAAAATTATAGGGGGATAAGTCTGTTGAGTGTACCTGGTAAAGTGTATGGTAGAGTTATAATTGAAAGAATTAAGAGTAAGACGGAGAATAGGATAGCAGATGAACAAGGAGGCTTTAGGAAAGGTAGGGGGTGTGTGGACCAGGTGTTTACAGTGAAACATATAAGTGAACAGTATTTAGATAAGGCTAAAGAGGTCTTTGTGGCATTTATGGATTTGGAAAAGGCGTATGACAGGGTGGATAGGGGGGCCAATGTGGCAGATGTTGCAAGTGTATGGTGTAGGAGGTAGGTTACTGAAAGCAGTGAAGAGTTTTTACGAGGATAGTGAGGCTCAAGTTAGAGTATGTAGGAAAGAGGGAAATTTTTTCCCAGTAAAAGTAGGCCTTAGACAAGGATGTGTGATGTCACCGTGGTTGTTTTAATATATTTATAGATGGGGTTGTAAGAGAAGTAAATGCGAGGGTCTTGGCAAGAGGCGTGGAGTTAAAAGATAAAGAATCACACACAAAGTGGGAGTTGTCACAGCTGCTCTTTGCTGATGACACTGTGCTCTTGGGAGATTCTGAAGAGAAGCTGCAGAGATTGGTGGATGAATTTGGTAGGGTGGCAAAGAAGAAAATTAAAGGTGAATACAGGAAAGATGTAGGTTATGAGGATAACAAAAAGATTAGGTGATGAAAGATTGAATATCAGATTGGAGGGAGAGAGTATGGAGGAGGTGAACGTATTCAGATATTTGGGAGTGGACGTGTCAGCGGTATGGGTCTATGAAAGATGAGGTGAATCATAGAATTGATGAGGGAAAAAGAGTGAGTGGTGGACTTAGGAGTCTGTGGAGACAAAGAACTTTGTCCTTGGAGGCAAAGAGGGGAATGTATGAGAGTATAGTTTTACCAACGCTCTTATATGGGTGTGAAGCATGGGTGATGAATGTTGCAGCGAGGAGAAGGCTGGAGGCAGTGGAGATGTCATGTCTGAGGGCAATGTGTGGTGTGAATATAATGCAGAGAATTCGTAGTTTGGAAGTTAGGAGGAGGTGCGGGATTACCTAAACTGTTGTCCAGAGGGCTTGAGGAAGGGTTGTTGAGGTGGTTCGGACATGTAGAGAGAATGGAGCGAAACAGAATGACTTCAAGAGTGTATCAGTCTGTAGTGGAAGGAAGGCGGGGTAGGGGTCGGCCTAGGAAGGGTTGGAGGAGGGGGTAAAGGAGGTTTTGTGTGCGAGGGGCTTGGACTTCCAGCAGGCATGCGTGAGCGTGTTTGATAGGAGTGAATGGAGACAAAGGTTTTTTAATACTTGACGTGCTGTTGGAGTGTGAGCAAAATAACATTTATGAAGGGATTCAGGGAAACCGGCAGGCCGGACTTGAGTCCTGGAGATGGGAAGTACAGTGCCTGCACTCTGAAGGAGGGTGTTAATGTTGCAGTTTAAAACTGTAGTGTAAAGCACCCTTCTGGCAAGACAGTGATGGAGTGAATGATGGTGAAAGTTTTTCTTTTTCGGGCCACCCTGCCTTGGTGGAAATTGGCCAGTGTGATAATAATAATAAATATATATATATAATATATATATATATATAATATATATTTAAATATATATATATATATATATATTATATATATATATATATATAAATATATATAATAATATATATATATAATAATATATATATATATATATATATATATATATATATATAATATATATATATAATATATATATAATATATATATATATATAATGTGCGTGTATGTGTATGTATATGTATATATATGTATATTGTGGATAATGTGCGTGTGTATATGTCCAACCTATCTATGTATTTCATATATATACCTGTTGATGGTTTGTTTTCTGTGTTAATTATTATTCCATGTACTGAAATGTTTTAATAAAATAAATATATAAAAAAAAAAATCGACAACAATACCCACAACACCCACATCCCACAACACCCACATCCCACAATTTTTTCTCGTTTTAACTAATTTCATCAGAAAAAGTCACAACAACAACCCACTTACAACATCTTTTTCGATATCTCTAGTTCGACAACAATACCCACAACCCTCATCGCTTACCAATTTATTCACAATTTATTCGATACAAATTTTTCCCATTCTTTTTACTGAATCTTAAATGTAATGCACATTCCTCCCTACATTACTAAAATTCTAATAAAATCCTCTCCATACCCATCTCCTTGTATCCACAAAATTGATAATATACTCACAACAACTAATCATCTCACTACCCAACTACTGCGGCATGTTTATACACCCTCCATTCTTTTCCAATACATATATCATAACTTTTCACTTCTATAATTTCTTTTTAAAATATTCACACATTACCTTTATTTTCAGTAAATCCCCCCATATTTCATTAATTTCTAATACAACCCTCCCCATACCCTCTCCATCTCACCCACATTTCCTCACATCCACTCACCCGATCTCCCAACACACCTCTTCTGAACACACACAAAAATCACATTTCACATCCACAAATGCATCTCATCACCCATCTCAAATCCACTAAAATCACTGTAACCAAGATATTCACAAAATTCTATGACCACCTAACACACACACAGACAACTCACTTTACTTTGAACACTACCAAAAACACCATCAATTACCATTGATATCTCCAAAAACATTATTCGAACACCCCCAAAACACCACTGAATACTACCCTAGGTTCTCTACTCATATGCTTCTATGTATGATAATTCTATGTAACTGTATTTGTGTATACCTGAATAAACTTACTTACTTACCCACATTCCTCCCTACACTAAATTTTTAATAAAATCTATCTCCTTGTCTCCACATAGTTTAATATTATACTCATAACCCCACAATTTTTCTCAGTTCAACTATTTCATCAGAAAAAAAAAGTCACCAGCATTTTGACTCAGTAATATTCACAACATGTCACAAATTTTTAGAAAACACTCATTTTTTATGAATATATCACGAACACATCCAACTAAGATATGATACAAATCACATTTTTAGCCACATTCCCTCAGTTTCGGTAATATGAACAAAATGATTGGGATAACATTAGAACATTTCCAAATTACGTTGGAGCACTTTCAAAAATACATTGGAACACTTCCAAAATACATTAGAGTACTCCAGAATTACTTTGAACGACCCCATTTTTTGGAAATTTCCAAATTAGTTTTGGAAACTTTAAATCTTAAAATCGAACATTATTTTCTGTTGGTAACACACTCAAGGGTAGAAATATTTACTCGATTTCCGAAAGAAAACACATTCCTCGCTCTGAGAGACTCCTTGAGCTTATATGCCTTACCCCAAATATTGCGTCATGATTTTGTACAATCCCCTCCAGCGAGGCCATGAAAGGGTGTTCACAACCCAAGGTAGATTTAAGATAATTCATCTCTTTCCAACCAACTGTGTCCTTTTGTGCAAAAATTTGGTGAGGTCACAGGGCTGACAGACACCATGAAATTAACTTAAATGAGATTTTAACATTTGTATTCTACCTCAATACTTTTTTTTCCATGGTAAGTTTGATTGATTTAAAAAATTCCATCAGTCTTAAAATTTTTTATTAAACATTCCTCTTTTTAATGAAATGAACATCATATATTATTAATTTTGGTGTAACAACACGCTCTAAAACATCATAAACCCCTCCTCTCTAAGTCTTGTTCTATCCAAGCCCCGTCACATCGGTACCTGTAATGTAAAAATATTTTTTTATTTCTTTTAGCAATAATGGGGAGAAATTTGCATCATAAACCTGTAAAAGTTTATAAACCAACAAAAAATTTACATATTTTTTTCACTATCCCAAACATATTCCTCTCAAGTGTTCGTCCAGATTCTTCTCGTTAACTTAAAATCTTCCCCCATAATTATCTTAAAGCAAAATCATACTGTGTCCCCTTATTAACTTAAATGAATTAAAAAGCGTCTTGTAACTTAAATGATGTAATATTATGGAGACATGATTCTTGGTGTTCAGGTAGAGAGACAAGGCGAAATGGTAAGTGACACACATTTCACAAAGAGGTAAATTTTGATTATATATATATTAGTTCAATTATATCTCCCTCTCTTTCAAGTTATAATTACTTCCCCCATCATAATTTAAAATGAATTAAACCACTGATACAAGGTAAATAAATTTTTGCTTACCTTATAAGTTACTCACACATTAGGTTCAATGTATTTAATAATTGTTTTAATATCTGTGAAAAGTTCTCTCCAAATTAATTTCACTTTTTTTTGTGTTGTACCATCTATGCAAAATGCACAGATTATACTGCCCCTATTAAATATTTGACTGACAAAGTTTTCAGATATATTGTTTTCCAAAATATAATATACCAGACATCAAATCCCCCTCCGTTACCATTTCATCAATGAATTTATGCGAAATCAAGTTCATTTCTAACCAATTTTTAACTCGTTTTAAAATTCTTTTCACTCAATGATTCACCATCTTTTCCTTAAGAGTTTGATTGACAGTGTTGCAAAATTCCAACCAAGGAAGATCCTTTCACCGTTTCACAAATAACAATGAAATCGCCAAGTTTCCCCATATTAGATGCTTTCCATGTGGTTCCCTGACAATGTTCTGGGGTGACTTACACACAACTCTCCCATACACATAAAGAGGTGCTAAACAGTATTAAATGAAAATTTCATTAAAAATTACCTAAACTAGGATCAGCCATTTCAAAATCCAATTTTCAAAATTAATTTTTTGGGCTTTGGTATAATAAAAGTTTGAGAAAATGAAATGCTCCATTCACATTTTTGTAACAATAAATTTTCCAATATTTCTTCACTCCATCGTTGGGTCATTTTCTCGTACCTCAGCTACAAACATTCCTTTGAGAGAACATGTTCCACATCAAAACTTTTTTGAATGGGTTCGACTCTCTTAATTGGTATAAAACATTTCTATAAACACCACACTAGTATGTTTTGTCGAAACCACCTCCAATTTTCTTCTTTTGCTCAAGTGATTCCTTTCCATTTTTATTCCAAATATTATTTACCAAAAATTTCAATCGTTGTCCATCATCGAATAAAATTTTTTTTTTAATAATACAAATACACACATTACAGGGGATTTTCTTCAAAGCATATATAATTATCCATTGTAAAATTTCCCAAAAAATATGTTTTAGCCCTTGTTAACTTATCTAATTTTTCAGTAAAAAGAAATATTCAGACAATATTTTTTTTTTTTTTTGGCAACACTTACTACTTGCTTGTGACGTCACATCCAGCAACACGTTAAAACAGGATAGAGCATCTTCCCATTATTAACTTAAAAGCATAATCATACTGTGTCCCCTTATTAGCTTAATGAACTAAAAGAAGTGACGTCACGATACTCATTGATCAAATTTTTTTACCTTTAATTGTCTTCATGCATTTCCAAGTATGTACCCCTCGGTAATAGTAATAACATGTCATAAACCATTGAAGTTATGATTACACCTACAGGACCCAACAAAACGCATTACCAATTCCAATCATTTTGCCCAGAATCAACACACTTGGCGAAGTTCCCCTATGAGGGGTTGTTCTCTATCATCCACGATAAAAAACTTTTTCTTGCTAAGATCACCTCCTCCAGATATTAAAGGTTTAAATTCATTCCACTTAAGAATTATTCACCTCACCAAAGAAATCCAACAAAATGTTTAACTCCCCCCCATCCTGTATGACACTAAACTCGTGGCGATTCATTCACCTATCGTCATGGTGATGCCACATAGTGTTTTTCATGTAACAAATTTCTCTACATATAGTTAAAAAAAACTACTAACTCGACAACCCTCGTGGTGAAAAGAGTATAAGAAGACACATCCTGTAAAATTGAGTTACAAGAGTATTTAGATGAAGACTTCAGATCTACGTAAGTTCCCTGGGCTGTAAAAATTCAAGTGAGATTTTTGTTATGTCTAAAAAAAATTCGTGTTTTGAGGTCATCTGTGTTTAAGTTAACAAGAAGAAAAAGTTCATTTAATAAGTGGAAGTTACATGTGAAAAATTTGTTACAGAAGCAAAAGTGTCTATACATCACTGAACTGATAAAGAAATGATTAATTCGATAGAAGACCTTGATCACAACCCCACCAAAACGAAGGAAGGGGACTGAACAATATCTCACCGATAAAGAAATGCTTTTAGGGAATGGAAGATTTTGAACGTGAGTTTTTAATGAGATATTGAGTAAATTCACCCACAATGTAATTTTTAGAAATTCTAATGAGAATTTTTTTTTTTCATTTGTTGAGTAACAAACTTAATTTTTGGGATATAATACTATATTTTATCAAAATTACAGGTAAAAAAGCCAACAAAAGATAAGAAAAATATCTTTCATTAATGAAAGGTAATATTACAAAAGATTTTAGTGGCAGTGATAAAATTCTTTTAGTACAATAAGCAAATTGTTGTGCTGTTAAATTGAAAAACGGAGGTCTTGCTGATGCCTTAAGTCAGGTTTTACCACTTAGCAATCCATATTTATTTAGATCACCTGGATGTCATGAAGCAAATCTAGCTAGTGAAGTCACTCGTGATAAATTTGGGAGCATAAAATTTGTAAATAATGAAAAAAATAACCCCATGATTGCCAATATGTTTGCACAGTATGCGATGGGACCTCCACATAAGTATTATATGAACTGTAAAGTTGATAAGACCTACTACAATACATGCAAATATTTAGATACAAAGAAAGGTCATGAGATTATATTCAAAGAGTGCATGAATGATCTTGTTAAGTGGTTATGCTTCAGCTGGAGGTGATTGGCATGCGCACTTTTCATTCATTTAAGTTAACAAGGGAAAGTTCATGATTTTGCAAAGGAATTAAAAAAACGTCATAGAAATATTGTTGTCATTATTGTAAAATATGACAAATAAAATACCTCTATAATACTTTTTTTGTTTTATTCACTATCACTCTAAAACCTTATTAGGGAACTGAATAGAGATCATACGTCTGGCAGGAATGGTAATGAGTATAAACATCTCTGATCTTTGTTGTTCATACATTAGTACCTCTTCCACCAGGGTGCGACTAACCATCTCAAGAAAATGGAGACAGACAATAGGATGGAAAAATATTTTAAAATTGAAGAAGGAAAATTGTACGATGAAAAATATTGTCGTGACAACGTCTGCATTATTTTTCATGCGAATTGTGTTGCTATAAAGGATATGGTGCAAGTTATTATTTGGTAAGAAAATCCTTATGCTGATGTGTATCGGAGTAGAGAACCATTATTTAATCTGAGAAGATGCGAGTTTGAAGATCGTGATACTCCTGGAACTGTTATCGAGTTTGAACCTTCACCGGATCAAAGAAAATTGAATCTTCCTTATTTAGCAGCCATAATAAGCCAATTTGGTATTGCTGGACCATTGGAGGAAAATACCATTTCTCAAAATTTAATTGAAAAATCAAGAGATTCCCATTTGGTGTATGGTTTAAAGAAAGATACTATCGCAGACAGAATAAGATATTTCAAGGAATCCATTGAGAGAGTCATAAAAAGTGTGAAAGACAATAAAAATATAAGAGAGGTTATCTTTCTGAAAGGTATTGGGAGGTATGAAACTTCAAATGATTATATCTGGAATACACATTATAAACCCATACTCGAAGATATGATAATGAAATTTAAGGAAGAAGGTATTCGTACAACAATGGTTGTCAAAGAAGAAATGAAAAACATTAACCAAGGTCATCATGTCATATGTGTATGAGTTTTTTTTTTTTTTTTTTAATGTTGTAAAGTCTGGAGAATGAGGGAGGAGTTTGGTGAATGAGATGTAATTTCGGTTAATGAAATGTGTAAGTGTGAATGTAAATTGGTGAGTGAGTTAGAGAAGACAAAATGTTATGTGATCTTAGTAAAAGTATAGATAGTTTTAGTGAACTTCGTTATGATGATGTTTTAAGAGAATGTGTACAAAAAATGTGTGATCCTAGTGGTGGAGTTATAGAATTTGGTAAATGTCTTTGATTGTGGTGATCTTAGATATTGGAGATATAACAGGTTGAAACAAGTAGCTTCCTCTCAATAAGTTAAATGAAGTAAAAGTGGGGTGTGACGTCAAGTAAACACAGGATGGAGTGTGATGTCATGGGAGGTATCCCTATCTGTGCTGGTATGTGTTGGTGGAAGTGAGAGGAGTGTATTAGATATTGTATGGAGTTGGTGATTGTGATTTTTTGTGCGAATGTTTATAAAAATGAGTGGTCATTGTTGATAGTTGATGGATGTCTTAGTTTTTTTTTTGTGTGTGTGTGTGTGTGTACATGTTATGTTTTTAGTTGGTGGTGATCCTGCTGTAAGTGTTTCGGTGTTGTTTGGAAATGTTCAAAGGTGTTTTTTGTGAGTATTCAAATGATTTATGAGAATGTTTTTTTTTTTTTTTTTGCGCTCATGTTATATAATAGTCTGAGGTGAGTGGGATCGTCTTGGTTATAGTGATTTGAGTGGATTTCTATAAAATGGGTGATAATTGGTGGTGTTGATCTTAGTTTCTGGTGATTTTTAGTGTTGTTTGGGCAGTATTCGGTGCTGTTTTGGTAGTATTCAGTGGTGTTTTGGGAGTATTCAAAGGAGTTTGTTGATGTTTTTGAATGTGTTCAAATGATGTTTTTGGAGTAATCAAAGGTAATCGATGTTGTTTTTTGGTGTTGTACAAAGTAAAGTGGTGTGTGTGTGTGTGTGTGTGTGTGTGTGTGTGGGGTGTTTAGTGTTGGTAACGTCTCATGTCATAAGTGTATGAGTTAGTTTTTGTGATAATGATGTAAAATCGGAAGACTGAGGGAGTAGTGTGGTGGATGAGTTGTAATTTAATGAAATGTGTAAGTGTAGATAAATTAAAGATGATAAATCTTATTTGGGAGTATTCAAAATGTTGACTTGGAAATGTTTCAGTGTTGTTTGGAAATGTTCAAAGGTGTTTATGTGAGTATTCAAATGATTTATGAGAGTGTTCGAAGTAATCTTGGGGTTGTTCTGTAGTGAGATGATAAAGGTTGTGGATGAGAGAATATTTCTTAAGAGATATTGAGAAAAGGTGGTCGTCTCAAATGATGAATGTATGAGAGTGTTTTGAAGGTGTGTGTGTGTGTGTGTGTGTGTGTGTGTGTGTGTGTGGTTAGGTGATCATAGAGTTTTGTGAATATCTTGGTTAAGTGATTTTAGTGGATTTGAGATGGGTGAAGAGATGCATTTGTGGATGTGAAATGTGAAATTTTTTTGTGGTTCAGAAAAAGGTGTGTTGGGAGATGGGTGAGTGGATGTGAAGAAAAGTGGGTGAGATGGAGAGGGGTATGGGGGGGGGTTTTTTTTTTTTAAAAAAAAAAGGGGGGGGGTTTTAAAAAATTTTTTTTTTTGGGGGGGGGGGGGGGTTTTTTTTTTTTAAAAAAAAAAAGGGGGGGAAAAAAAGGGGGGGGGGTTTTTGGGGGAACCAAAAAAAAGGGGGGGTTTTTTTTTTTTTTTTTTTTGGGGGGGGTTTTTTTTTGGGGGAAAAAGGGGTTTTTTTTTGGGGGAAAAGGGGGGGGGGGGAATTTTTTTTTTTAAAAAAAAAAGGGGGGGGGGAAAAATTTTTTTTTGGGAAGGGGGAAAAGGGGGGGGGTTTTTTTAAAAAATTTTTTTCCCCAAAAATTTGGGGTTTTTTTAAAAAAAAAAAAAGGGGGGTTTTGGGGGTTTTGGGGGTTTTGGGGGGGGGGGAAATTTTTGGGGGGGAAAAACCCAAAAAAGGGGTTTTTTTCCGGGGCGGGGGGGGTTTTTTTTAAAAAAAAAAATTTTTGGGGGGGAAAAAATTTTGGGGGAAAAAGGGGGGGGGGAAAATTTTAAAAAATTTGGGTTTTTTGGGTTTTTCCGGGGTTTTTTAAAAGAAAAAAAAATTTTTTAAAAAATTTGGGGGAACCTTTTTTGGTTTTTTTTAATTTTAAAGGGGGGGGAAAAAAAAAATTTTTAAAAAAAAATTTTTTTGGGGGAAATTTTTTGGGGGTTTTTTTTTAAATTTTTTGGGGGGGTTTTTTTTTTTGGGGGGAAATAAAAAAATTTTGGAAAAAAATTTTAAAAAAGGGGGGGTGGGGGGGGGGGGGGGGGGGTTTTTTTGGGGGGGGGGGGGGGGGGTTTTTTTTTTAAAAAAAATTTTTTGGGGGGAAAAAAAAGGGGGGTTGGGTTTTTTTTTTTGGGGGGGGGGGGGGGAAGGGGGAAAAAAAAAAAAAGGGGGGAAAAAAAAAAAGGGGGAAAAAAAAAAAAAAGGGGGCCTTTTTTTTTGGGGGAAAATTTTGGGTTTTGGGTTTTTTTTTTTGGGGGGGGGGGGGAAGGGGGGGGGCCCTTAAAAATTGGGGAAAAAGGTTTTTTTAAAAAAGGGGAAAAAAAAAAAGGGGGGGGGGAAAAAAAAAGGGGGGGGAAAAAAAAAAAACGGGGGGTTTTAAAGGGGGGGGTTTTTTTTGGGTTTGCCGGGGAAAAAAAAGGGGAAAAAAAAAGGGGGGGAAATTTGGGGGAAAAAATTTTTTTTTAAAAAAAAACCGTTTTTTAAAAAAAAAGGGGGGTTTTAACCAAAAAAAAAGAAAAAGGGGAAGGGGGGGGGTTTTTTTTTTTTAAAGGTTTTTTTTTTTTTTTTTTTTTTTTTTGGGGGATTTTTTTTTTTTTTTTTTTTTTTTTTTTTTTTGGGGTTTTTTTTTTTTTTTTTTTTGGGGGGGGGGGGAAAATTTTGGGCCCTTTTTTGGGTTTTTTGGTTTTTTTTTTTTTTTTAATTTTTTTTTTTTTTTTTTTTGGGGGGGGGGGTTTTTTTTTTTTTTGGGTTTTTTTTTTTTTTTTTTTTTTTTTTTTTTTTTTAAAGGGGGTTTTTTTTTTGGGAAAAGGGGGGGTTTTATTTTGGTTTTTTTTTTTTTTTTTTATGGGGGGGGGGTTTTTTTTTTTTTTTTGGGGGGTTTTTTTTTTTGGTTTTTTTTGGGTTTTTTTCCCTTTTTTTTTTTTTTGTGTTTTAAATTTTTTTTTGGGGTTTTTTTTTCCCTTTTTTGGGGGGGGTTTTGGGTTTTTGGGTTTTTTTTTTTTTTTGGGGGGGGGTTTTTTTTTTTTTTTTTTAAAGGGGGTTTTTTTTTTTTTTTTTTTTTAAAAATTTTTTTTTTTTTTTTTTTTGTTTTCCTTTTTTTTTTTTTTTTGGGGGTTTTTTTTCCTTTTTTGGGTTTTTTTTTTTTGGGGGGTTTGGGGGGGGGTTTTTTTTTTAATTTTTTTGGGTTTTTAAAAAAAGGGAAAATTTTTTTTTCCAAAAACCCGGGGTTTTTTTTAAAAAAAAAAGGGTTTTAAAAAAACCAAAAAAAAAGGGGGAAAAAAAAAAGGGGGAAAAAAGGGGAAAAAAAATTTTTTGGGGGGTTTTTTTTTTTTTTTTTTTTTTTTTTCCCCCCCTTTAAATTTGGATTTTTTTTTTAAATTTTTTCCCCCCGGGGGAACAAAAAAACCCCTTTTTGTTATGGCAAACAATGAACCCCTTTTTTAATAAAAAAAAAATTTTTCCCGGGGGGGGGGGGCCCCACAAAAAATTAAATTTAGCTTTAAGGGGGGGGGAAAAAAAAATCAGAAACCCCCTTTTTTTTAAAAAAGGGGGAAAAAACCCCTTTTCCCCTTTGGGGGGAAAAAAAGGAATTTTTTTAAAAGGTTTTTAAAAAATTTGTTTCCCGGGGCCCCCCCTTTTTTAAAAATTAAAAAAACCCCCAAAAAAAAAAAAAAAACCAAAAAAAAAAAGGGGGGAAAAAGGGGGGGGGTTTTTTTTTTTAAAAAAAAGGGGGGTTGGGGGGGGTTTAAAAAAAAAAAAAACCAAAAAATTTTTTTTTTTAAAAAAAAAAAAAAAAAAAAGGGGTTTTTCCCAAAAAAAAAAGGGGAAAAAAAAATTTAAAAAATTAGGGAAAAATAAAAAAAATTTTTTTTTTTTTTTTTTTTTCCCCCCAAAAAAAAACAAAATTTTTTTTTTTTAAAAAAAAAAAAATTTAAAAAAAATTTTTAAAAAAAAATTTTGGGAAAAAAAATTTTTGGGGAAAAAAGGGGGGAAAAAAGGTTTTTTTGGGGGTTTTTTGGGGGGTTTTTAAAAAAAAATTTTTAAATTTTTTTTTAATTTTTAAAAATTTTTTTTTAGTTTTGGTTATGGGGAAAAGGGCTAAAAACTCCTATTTTAAAAACCCGGGGACAAGTCGTTACCGTCAAATTACCCCCCATTAAACCCGACCTCAAATTTTAGGCAAATTTTTAGGTTAAAATTTTAGCCGAGGTTATAAGGAGCCCCTCTCGAAAGCATAGCTTTTATTAAAGAACTGCATGGTTCACAAGAGGCCCGGTTTTTTTTTGTCTAAATTTTTTATAAATTTCTTCAGTAAAGCTTTTGAGGCTTTTTGACCAAAATAAAAAATTTGATATTATTTACTTAGATTTTTGTAAAGGGTTTTGATAGAGGGTTCCCCACCATTGGGCTGTTTAAAAAAAGTGGCGCCCCCAGGATTGGGGAAAAAAACTCTCCCGGGGGTCGGTCTTGGGGTCACTGACAGGAAGGGAGGAGTGTCCATAAATGGGGTTAAATCCGAGTGGGGAACTTTTAACCCAAATGGCGTTTTTACGGGATCAGTTTGGGCCCGTTGTTGGTTTTTAATATATTCAATGATCTTTATGAGGGAAATTCTAGTGATATGGCAAATTCGCCGGGGTGACACAAAAAAATGGTTGGATAATTGTTCAAAAGGGAGATGTTAGGGAACTTCAGGAGGATTTTTTAAAAAAACCCTTTTTTGGTCGAAAAAGTGGAAAATGCCGTTCAAAGTAGATAAATGCAAAGGGTTTAAAACTTGGGGAAAATTTCCCATAACCCTTTGTTTCTTTTAAAATTTAAAAGATGTTTGAATTTGCCATTTCAGATTGCGAAAAGGCTGGGGGGGTTTGGTGAGCAGCAAAATTTTAAAACCCAAAACAGCAAAAGCCCAAGCGTACGTAATAAGGGAAATAGTTTTGGGATTTTATCAAGGGAAATGTAAGCAACAGAAGTCCAGGGTTTTTCTGCGCTTTATACAACATTAGTAAGGGCCCCACCTTGGGTTTTTCCCGTTCGTTTTTTGGTCTTTCCCCCCTATTACAAAATGGACATAAATTTTGTTAGAAACATTTAGCGTTTGGATGACTAAATTTTAAAACATAGCATCAGAAAAACTTCCCTTTTTAAGAAAGATTTTTAAGCCCCTTAGTTACAAATTTACTTGTTAGAGAAGAATGGGGGAGCCTGATCGAAGGGGTATAAGTGGGTTTGGTATTAATAAAGGGGATATTAAAAAGGTCTTGAGGATGTCTCTCCCAAAGAGAAACGCCCCAGTAATGGATTTAAATTAGATAAGTTTAGAAATTTTGAAAAGGACAAAAAGGAAAGTTTGGGTTTGGAAATAGGGTAGTTTTGAAATGGAACAGTCTACCCGTTTGGGGTTTTGAGGGTAGGGTTTGGGGAGTTTCAAAAACTAGGTTGGTAAGTACATGGGGGAGGGGTTGGGTTTGAGTGGGACTTTCACCCTCGAGTTATTTCTTGGGTTTTTGTGACTTAGTCAGTGGGACTGTACTTAGCTCAGTGGTGGTGTTTCCCGCTCAGTGGTGGGCGTGTACTTAGCTCTGTGAAGACCGTTTGTGTGCTCTCTGTGAATTGAACCAGGATGCCCTCTCTTGAGCGCTTTACAGCAGCTGAGAGAAGAACTCAGAGTTGCTAAAATGGAGACGGGGGATTTAAAGGGGGAAACAAGGGATTGTGTAATTTTCCCGTTTTGGTCCCCAGGTTTTAAAAGGGGAGCTTGGGCAGTTTCCCCCCGGGGAACATGGAACCAAAACGAAAATTAAGAAAAAAGGTTGGAGAGGCAGGGGAAACAAGAGAAAAAGAAGACTTTCCCTGGAAAAATTTCCAAATCAATTTTCGGTGAGCCCGACGAAAAGTGAGTGTTTTATGGGAAAGCCACAACGAGCACCCAAGGGGAAACCCTTGGGGGAAGGGCGTGAGTGAGAAAATCCCTAGAAACCCCAAAGAAGGGCCATCGAGAACGTCAGACGAAAAACTACAAGTGGGGTAAGCTAAACCCCCCCCCCCCCCCCCGGCGAATTTGGTCGATATGGAGCCCTCATACGGGGGAAGCCCAAAGGGAAAGGGAAAAAAAATTGTTGTTTTTGGGGATAGCCAGATTAGGTACATGGATAGGGCATTCTGTTTTTAAGGATGGGGGTAGGGGGAGAGAGTGTGTTTTCCTGGGGGGGGGGTTTAAGGGTATTGTTAGCCGTTGGTGACACATGAGAGGTAAAGGGGGCAAAACCTATTTTTTTTATTTTGTCTCAGTGTGGAGGGGCCCCTTTTTGGCGACGTAGGAGTGAGGAAACCCGATTGCGGGTTTGGTCAAGGGAACAGGTAATTAGGAAGAAGAGTGGGAAAAACCGGGTTTTGTTTGGGATTTTGCCAAGGAAAAGGGGAAGTTGGAAATGATGGTTGGCCCCCGGGAATTGGTGTCAATTGCTGGCTGGACAAATACTGTAAGGGAAAAAGCAGGAACATTCATTGAAAAACTGGGCCCCCTTTAGGGGAGAAATTTAACATGTATGCCAGGGTGGGGTTTTATTTCTAGGTGAGGGGTGGGAGCACTGGCCAAACGCGTGGAAGGGAAAAATGTTAGGTCTTTTAAAAAAGGAATAGGGTTTGTTTTGGGAAGGGTTTTGGGGGGAAAAAATGTGAAGTCGCAGGGGAGTAAATGATTCTAGGGGGAAATGTTTAAAAGGCAAAATGAGGAGGATATTGGGGAAAACCAATGGCACTAATTTACAATGACAGTAAAGGGTTTTGTGGAATTTAAAAGAAAGGGGGAGGAAGGGTAAAAAAGGGTAGGAGGGTCAAAAAATATTTAATTTCACAAATAGTCGCCGTGTAGGGGAAAAAGATGGGCGAGTTGAGATAGTTGCTAGTGCAGGAACTAGATGTTTTGCCATTACTGAGACGTGGTTTTTAAATTTAAAAAGTCGGGACATGCCTGAGAATGTCAATTTAGGGTTTTTTAAAATTTTTTCCAAGCGATAGAAAATATTTGGGAAGGGGGGGGGGGGGTGGCTTGGATGTCCGAGATCGCTTGAAAATGTTGCATAAAAACGGGTATTAAATGGAAGTAAAAACCCACAGAGGTTTTGTTTGGAAGAAATTTTTAGAGGGGGATAAAAATTAATTTTAGTTTTGATATACCGTCCCCCCAAATTTTTAAAAGGGACCCGGGGGGGATACTATGGGGGAAAAATTTTTAGGGCCAAGGGACGTTAAAGGGAGTAATTTTTGGGGACTTTAACCTTTTTGTAAAATTGATTTGGGAAATTTTTTGGGTGGGAATTTTGAATCTACGAAATTTTTTAAAAAGTAGTTCAGGAATTTTTTTTGAAGCCCGTTTTTTGACGAAACCCCAAAAAGGGTAAAAACCCGCTTGACTTTTGGTTTTTGGCAAAAAATGAAAACCCCTTTTTAATAATTTAAGTTTGAGGAACTGGGGGTAGGACCCCAAATCAATTAATTTTTTTTGGGAATTGAATGGAAGTATGATAGTAGGGATAAAACCCGTAACAAATCCCCGATTTTTTTGCTTAGAGTTACGTGGGCTTAGAGAACAAATTATCATCTGTTGATGGGGGGAACGAAGAGAGCTTCCCTTTTGCCCTTTTTTGGAACACCTTTCATTTGGGCTCAAAAAAAAGGGTTTCCCTTATAAGGAAATTAGGGGTCAAAAGAAATGGGCCCCCAAAAAGGAAAGAATAATAGGGGAAATATCTACAAAGGGGATAAGAAAGGAATTTTAGGCGTATCAAAGAGGCGGGGTTTATTTATGAATTTAGTATATTGACATTAAAAAGGGGGCAATTAAAAAAAAGGGGTTTAAAAAAAGCTAAAAGGGATAAAGAAATTTTAAAAATTTTAGGGATTTTTAAAACTAAAAAAAAAGTTTTTCCAGGTCTATTGAACAAAAATTTGGGGATTAAAATAGGTCCCTTAAAAATAATATGGGCATCTTATGACAAAAAAGAATGGAAAAAAGTGCTCGATTTTAAAAAATTTTTTCTCTCGGTTTTTACACAGGAAGACACTAATAATATTCCGGTAATTAATTTTTATGTGGATCGAAGAAGATAAATTATGTAACATCACAGTCACTAGTGAAATGGTTGTGAGCAGATAGACAGACTGAAGCAAATAAGTCACCGGGTCCTGATGAGGTTTTTTAAAGGGTTCTAAGGAATGCAAAATGGAAGTCTGTAAACCATTAACTAATATTTTTAATTTATCTCTTCAAACAGGTGCAGTGTCTGTATGTGGAAGATGGCTGATGTAATTCCATTTTTAAAACAGGGGACAAGTCGTTCCCGTCAAATTACCGCCCAAAAACCCTGACCTAAATTTGTAGGCAAATTACTAGAGTCAATTATAGCTGAGATTATAAGAACCCATTCGATAAGCATAGCTTGATTAATGATACTCAGCATGGATTCACAAGAGGCCGGTTTGTCTAACAAATTTTTTAACTTTCTTCAGTAAAGCTTTTGAGGTGTTGACCACGATAAAGAATTTGATATTATTTACTTAGATTTTAGTAAGGCATTGATAGAGTTCCGCACCAAAGACTGTTGAAGAAAGTAGCAGCTCATTGCATTGGGGGGAAAGGGTGTCTCGTGGATCGAATCATGGCTCACAGACGGAAGCAAAGAGTGTCCCTAAATGGGGTTAAATCCGAGTGGGGATCAGTAACAAGTGGCGTTCCACAGGGATTTAGTCTTGGGCCCGTTGTTGTTTATAATATATATCAATGATCTTGATGAAGGAATTACTAGTGATATGAGCAAATTCGCCCATGACACGAAGATAGGTAGGATATTTATTCAAAAGTAGATGTTAGGGAAAATTCAGGAGGATTTGAAAAACTCTACTCTTGGTCAGAAAAGTGGCAGATGCAGTTCAATGTAGATAAATGCAAGTTCTGAAGCTCGGGAGTGTCCCTAACCCTAGCACTTATAAGTTAAATAATGTAGAACTTAACCATACAGATTGCGAAAAGGACCTGGGGGTTATGGTAAAACAGAACCTTAAACCAAGACAGCAATGCCTAAACGTACGTAATAAGGAAATAGATTACTGGGATTTATATCAAGAAGGTAAGCAACAGAAGTCCAGAGGTCATACTGCAGCTTTATACTCATTAGTAAGGCCTCACCTAGATTATGCAGCTCAATTCTGGTCTCCATATTACAGAATGGGACTAAATTCGTTAGAAAACATTCAGCGTTGGATGACTAAATTAATACATAGCATTAGAAATCTTCCCTTTTGAAGAAAGATTGAAGACTCTTAAGTTACATTCATTGTTTTGACGAAGAAGAGGGGAGACCTGATCGAAGTGTATAAGTGGAAGATAGGGGATTAATAAAGGGGTTTTTAACAAGGTCTTGAGGATATCTCTCCAAGAGAGAACCCGCAGTAATGGATTTAAATTAGATAAGTTTAGATTTAGAAAGGACATAGGAAAGTATTGGTTTGGAAATAGGGTAGTAGATGAGTGGAACAGTCTACCTAGTTGGGTTATTGAGGCTAGGACTTTGGGTAGTTTCAAATTTAGGTTGGATAAATACATGAGTGGGATGGGTTGGATTTGAGTGGGACTTGCACATCGGAGCTTGTTTCTTGGGTAGCATTGAAAATTGGGTGGGTCAGGTGTTTGTTGGTGGGATGAATTGTAGGGGACCTGCCTAGTATGGGCCAACGGGCCTGCTGCAGTGTTCCTCCTTTCTTATGTTCTTATGTTCTTAAAAATTGGGTTGGGCAAATGTTTTGTTAGTGGGATGAATTGTAAAGGACCTGCCTAGTATGGGCCAGCAGGCCTCCTGCAGTGTTCCTCCTTTCTTATGTTCTTATGTTCTTATGTTCTTATTGGAAAAGAATGGATGGTGTAGAAACATGTCGCAGTAGTTGGGTAGTGAGATGATTAGATGTTGTGAGTATAATGTCAATTTATGTGGATACAAGGAGATGGGTATGGAGAGGATTTTATTAGAATTTTAGTAATGTGGGGAGGAATGTGCATTACATTTAAGATTCAGTAAAAAGAATGGGAAAAATTTGTATCGAAAGAGGAAAAATTGTGAATAAATTGGTAAGTGATGAGGGTTGTGGGTATTGTTGTCGAACGAGAGATACCAAAAAAGATGTTGTAAGTGGGTTGTTGTTGTGGGTGTTGTGGGTTGTGAGTGTTGTGGGTTATGGGTGTTGTTGTCGAACTAGAGATGCTGAAAAGTGGTTATAAGTTGTGAGTTGCTGTTGTGGGTGTTGTGGGGTGTGGGTGATGTGGGTTGTGGGTGATGTGGGTTCTTTGTGTTGTGGGTTGTGGGTGTTGTTGTGAACTAGAGTACCGAAAAGATGTTATGAGTGGGTTGTGGGTGTTGTGGTTTGTTGAGTGTTTGTTGCGGTTGTGTTTGATGTGGGTTGTGGGTGTTGTGGGTTGTGGGTTATTGTTGTAGAAACTAGAGATAATCGAAAAAGATGTTATAAGTGGGTTGTTGTTGTGGGGTATTGTGGGTTGTGGGTGTTGTTGTCGAACTAGGAGGATACCAAATGGATGTTATAAGTGGATTGTTGTTGTGCATGTTGTGGGTGTGTGAGTGATGTGGGTTGTGGGTGTTTTTGTAGAACTAGAGATACCAAAAAAGATGTTATAAGTGGGTTGTTATTGTGGCTCTGATGAAATTAGTTAAAACGAGAAAAAATTGTGGATTGTGTTCATGTTCATTGCGCTCATGTTATATCTTAATTGGAGGTGAGTGTACTCATAGAAAGGTATCGTCTTGAGTGGTTGACCTGTACTTTGAGTGTGTCATGTACTTCAACTCTGTGAAGAAGTGTCTTGTTTGCTCCGTGGACTGAACCAAGATGCCCTCCATCGAGCAACTTTACCAGCAACTTAAGGAAGAATTGAAGGCAGCGAAGATGTGAGATACGGCGATTGACCGAGGGAAAACAAGAGGATTCGTTAGTTAGTCCTCCTGTTTCGAGTCCTCAGGTCAAGAAGGGATCGTGGGTCAGTGGCTGGGACAGCAGGGGACGACGAAGTTGACGATCAAGAAGACGAATGGAAAGCCAGAAAAACGTTTGAAGAAGAAGAGAATGATGTGGAAACTCCCGTGGAAACCTCAAGCATGCTCGGTGCTACCCAACGAATGTGAGTCTTACTACTGGGAGCGTCACGACGAACGACAACAAGGAAGGTAAGAACATATTGTTGTTGTTGGGGATAGCCAGGTTAGATACTTGGATAGGGCATTCTGCTTGGAAGGACAGGGAGTAGGAGACAAAGGGTATGCTTTCCTGGGGCTGGGATGGAGGACATTGTTAGCCGGGCTTGGACAAACATCATGATCGGTAATGGGATCATCTTATTATTTGCCCAGTGCTGGAGGCATTGATGTAGGCAAGCGTAGAAGTGAGGATTTAGTTAGAAAGTTCAGGACAGCTATAGACATGATTAGGAAGAAGGGGGGGCGCCCTGTTATATGTGGCATTTTGCCAAGAAGAGGTGTTGGTAATGAATGGTTGTCCAGAGCAATTGGTATTAATTGTTGGCTGGATAAACACTGTAAGGATAATGCAGTACCATTCATTGACAACTGGGACAACTTCTATGGCCGAAATGACATGTATGCCAGGGATGGGGTTCACTTATCCAGGGCAGGTGTGGGTTTTCTTGCTAACTCAGTTGAGGGGGTTGTTAGGACTTTAAACTAGGATTAGTTAGAGGTATGGGTTTAGAAATGATTAATAATGAGTATGGATATATTGACTTATGCTCTGATATTAAGAATCTTAATAGTAACTGTCATGGAGTAACTCTGGGTAATGATAATTTCAGAAATTGTGTAAAAACAAAGATGAATAGGAAAAATGTGCAGAAGAAAAAACATATGATGGTATTTTATGCTAACAGTCGAAGTGCAAGAAATAAAATTAATGAACTACGTTTGGTAGCATGTGCTGGGAACTTTGATATCATTGCATTAACTGAAACGTGGTATGATTTAAAGAGTCGGGATATGACTGCTGAGTGTAATATTCAGGGATTTAAGTTATTCAATGTGGATAGATGTAATGGGAAGGGGGGAGGAGTTGCATTGTATGTTCGAGAAAATATTAATTGTTGCATAAAAAAAGGTATAAAAATAGATGGAGCAGTAACAGAGTCTGTTTGGGTAGAGTTCGTGGAGGGTCAAGAAAAACTAATTCTAGGTGTAATATACCGACCTCCAGGCTTGGATCACGATAGAGGGAGACTTCTTTGGGACGAAATTGTTAGGGCTTCTGGACACAGTAACGTAGTCATAGTAGGGGATTTTAACTTTAGCCAAATTGACTGGAATTCTTTGACAGTAATCTAGAGTCCAGTGACTTCATGGAAACAGTTCAGGACTGTTTTCTGAAACAGAGTGTAACTGAACCTACCAGGGGTAATAATTTGCTAGACCTAGTCTTGTCAAATAAGGAAACACTAGTGAATAATCTGGAGATCACTGAAGAGCTTGGCGCAAGTGATCACAAATCCATCACCTTTAGCATTAATTGGGAATGCAAGAATAATGATAATACAGTAAAAATCCCCGATTTTCGTTCTGCCGATTATAATGGACTTAGGGAACATCTGTCTAATCTTGATTGGGGTTATCTAGCTAATGATTTTATTGACGATAATCATACTTATGAATATGAAGGGATCTGCTTTTATGATTGTTTTCTTAATAATGTACACAGTGCCCAGAGTATATACATTCCCCAGAGAGAAATTAGGTCTAATAATAACGATCCCAAATGGGTTAACAGGAGGTTAAAGCATCTATTAGGGGAGAAAAGGGGAATTTATAGGCGCATCAGAAGAGGAGAGGTTAACCTTACTGACCAATATGTTCAGCTTAAAAGAGAAGTAAAAAAGGCGATTAGAAAGGCTAAACGTGACTATGAAATTAGAGTCGCTAATGAATCAAAGACTAATCCAAAGGGGTTCTTTCAAGTGTATAGGACGAAGGTGAAGGAAAAAGTAGGACCTCTGAAATCTGGGAATGGACAGCTGACGGATAATGAACTGGAAATGTGTTCCTTATTTTAATGACTATTTTTTGTCAGTTTTTTACACAGGAAGATGT
>NC_069424.1:35785131-35810106 GCF_026875155.1 Cherax quadricarinatus
CGGGCTGTAAGGTGGATACCTGAAATCTTTTCTGTAAGAATTTGTGGTTTTTTGATTTGCTTTAAGGATTGCCTTCTTCAGTAGGTTATAATTACATATGATATCCTGCAACAAAGTTGCATAGATATTCAAAGCTGTACCAGAAAATAACATTCCTAACCTGGTAGCCCAGGTGTCAGCAGGCCATTCACAGAGGGTAGCAGTATTTTCGAACCTGATAATGTTTGAAGTAATGTCTTCACCCTCTGTGAAGGGAGGTAAATTAGGTGTTGGAATATGTGCACTAGCTGCATGATGTTTAATTACTCCTTCCTCTAATTGTTGTTGTGTAAGAGTTAACTTTTTATTCTCTAATTCAAGGCGAGCTTTTTCGAGCTCGTGATCCTTTTCTCTCTCTATTAACTAGAGTTCTCTAGCTTTTTCCTCACGTTCTCTAGCTTTTTCCTCACATTCTCTAGCTTTTTCCTCACATTCTCTATCCTTTGCTCTTTCCTCAAGTTCTCTTAATTTAACTTGTTCCTCACGTATTCTAGCTCTCTCCTCATGATCAAGTCTATCACGCTCCTTTTTGTCTTCTCTCTCCCTTTCTAACTGTCTATCTTGGTTTTCTCTTTAACTTCGATCACTCTCCTTTTTCTCTTTCTAACTGTCTCTCTTCTCTCTCAATTCTCTCTCTTTCAAGTCTTTCCTGGATCTTAGCACTAATGAAAGATTCTAAATTTTTCCCTGTTATTCCTAACTTACTTCCAGCATTCATCCAAAACTGGTATTCCTCCATGCTTGCAAGAATAACTTACACTACCAGGGGAAAAATGAAATGGGTATCAAAGAAAACGGAGGGTTCAATTCCTGCTCCGATCAAACTGAAAATAAAGCAGAGGGCTCGATCCCTGCTTCAATTAAACAATATGTATTAATGAAAATGAAAGGTTCTATGCCGGCTTCTCACCAACAAATCAAGAGTGTTCTATGACAGTTCCCTTGATAAAATAAAGAGCTCAATGAAACAAATTGTCACTGGAAAATCTCGGGTCCCTAGAGTCTAATCCTCCAAAGTGTTTCAAGCTCAAACAAAAAGGTGGCAGAATTAAATATTATATCCTGCCTGACTTGACTTACTATAAATTGAGACTATAATAATCACCAAATCTTTTAAATACCTGTACTGTAGTCCTACCATAGAGAATGATTACTCATGGCTGATGGTAACCGTCTGTGGTATGTGGCGTTGAAGTTCCAATGGTAGATTTGAGATGGAGTTGAATCTTGATTCAGTCAAGTTGATCCTAGCAAGGTCGCCACTTGTGAAGGCTTGCTCAGCCTTGTAACAACTTCAGACAGTATTACCAAGGCTGGCTCCTCCTCAGGAAAATTAATGAATAGAAAAAGAACAAAAACTGACAAACATAAACACTTTATTATTTAGAAAATATTAAAATATAAAACACTTAAATATGAAATATTAATCCTGCCTTAAGAAAATGAAATATGAAAAAATTATAAAATGATATCTGAATTCAATGCTAATATTTATATATATATATATATATATATATATATTATATATATATATATATATTATATAGTATATATTATTATATATATTATTATATATATATATATATATATATATTAAAACTTGGGGTGTCTGGTGTTGGAGGACACTGCGTGTTGTTGAAATCATAGGCATTGGCGATGATGGGGGCGGGTCACAGGTGTTGGTGACAACCCACCGGCTCGTTCTTCACAGATTTTATAGCCTTCAATAATCCGTCAGATGACAGGAAGCAGGTTTTTTCCACTGCAATATGAGGGGTTATATTTCCCGCTATTGCATACACAAACAGGTAAGTGGATCAGAATTTGTGACATCTCAGAACGTTAGTCATCTCCTTTCAATTCTATCGTTGATTAGAGGTGACCCTCTTTTCCCGCACTTAAACAAGATGGGTCCTACACAGATGACAGCAAGGGAAATGAGTGAGCTACTCAAGATCCCTTATAGGACCTCAGTTTTCAGCAAGCGTAATCCAGACTGAGAGTCGAGATCAAAAGAATGGAATTTTTTATGAGAGACCACAAAATTGATTAACACAAGCCGTATCCGATGTTATCCTGACGCCCAATGACTTCGAACAGGCGATGTGAAATGACATGCCATGCAATCTGCCCCCAGGGCCAGACTCATGGAAGCTGTGTTCATCAAGAACTGCAAGAAGCCCCTATCACGAGCCTTTTCCATCATATGGGAGGGAGCATGGACACGGGGGTCGTTCCCAGCAGAGTACTAGATAAACAACAGCATAGCCACTCCACAAAGGGGGCAGTGTAAAGCACAGCAGAAAGAACTATCGCAGACCAATAGCACTAACATCCATATCATAAAAACTCTATGAAAAGGCATAAGAGCACGATCACCCACCCATCTAGAAACCCATCAGTTACACAACCCAGGGCAACAGGGGGTTTAGAAAGGACGCTCCTGTCTGTCTCAATATGGATCACTACGTTACAAGGTTCCTAAATGCAATAGAAAAGGACAAAAAGAATGCAGATATAATATATACAGACTTGCTCAAAAGCCTTGCGACAAGTGTGACCATGGCTGTAATAGCGCCACAAAATTGCGCGCTAATGGAATAACAGGAAAAGTTGGTCGATGGGATCTATAATTTCCTCACTAAAAGACACAGAGAGTATAGTAGTCAACAGAGTAAAGTACGGAGGCAGCTACGGTTGAAAAGCTCTGTTCACAAGGCACTGTACTAGCTCCCTCTTGTTCCTCTCCTCTTATCCGACTTTAGACAAGGATTTAGCCACAGGACCGTGTCTTCTTTGCAAGATGGGAACACCCGATCTGCATGTGACAGTGTCTTCCATTGCAGAAACTGCACGGCTCCAGGCGGACATCACCAAATCTTTTCAGTGGGCTGCAGAAAAGCATATGAAGTTCAACGATGAGAAATTTCAATTACTCAGATATGTAAACATGAGGAAATTAAATCTTCATCAGAGGACAAACAATATTCTGGCCACACACTAAGAGCGAGCACCAACGTCAAAGATCTGGAGTGTATTAGTCGGAGGATCGCGCACCTTCAAGGACCATAACATTGTATTTTTTTGTTTTTTTTTTTTTTTTCATCGATCTGCTATAAAAATGAACAGGATGGATAATGAGAAACACTTCAAAACGAGGGAGGACCAAGCCCATGATGACACTCTTAGGGTCACTTTGTTCTTATAGGCTGGAATATTGCTGCACTCTAACAGGACACCTTTCAAGGCAGGTGAATTGCGACCTAGTAAATGTACAGAGAATTTACGTAGCGCGCATAACGGAGATAAAAACCCTCAATTTACTGGGAGCGCTTGAGGTTTCTAACCTGTATCACTGGAAACGCTGGAGGAGGAGTATACATGATTATATACTCTGGAAAATCTAGAGGGACTAGTACCGAACTTGCACACGTAAATCAACTGACTACGAAAGAAATGACTTGGCCGACGATGCACCATCCCCAATGAAAAGAGGGGTGTACTAGCACGTTAGAGACCATACAATATAGTGTCAGGGGACCGAGACTGTTCAAAACTGCCTCCCAGCTCACACGTAAGGGGGATTACCACAGACCCCTGCCGTCTTCAAGCTGCATGGACAAGCACCTAAAGGCAGTTCCTGATTTCAGGCGGGTGTTGGCTCGTACGTTGGTTTGAGTGCTGCCAGCAGCAACAGCCTGGTTGATTTCAGGCGTGATCCACCAAGTATGGCTGTTCACAGGACCGGGCCAGACGGGCGTCTGACCACCGAAACTTCTCAGTTACTTCCGGTTCACTCTGTTGTTATCTATCCCTTTTATCTCCCTGATACCACCGATAAACTAACTACACGAATACCACCCGGTGGTTCACATTTCACTCGCTCACTCATTTGACCATAAACATAAATATTAATCTCAGTCTTAAATAATGAATCCTGTGATACTCCCCTATAATGGAAAACTTAAAATGTGCCTAAACAAAAGCATTCACATTGCTAAACTCACCAAATAACTAGTATTTGTAGTCGTAGCCATAATACCCAATTACCTCATAAATTGTAAATTATTTACAATTAAGGAATAAAAACTATGTATGCCCGAAATGCCTAGCCATGCTAAGCAGTTCTAGTGGTACACTCTGTAATCACAATTTTACTCATTATGTATACATACACACCTAAACAATAACCTAAATTCGGTAAACTCAGCATTGTATTCCTTATAGAGAACTTCTGGATCCTACGACAAGGTCCAAATGCACTAGAAAGCAAAAAGAATGCTGATGTAATATATAAGATTGCAAAAGCTCTCGACAAGAGTGACCATGGCGTAATAGCGCACAAATATCGCAACTAAAGGAAATAACAGGTAAAAGTCGGGTCGATGGATCTATAATTTCTCACTATCAGAAAACACAGAGTGTAGTGCGTCAACAGAGTAAAGCCGAGGCAGCTACGGCATGAAAAGCCTGTTCACAAGGCACAGACTAGGCTCCCATCTTGTTCCTCATCCTCATATCCGTAATAGACAAGGATGTCATGCCCCGCACCGTGATGCTACCTTTGCAGATGACCGACCGAATCTGCATGACAGTGTCTTCTTTGCAGACACTGCAAGGCCAGGCGGACATCAACCAAATCTTTCAGTGGGCTGCAGAAACAAACATATGAAGTGCAACGATGAGAAATTTAAATTACTCAGATATGGTAAACATGAGAATTAAATCTTCATCAGAGGTACAATAAAAAATTCTGTGCACAAAATAGAGCGAAAACTCCAACGTCAAAGGACTGGGAGTGATATGTCGGAGGATCTCACCTTCAAAAGGGACCATAAACATTGCTATCAATAGCATATGCTAGAAAAAATGACAGGATGCGATAATGAGAACCTCTAAAAACTAGGGAGGCCAAAGCCCATGATGACACTCTTCAGAGTCACTTGTTTTCTAGGCTGGAATAATTGGCACATCTACAGCACCTTTCAGGCAGGTGATAATTGCCGACCTAGAATAGGTACAGAGAACTTTACGGCGCGCATAACGGAGATAAAACACCTCAATTACTGGAGGCGCTTTGAGGTTTACTTCAACCTGTATTCCCTGGAACGCAGGAGGGAGAGAGACATGATTGTATACACCTGGAAAATCCTAGATGGACTAGTACCGACTTGCACACGAATATCATCACTATGATAGAGCAAAAGACTTGCAGCTGATGCTCCATCCCCAATGAAAAGCAAGGGTGTACTAGCACGTTAAGAGAGAACATACAATAAGTGTCAGAGGCCGAGACTGTTTAACTGCCTCCAGCACACATAAGGGGGATTACCAAACAGCCCCGTGCATGTATTCAAGCTGGCACTGGACGGGCAAATAAAGTCGGTTCCTGATCAGCCGGGTGTCGGCTCGTACGTTGGTGTGGTGCAGCCCAGCAAGCAACCGAGCATGGTTGATAAGGCGTTGTATCCACCAGGAAGCCCTGGTCCAGACCGGGGCCGCAGGGGCGTTGGAACACTCCGAAAACTCTTCCAGGTACTCAGGTTAATAATTTTTGGATTCTTCAGTCCTTTTCCTGAGGGATCTTTAATAGAAGCACCCTTCTTCTACGCACTGTATCTGCCCCATCAGCTATTTGGTTCGTACTTCGCGCATTAAACAGCAGCTGTATCCACTTGCATAGGTGGTATACATCTGTTCTTTATAATCTCCTCTCTCTGACTCAGGCATTATCTGTCCTGGTTATTGCCTTTTCTTAGTGTTTCATTATTACTGCCCCACTTTCTGTACTTGGCAACTATTAATACCCATCATTTCCTCTGGGGGTTCTCCAACTGTGATTCCTGAGGCATTCGTTAAAGGCTTCTTTCTTGCTACTCCACCCCATCCTTGTTTTAAATACAGGTACTAACACCCATTTGATCCTAGACTCATACTCTCTCTAGCTTGGATCTCTCAGTTGCTCTTCATCTGATTCGGCATTAGACTTCACCGGTGTGTTTCTGGATTTACATGACAGTGATGTAACTTCCCAATCATTAATTACTTTCCTTCATATTCACCACCTCTTTGTAACCCATGTGGCAATTTTGGGATCAGGGCGCAAATTGGACCCTGTACTCACAACTAACAGTTTTTGTAGTGAGGTTCCTATGTCTACATTAGATGAGCTTTTGCACCTCTTTGTCTTCTGTTTTTTAATCCGCAGCTTCTCATTTATACCCCAATCATCGGGCAGGTATCTCTGAAATGCTTGTTCTTGGTGGTCTCATGCTTGTGCTCATGACAGGTATGATATGCGCTTTATGTGGGGCATGGTACAGACAATAGAACACGGACAGACTTCTTGATATTAAGCAGTAGTGTGTGTATCGTCTCTCACCGTGTCATCCATGATGCTTAAAAACGCACTTGCTGGTGAGATTATGTTCCACCAATCACCTCTGCTTCTCTATGAGTGCAGGGCTGGAAAAAAGTACCGAAACACAGGAATGGTAAATATTCTCCTGGACCCGGCTCCTGTTCTGAGGGTTACGGTGTTGATATAGCTAACCACATGATGTTCCTATGAATTGGCAATGTCATGGGGCCGTATTTCTAGGGGCTCATCTATGCCCCTCGTTTCTTTCTCAAAGTCTGCCAGAGAGTTAGCACACTTGGAATTTTCTTCTCTCAGAGAAGAAAACAGTGTTGTAATGTGGCATTTTTACACTTAGGAATGGACGGCACAAATCTTCAGCTTGCCGATCATCGGCAGCTGGGGCCCTACAACTTTCATATTTCATATGACTTACAACATTTTCATCAGTGTCAGCCCTTGCAGTCTATACACCTTTCCATTCTTATTTGGTCTCAAAAGTTCTTCCACGGGCTGTGGAAATCTGTCCATTGTTCTCCCATTTTGCAAACCAAGTATACGAGGACATAAAGCTTACAACTATAGTCCAGTGCTTTACCGTGCAGTTTGCAAAGTGATGGAATGACCTGTTGAATAGACTTTTAGTTGTATTTAGAGACTACAAAACAGTCTCTCTACTCCTCAATATGGCTTTCGATATGGGCCCCGTTCTCCTAGACCCCTTACTACACTTGGATTTCATATGTTCGTATGCGTTGGCGAATAAACCACTCAGGCTATGCTTATTTTTTGACCTTTGAGAAGGCACATGACAATTTTGAGGTATAATATTTTAGCCCAAAGCTACTCCTTAGGGCCTCTGAGGCAATCTTACCATCCTTCCTTAAGAATTGATTAACTGGCACAGACTATTTCACGTTCGGGTTAGTTTAATGTGCTCTCCCGGGACTTTATCCAAGTGAAGGTGTACCAGGGATGAGGTGTTGCTGAGCACAACACTTTTTCTCCTTGCTATAAATGATTTGGCCTCTAGTCTTCCATCCAATATTTGCTCATCATCTATGTGGATGAATTTGCTATTGCCTGTGCAGGCGCTGACTGTCACCTCATTACAGTTTCTCTCCAGCATGCGGTCAGCCATGTTTCCAAATTGGGCCACAAACATGGGATTTAAATTCTTCAGTAACAAAAACTCACAAATTATTTTCACAAGACGATTCTGTCATGTCTCCCCAGGTCGTCTTTGTATCTCTGTGGATCCCGTTCCATAAACGTGATACAGTTGTCCAGGTTTATGGCTCTCCTCTTTGACAGTAGGGTTTTCCTGGGAAACTTCACATTACCTCTCTGAAAGCAACTTGTGACAGCTGAGTGACTTCTTAAACCCTTGCTCATTTTCATTGGGTGTTAGCGTCGAACTCTCCTTCGCCGATGTTCCACCCTCATTTTATCGAAATTTGATATGGTGACCAGAATTCTATTCAGCTGCCTCTCTGCTACTCTCTCTAGCCTTAAACCCTATTTCATCCCCAAGGAATTGACGTATTATGGCTTGTTGCTGTTTCACTCATTCCCTGTGAGAGCCTCTCTGCAGGAGTGAATGTTTCCATCCTGTCGATCGCGTGACGCCCATTGCACTTCGCTACTATGTACGACTCTCATGATCTCCGCATCCTTCGCATTTATAGAATGGTCACTGATATTATTAGACATTCTTTATTTGTTCACCACCCTGTTTGCTCCGTCCCTTTCTCGTGTTCACGTACTTCGCTTTGTCTTCTCTAGTTACCACCTTTCCTATGTTCATTGTAGCATCTCACTTTTTCCTACCCCGCTGGGGGAAGTTCCAGCTCGTTCGAGGACTGTTTTTTTCTCCACTCCTTGCTCAAAAGGCCAAATGGTAATAGCTCCTAGCCTCTTTTTCTTGACCACTTCACTCTCATTCTCATGCCATTGCAGTGTATTACAGATTTGGCTCTAAGTCTTTCTTTCGGCATAGCGATTCGCGAGCCAGTGTTTCTGGGATAGTGTCGTACGAAGGCATGTTCTATCTTTGGATAGTATTTTGCTGCTGTATTGTATGCCATTCTTGCGGCACTTATCCTTATTGATAATCGTATGCCTGTGTCATCATTTGTGGGTTGCTCAGACTCCCTTAGCGTTTTAACGGGCCTTACAAAATTTGATACACCTCCCCCTCATTCTCCCTACCCTATCCATTCCTCTCCATCCTCCCCTTTTTCAATTCCTCCTCCTCCTCCCCACCCCTCCCTTTTTGCCCCTTCCTCTTTTGGCCTTTGGGATTTCTCCTCAGGATCACTTGTTCCTAGGTAGGGGAAGGACACCGGCGGGATACCTTCTCATTCCGGTGAGGTTCTTGGACAGGAGGCGTAGTCTAGTTTGCGTGGAAGTCTGGATTTGCCTGGGGATGTCCCGATCCTCCTCTGGTATCCCGGATAGCTTTGGGTTATCTTTAGGCGATCGGGTGTATCTCTGGGAGTCACCTTCAGATCTTTTATGGGGGTGGTGGCCGAGAAGGAGGTATGCTTTGATTTGTGTGGTATCGGCTGCCCTCTCTTTTGTCCCCCGAGTAGATCCGGCAGATGTGAGGTTGCTATCCCGGATGTGGTTTTTACTGGCAATGAAGGTAGGGTATGCCACGGGTTTCCATGCTGCCATCTGGCTACTAGCGGTATGGAGTTGAGGTCCTCTTGGGAGGGAGGAGATTTCGGCCCTTCTTCATTCCTCCTGCGGAACTATTCTCCTCGCTCCCCCTTTTTTATTCTTTTTTTTTTTATTTTTATTTTTATCTTTTCTTTTTTTTTCTTAAAAACAAAAGCAAAGGAGTAAACCTTAACCTTGGCAGCCCTTGTACATGAACCCACTACCCCGGGCCCTTCTTGAATACAGCACCCCATTCTGACCATGCCTTGTGTATTTGACTCACTGATCTTCGGACACACTGATGCCCCTGTACTCTTGCTAGTGCTGTTTTCCTCCACCCACTTCAGGTACGGGGCTTCAACTGACTCTTCGATTTGTCTGAACTCTGCTCTCCTTTGCGACTTTGTTCCGGCTTCTCCCTCTTCGGTTTCGGCAGTTTGTTCGAAGTGCCCACCCATTTCACGCGGACCAAACCTACGGTCTATCCTAATCGACCAACGTCAAACTCCTGATGATGCTCTTCGTTTACCTTCCCATTCCTACTTGGAAAAGACCGGACCACGGTCAAGCATCCCTCTCCACAGCTCAGTTTTCATAGGACCACACAATGGACTAAATTCTTTACTTTAAGACCGACTTCTTTTCTGCTACCTTTCTGACGCCATAGTATTGGCAAAGCGCTCCTGCATTCATGTTGGTTGAGATATTCATTTCATGCTCTCAAGAGCGGTATGCAATCGTCACTGTCAGAATGCTACCCAAGCTCATGATCTTTCTCTCCTTTTGAATATCGCTACTACTCCTATAACTATTGAAAACATCTTTCTCTCAATTCTTGTTAGTGTACGTCTATTCTGCCCCATACCATAGTCCAGACAGATTTTCGAGTAATTGTGGCAATGACATTTTTTTGAACAGCTGGAAACTCCCAGGATATCCAATCCTCAAAGTTGACACTTATGTCCTTCTACTGCCGGGGGGGCGGAGAAGTTACCCTTGCAATGTGCTCGTTTAAATTTTGACAGCCGAGAACTCCGTCCTCTGTATATGTCGCCAGGAACATCGGTTACAAGTTCGGGAAAGTGATATACACCACAACTCAGAATGTAGAAGTTGCTGGCGAGTGTTGGTCACCAGTGAAATAATTGAGATCTATGAGACGAATGCCAAGTTATGTGGTGCCGACGACCATTCTAATTACATCTTGCAGTCATCCTCCATCTTGCTTAATTGTCAATGAAGCTCAAACTCGTACTCCCACTTGTTGCAGGTCTACTTATTGAACGTGAATCATCGCCTCATAGAGGCAGGTCTCCCTTATGCTATGGCAGTTACTCATCTTGACCTCCAAGGGGAGTCTACCCCGTGATTCTTATTCTCGTGGTGATTCCCAAAAACACCCCCCATATCGGTGGACCCATTCTTCTGCAGGCTCTTGTTGTTACCCCTCCATCAGCCACTACGGATCTAATCCTTTGCTGGTCCTTGGCTATGATGTCCCCGACCATACCAAGACTCTGTCTGTTCTTCACATCTCGCGGTCCTTCCTCACAACCCCAGTTCGACAAGCCCTCGTACGGACACAAATACAATCGCCCTATACTTCAGAAGTCAAAAAATCATATTGCTCCTAATCAATCTTTTTGCCCCTTCAATCCCTTCTTCCCACCCTTACACTTTACCTTTCCAGTCTCTGTACCTAGTTCTTCCCCTCTCTCTGTCTCTTTACATGAGTGGAGATTCAGCCCTCCTCCTCGTACTATGCATCGTTCCCCCCCCAGTCCCTCCCAAGTTTCTCCCTTTCTGCCACTACCAGGTTTCTGCCTCTTCTGTAAACCCCTCCAACACTTGCATCTCCAGTCCTTACACTCTTACCTTCCCCCTCTACTTTGGTACCGTTCCATTATGTCTAAATCTTATCACCCTCCTTCCTGTATCTTCCAAATTAGTGTCGTCTCCCATTACATCTTTGAATCAGAAAACACTTGAAGCCATTTCAGAACTTATTGCAGAGTCCTTAAACCTTCAATGGACACTGATTTCAATTCCGATGTTCATTCTCTCACTCTCCTTCCATCTTACAACCCATTCTTCGCAACGCTCCGTTCTTTCGAATACTTGTAAGTCTTCCATGCCACCACACGTTGGACTTTCTAACCCCTCTAGTCTGTAGGTGCTTTTACCTACAGGATTCTGGTATTTTCTTCATCGCCTCAAATCAGCCTATTTATATTTACAGTGGAATATCCGCGCCTCAGGGGTAGCTAATCGGGGTGAGCTTCAGTGTTGCTTTCCAGGCTTTCCCCTGTTGGTGCTTGCTTATAAGACCAAAATTACACTCGGATGTGTTCCAACACTATCTCAGGCTATATTTATTGCATTCTTCGGATCCTTTCTCAGATGGGTGGACCTTTAATGAAGTTGCCTCTTTACGCAATCATATTCCATTTACTGTCACAAATATTTGTCCATACGCTCGCTGCATTACACTGCATCTGCCTCAAGGAAGGTTCATTGATGTTGGTGAGGGGCTCTTGATTTAGGGAATTGGATCTGTGCTCCAGTTCCCCGAATTAAGCCTGAATGCCTTCCACATCCCCCCCCCAGGCGCGGTATCATCTTCCGGGTTTAGCGCTTTTCCCCCTTGATTATAATAATAATAATAATAATTGCATGCAGCCGGATCCACTTGAATAGTGGTTTACATATGTTCTTTATATCTCTCTCCTTCTCGAGCATTTCTATCCCAGACTTTGCCTTTCTTGTTTCATCCTTACACCACCACTTCTGTTAGTTGGTGATTTTAACGCCCACCATTTCCTCTGGGGGGGTCTCATTGTGACTCCACGTGGCATCAATTGGAGGCTTTTCTCGCCTCACACCCTCCATGTTTTAATACGGGTACTCCAACCCATTTGATCCTCATACTCTATTCGCTCTTCTCTGCATCGATTCGATCAGTCGCTTTTCCTATGCCACTGCACTAGACTTCACCTGGTCTGTTCTACCAGGACTTAATGACGCGATTCATTTTTCCGATATTCATACTTCTACTTCCTATTCAACTCCTTTCCGTAGCCCTCACTGGCAAATTTGGTCGGCAAATTGCGTGTTCTTTACTCCACCTCATGCTTTTAGTGAGGTTCCTCTTCATCTCCATTGATGGCTACAACACATCTTCGACGTCAGTTTATACCGCAGTTACTAAATTCGGTACCCTTAACTAGGCAGCATTCTCAGTGTGCGTTGCCTTGGGGTCTCCTGCTTTGCTTGTTGCAGGAGTTTGATAACGGCTGCTATGGGGCAGGGCTACCAGTAACAATAGAACCACTGAGTGACTATCGCTTATTTTAAGCAGAAGCATGCGGAATGCGCCGCGTGTCCTCATGAAGCCTAACGCATAGTTGTTGGCGAGACTATGTTCCACCTCACCGACTGCTTTTCTATAAGTGCAGTCTGGAAAAAGTGAGGAAATTGAGTGGTAATTACGCTCCTGACCCAGCTTCTGTTCTACGGGTCCACTGTTGTTGATGTGTAGCAAACCCTCTGTGACGTTCCCTTTGAAACTTGGCACACATCTGGTTCGATTCTGGGGCTCCATCTTGCCCTCGTTTCTTTCATCAATTCTGCCGAGATGTTGTGTACCCTTTGACTTTTCTTCTCTCAGAGAGAACAGTATAAATGTGCCTTTACACTTTCATGTAACTGGAGGCAATGCTATATAGCTTACGATCATCGGCAGCTGGGCACTGACGACATTCATCTTGAGTATGTTACTCTAACATTTACATCGGTTAGCCCTTGTAGTACTCTTACACCTCTTCATTCTTATTTTGGGCACTAGGAGTTCTTCCCCGGCTGTGGAAATCTGCCATTGTTCTCCCTTTCCACAATACTGGGTACTACAGGACATGATGCCTCCTCCCACTATCGCCCCATCGCCTCTTACTAGATGCAGTTGCAAAGTGATGGAACGTCTCGTTAATCGACATTTTATGTGGTATTTAGAGACACTCACAACAGTCTCTCACTGTGTGTGGGTTCAATATGGCTTTTGGTAAGGGTCGTTCTACCATAGGAACCCCTTACTGTGCTTGGATACTTACTGTGTCGTTATGCCTTTGCAAATAATTCACTCAGGTATTGCCATATTTTTTGACCTGTGAAGCGCATATTGACTCAACTTGGGGTATTTTATTTTGGCCCAGGCCCATTCTTAGGCCTCCGAGGCAATTACCATCCTTCTTAAAGAACTTTTTTAACTGACAGTCATTTCCGTGTTAGAGCCATAATGTTCTTCCCTTGGACTTAGTACAGCTGAGGTGTCCCTCAGGGATGTGTTGTAAGCACAACACTTTTTCTCTTGCGATAAAAATGATTTGGCCTCTGTTCTTCCACCCATATTTGGTCATCACTCTATTTTGATGACTTTGCCTATTGCTTGTGCAGGCGCTGACTGTTCATTATTGCAGTTTCTCTCCAGCATGCGTCGACGTGTTTCCACTTGGGCCAACCGCGCATGGGTTTAAAATTGTCAAGTACCAAAAATCACAAATTACCTTTCACTAGACGCTCTGTTATCTCGATCATTCCTTTGTATCTCTTATGGCTCCCGTATCCCCGAAAACGTGAATCAGTAGGTTTCTAGGTCTTGTCTTGGACCATCGGTTATCCTGGAAATCCTCACATTAACTCTCTGAGGGCAACTTGTCACAGCGGCTAAACCTTCTTAAACCCTTGCTCATCTTTCTGGGGAGCGTGATTCGTCGAACTCTACTTCGCTCACTGTCCTACGGTGGCTTCCCGCTCTCTTTTTCTTGTTCACTTCCACTCCCATTATCCTTGCACTGCTGTGTTCAAGATGGCTATTAGTTCTTCAGACGGTGTCGGATTCGCAGCAGTGATTTCCGGACAGCGTTGTGCGGGGAGCATTTACTATCTTCAGCTAGCATTTTTTACTGCTGAACTGTTATGCCTTTCTTACAGCACTTATATCGTATCGAATCCTATGACTGTGTATCAATTTTAGTAGTCTCAGACTCCCTTAGTGCTCTACAGAGCTATACGAAAATTTGATTACATCTCATCCCCTAGTTCTATGTTATCTAAAGCTGTTGGCTACGCCGTATCTTTACCAACAGAGATCTTATTTTTTGTTGGGTCCCTGGTAATGTCGATGTACAGGGTCAGAATGAACAGGCCAGACACTGCTCGCGGCCAGCAGTACATGAACTACGCAATTTTTTTCCTATTGAGGTGATTCCATATTTGGACTATTTTGCTTGCAATTGCCTACCCCCCTTCGGCGCACCTAGTTGGGCAACAAACGTGCGTCAACTCTGCTCGGTAAAACGAAACTTTCATTCTATTAAACCGAGCATAGGTTCTTGTCATCAATGCGAGGTTGGGAGGGCTCTTCTCTGTCCTTCCCATTGTGTCACGCTCGCTTATCTCATGGGTTATTCTCATGGAGAGGCACCCTGTTCCTCTCTGTGAGGCAGTGTCAAGTTAGTATAGATTAGCCTACATTCTGTAAGACTCGCCTACTCTCTATCACGAGCACTCGATTTTACCTCCAATGTCGTCTTCGTTCTACTACTTCTCTCTTTCCTTCCCTTCTTGCTGATGGACCCTCCTTTAATCCTGTCTTCTCATTGACTTCTTGACATAGATGTATTTTACTCCACAACTTGATGATACTTTTCGCACTCCCCTCAGCCCTTTCTTGTTCAGTCTCATGCTGCCCTTTACATTTCACATCACTTACCCCGATGTTATCCGTAAACTATTACTCATCCTCTCCCTTTTGCCACCTGATGCCCTCGCTTCCTTCCTGCCATGTCAGCCACTGTTTAATCCTTGTGGCTTTAGTGCTTACTTTTTGATTCTAATAATATAATACCAAACATAAAGATATTGTTTTTTGTTGGGTCCTGGTCTGTCGGAAGTACAGGGCAATGAACAGGGCAGGGACATTCTGAGCTGTCAGCAGTACATGTCTACCAATTTCCTTTCGAGGTGTTCCATTTCTGGACTATTTTGCTGGCAATAGCTACCCACCTTCGCACAGTTGGCAAACAACATTGGTCAAACTCTGCTCGGTTACCAAACTTCATTTCTATTAAACTGAGCAAGGATACTGGCCGTCTTTCTTTGTCATCGCAGAGCCGAGGTTGGGAGACACTCGTCTCCTGTCTTTGCAATGGCCACTCTCTTCTTACTCATGGGTATCCTCATGGAGAGGCTCCCTGTACCTCTTTTGAGCAGTGTCAAGTTCCAGTATCGATTAGGCCACATTCTGTTAGACATGCCCCACTCTCTATCAACGATGCACGCCGGGGGGATTTACCTCCAACGCGTCTTCGTTCTTACTACTCTCTCTCTTTACCTTCCCTCGTGCTGATGGACCCTCCTTTAATCCTGAATCTCTCATTGTCTTTTGACAACGGACTGATTCATCCACAAACTCTTATGATGTACCTTATGCACTCCCTCAGCCCATTCTAGCTCAGTTCTCTTCTGCCCTTTACCCTTTCACATCCCACTGCTCTGCTGTTTATCCTTAACTATTAACTACACCTCCCTTTGCCACTGATTGCCTCGCTTCCTTCCTGCCTGCGCACTGTATAGCCCTTGTGGCTTACGCTTCTCTTGTTTGATTATAATAATAATAATAGATCTCCTGTAACCCTCCTTCCCCTTTATCACCGCACATTTTACCTTACCTGTCTCTGTACCTGGGTCTTTCATTTCACTGGCTTGTTACAGTGTGGAGGTTCTTCCTACTCCGTACTGATGCATTCACTTCCGTCTCCTCCCTAGTTTCTTCTCTTCTGCCACCTCCGGTTTCTGCTCTTCTGTCCCCTCCCACATTCTCATTCCCTCCACCACGTTTTCCCCACTCCTTGGTTGCAGTTCATTACAGTTCCAATCTTTACTCAATCCTCCTCTGTCCATCTCCAATACTGTCTTCCATACAAAGTTCTCTTAACTCTCAAAATTTGAAGCATCTTGAATATATTGCAGAGACAAACATCAATGGACACTGATCCACCCTCTGTTCCTTCTCTTTCCTTATAGCATCTGCGCATACTCCTCTCTTCTCAATGCACACCGTTCCTTCGCTGCTTGAAGTTTTCCTTTGCACCGCAAGTGGACTTTTCTAGCCACCTGAGTGTAGTCCTTTGGTACCCTTACCTTCGGATTTCATATCTCTTTATCTGTGCCGCAATCTTGGCCTATTTAAGTGGAATATTTGCCGGCCTCGGGGTAATCAGGGTGAGCTTTAAGATGGTTGTCTCCCAGTTTTCCTGTGGGTGAGTGCTTACGGGAACAAATTAAAAGAAACATGTGTAGTCAAAGATAAGAGATAACCAATATTGCTCAAACCAGAAAAACCGCAGAAATAGCAAACAAGAGGACGCAATGAGCAATGAGGATAATTACCAAAAACAAATGGTGGGAGATCCATGTTTGGTGCTAAGGAGGATAGGAATAAGACAGGGAAAACATGCCACCAACAGGGAATACAGTCTCAGAAACAAGGCAAAACGGAAACCAAGCCTGTGCAATACTATGCACTTGGTATGTGCTGCATGGAATAGCTGGGAAAAACAGATGGGACATGCAACTTTGACCACCCTAGAAATAGTCATGCCCATATGACAAAAGGAAAATGCAAAACAAACTCTACTTTCCTGTAAGCTTTTTCCACCATGAAATGTGCTACCTCTTCAGTACAGGAAAGACTCGTGCTTTAACTTAAATTGCCAGGCATACCATCTATAGGGGAAAAAAAGATACAAAAATCCAGGCCATGGAGAAGACCTGGGTAGCCACAGCACTCAAGAGGAGAGGTTTTTTAGTGCCAGGAGAAAAAAAACTGGGCAGGAAATGGCGCAGAGAAATCGATACACCAAATCAGTCATTCCGGAGTGGATCCACAGTCGATGGCTCACTCCAAACCAACAGGATAAGATACTAATGCCGAAAAAAAAAAATCCCCCCCCCAGTACCAACAATACCTCCAGTCCGATAAACATTCATCTTTGCAAATTACAGGGTCTAATGCCAGCAATAAACAACAAAATACCTTTCATCCGTGGACTGCTTGCAGAGGCAAAAGGCAATGTTCGCGGGCTTTCACTGAAGAACCACATAAAGGTATCACTTGGACAACGAATTGGATCCAGGTTAAACCTATACAGATGTGACAGAGACGTGACAGGCAAAGGGAGGGGTTGGCCTGTACATTGCAGACGGTCACCTATGTTTGTTTACACCGGAATCTGGTCTTAATGCCTCAAATGAACGTTAGTGAAGATTTTAGCAGTAAAGGTCGAGAACCAAAACCTAGTCATTGTGGTGTCTACTAAGCCTCCGGATGCAACATCCAGCAATTCCAGGAAACAGCTGTTAAAATTGTCCACTGTCAGGAAAATCTTCCACTGCAGCCGCAAACTCTTGCTCCTGGGGATTTCAACTTAAGGGCACCTAAAATGGAGGAATATAGATAAATAATATGGTTGCTGTAAGTAATACACCAGGAGGCCAGTTGCTCTGATGAAAACTCACACTCACACGAGCTTTTTAAATCTCTGCACAAATTCAATTTAAACCCGCAAATAATAGAGCTACTAGACTGGAGAATTCACTAGACCTCTCTTCACTAACAATGATGTTCTGATAAGAAATGTCACCATATCAAAACAAATATACTCAGATCACAACATAATTTGGGTTCAGACATGTATCGTTGAGCTCAGACCGACAAATGAGACTAGTCAGAGAGCTTCACCAAATTAACTTCAATAAAAAAACATAAAGTGGTACCAGTAAAACCAAGTCCTAACCGATATAAGCTGGGGAAGATATATATAGCACAACACAGACCCAAACTTATGCTAGAACGTTAACTCGGTGGTTGGCACTCGATGTATGACAAGGCTTATTTCTCTAAGAAAAAGGAGGAGTAGATGTAAAATAGAAAGAGACAGGTCGCTCCCTTTACAGGCGACGGGGAAAAGAATAACACGAGCGGCTAAATAGAGGTCAATATATCAGAAAGGCGCAGGGAGACACTGGTCAGAGATAAGCAATAGCATCGAAACTTTAGCTAAATGAAATCCTTTAGGAGTCAGAATCGCAGCGGAAAGAACTAAAAAGCCCATAAATGAAATCGAAAGAAAGGAAATCCCAAAGTACTTTCTTCTCTATGCCCAAATCAAAATCGAGAACAACGTCCAGTATTGGGCCCCTACTTAAACAAGATGGGTCCTACACAGATGACAGCAAGGGAAATGAGTGAGCTACTCAAGATCCCTTATAGGACCTCAGTTTTCAGCAAGCGTAATCCAGACTGAGAGTCGAGATCAAAAGAATGGAATTTTTTATGAGAGACCACAAAATTGATTAACACAAGCCGTATCCGATGTTATCCTGACGCCCAATGACTTCGAACAGGCGATGTGAAATGACATGCCATGCAATCTGCCCCCAGGGCCAGACTCATGGAAGCTGTGTTCATCAAGAACTGCAAGAAGCCCCTATCACGAGCCTTTTCCATCATATGGGAGGGAGCATGGACACGGGGGTCGTTCCCAGCAGAGTACTAGATAAACAACAGCATAGCCACTCCACAAAGGGGGCAGTGTAAAGCACAGCAGAAAGAACTATCGCAGACCAATAGCACTAACATCCATATCATAAAAACTCTATGAAAAGGCATAAGAGCACGATCACCCACCCATCTAGAAACCCATCAGTTACACAACCCAGGGCAACAGGGGGTTTAGAAAGGACGCTCCTGTCTGTCTCAATATGGATCACTACGTTACAAGGTTCCTAAATGCAATAGAAAAGGACAAAAAGAATGCAGATATAATATATACAGACTTGCTCAAAAGCCTTGCGACAAGTGTGACCATGGCTGTAATAGCGCCACAAAATTGCGCGCTAATGGAATAACAGGAAAAGTTGGTCGATGGGATCTATAATTTCCTCACTAAAAGACACAGAGAGTATAGTAGTCAACAGAGTAAAGTACGGAGGCAGCTACGGTTGAAAAGCTCTGTTCACAAGGCACTGTACTAGCTCCCTCTTGTTCCTCTCCTCTTATCCGACTTTAGACAAGGATTTAGCCACAGGACCGTGTCTTCTTTGCAAGATGGGAACACCCGATCTGCATGTGACAGTGTCTTCCATTGCAGAAACTGCACGGCTCCAGGCGGACATCACCAAATCTTTTCAGTGGGCTGCAGAAAAGCATATGAAGTTCAACGATGAGAAATTTCAATTACTCAGATATGTAAACATGAGGAAATTAAATCTTCATCAGAGGACAAACAATATTCTGGCCACACACTAAGAGCGAGCACCAACGTCAAAGATCTGGAGTGTATTAGTCGGAGGATCGCGCACCTTCAAGGACCATAACATTGTATTTTTTTGTTTTTTTTTTTTTTTTCATCGATCTGCTATAAAAATGAACAGGATGGATAATGAGAAACACTTCAAAACGAGGGAGGACCAAGCCCATGATGACACTCTTAGGGTCACTTTGTTCTTATAGGCTGGAATATTGCTGCACTCTAACAGGACACCTTTCAAGGCAGGTGAATTGCGACCTAGTAAATGTACAGAGAATTTACGTAGCGCGCATAACGGAGATAAAAACCCTCAATTTACTGGGAGCGCTTGAGGTTTCTAACCTGTATCACTGGAAACGCTGGAGGAGGAGTATACATGATTATATACTCTGGAAAATCTAGAGGGACTAGTACCGAACTTGCACACGTAAATCAACTGACTACGAAAGAAATGACTTGGCCGACGATGCACCATCCCCAATGAAAAGAGGGGTGTACTAGCACGTTAGAGACCATACAATATAGTGTCAGGGGACCGAGACTGTTCAAAACTGCCTCCCAGCTCACACGTAAGGGGGATTACCACAGACCCCTGCCGTCTTCAAGCTGCATGGACAAGCACCTAAAGGCAGTTCCTGATTTCAGGCGGGTGTTGGCTCGTACGTTGGTTTGAGTGCTGCCAGCAGCAACAGCCTGGTTGATTTCAGGCGTGATCCACCAAGTATGGCTGTTCACAGGACCGGGCCAGACGGGCGTCTGACCACCGAAACTTCTCAGTTACTTCCGGTTCACTCTGTTGTTATCTATCCCTTTTATCTCCCTGATACCACCGATAAACTAACTACACGAATACCACCCGGTGGTTCACATTTCACTCGCTCACTCATTTGACCATAAACATAAATATTAATCTCAGTCTTAAATAATGAATCCTGTGATACTCCCCTATAATGGAAAACTTAAAATGTGCCTAAACAAAAGCATTCACATTGCTAAACTCACCAAATAACTAGTATTTGTAGTCGTAGCCATAATACCCAATTACCTCATAAATTGTAAATTATTTACAATTAAGGAATAAAAACTATGTATGCCCGAAATGCCTAGCCATGCTAAGCAGTTCTAGTGGTACACTCTGTAATCACAATTTTACTCATTATGTATACATACACACCTAAACAATAACCTAAATTCGGTAAACTCAGCATTGTATTCCTTATAGAGAACTTCTGGATCCTACGACAAGGTCCAAATGCACTAGAAAGCAAAAAGAATGCTGATGTAATATATAAGATTGCAAAAGCTCTCGACAAGAGTGACCATGGCGTAATAGCGCACAAATATCGCAACTAAAGGAAATAACAGGTAAAAGTCGGGTCGATGGATCTATAATTTCTCACTATCAGAAAACACAGAGTGTAGTGCGTCAACAGAGTAAAGCCGAGGCAGCTACGGCATGAAAAGCCTGTTCACAAGGCACAGACTAGGCTCCCATCTTGTTCCTCATCCTCATATCCGTAATAGACAAGGATGTCATGCCCCGCACCGTGATGCTACCTTTGCAGATGACCGACCGAATCTGCATGACAGTGTCTTCTTTGCAGACACTGCAAGGCCAGGCGGACATCAACCAAATCTTTCAGTGGGCTGCAGAAACAAACATATGAAGTGCAACGATGAGAAATTTAAATTACTCAGATATGGTAAACATGAGAATTAAATCTTCATCAGAGGTACAATAAAAAATTCTGTGCACAAAATAGAGCGAAAACTCCAACGTCAAAGGACTGGGAGTGATATGTCGGAGGATCTCACCTTCAAAAGGGACCATAAACATTGCTATCAATAGCATATGCTAGAAAAAATGACAGGATGCGATAATGAGAACCTCTAAAAACTAGGGAGGCCAAAGCCCATGATGACACTCTTCAGAGTCACTTGTTTTCTAGGCTGGAATAATTGGCACATCTACAGCACCTTTCAGGCAGGTGATAATTGCCGACCTAGAATAGGTACAGAGAACTTTACGGCGCGCATAACGGAGATAAAACACCTCAATTACTGGAGGCGCTTTGAGGTTTACTTCAACCTGTATTCCCTGGAACGCAGGAGGGAGAGAGACATGATTGTATACACCTGGAAAATCCTAGATGGACTAGTACCGACTTGCACACGAATATCATCACTATGATAGAGCAAAAGACTTGCAGCTGATGCTCCATCCCCAATGAAAAGCAAGGGTGTACTAGCACGTTAAGAGAGAACATACAATAAGTGTCAGAGGCCGAGACTGTTTAACTGCCTCCAGCACACATAAGGGGGATTACCAAACAGCCCCGTGCATGTATTCAAGCTGGCACTGGACGGGCAAATAAAGTCGGTTCCTGATCAGCCGGGTGTCGGCTCGTACGTTGGTGTGGTGCAGCCCAGCAAGCAACCGAGCATGGTTGATAAGGCGTTGTATCCACCAGGAAGCCCTGGTCCAGACCGGGGCCGCAGGGGCGTTGGAACACTCCGAAAACTCTTCCAGGTACTCAGGTTAATAATTTTTGGATTCTTCAGTCCTTTTCCTGAGGGATCTTTAATAGAAGCACCCTTCTTCTACGCACTGTATCTGCCCCATCAGCTATTTGGTTCGTACTTCGCGCATTAAACAGCAGCTGTATCCACTTGCATAGGTGGTATACATCTGTTCTTTATAATCTCCTCTCTCTGACTCAGGCATTATCTGTCCTGGTTATTGCCTTTTCTTAGTGTTTCATTATTACTGCCCCACTTTCTGTACTTGGCAACTATTAATACCCATCATTTCCTCTGGGGGTTCTCCAACTGTGATTCCTGAGGCATTCGTTAAAGGCTTCTTTCTTGCTACTCCACCCCATCCTTGTTTTAAATACAGGTACTAACACCCATTTGATCCTAGACTCATACTCTCTCTAGCTTGGATCTCTCAGTTGCTCTTCATCTGATTCGGCATTAGACTTCACCGGTGTGTTTCTGGATTTACATGACAGTGATGTAACTTCCCAATCATTAATTACTTTCCTTCATATTCACCACCTCTTTGTAACCCATGTGGCAATTTTGGGATCAGGGCGCAAATTGGACCCTGTACTCACAACTAACAGTTTTTGTAGTGAGGTTCCTATGTCTACATTAGATGAGCTTTTGCACCTCTTTGTCTTCTGTTTTTTAATCCGCAGCTTCTCATTTATACCCCAATCATCGGGCAGGTATCTCTGAAATGCTTGTTCTTGGTGGTCTCATGCTTGTGCTCATGACAGGTATGATATGCGCTTTATGTGGGGCATGGTACAGACAATAGAACACGGACAGACTTCTTGATATTAAGCAGTAGTGTGTGTATCGTCTCTCACCGTGTCATCCATGATGCTTAAAAACGCACTTGCTGGTGAGATTATGTTCCACCAATCACCTCTGCTTCTCTATGAGTGCAGGGCTGGAAAAAAGTACCGAAACACAGGAATGGTAAATATTCTCCTGGACCCGGCTCCTGTTCTGAGGGTTACGGTGTTGATATAGCTAACCACATGATGTTCCTATGAATTGGCAATGTCATGGGGCCGTATTTCTAGGGGCTCATCTATGCCCCTCGTTTCTTTCTCAAAGTCTGCCAGAGAGTTAGCACACTTGGAATTTTCTTCTCTCAGAGAAGAAAACAGTGTTGTAATGTGGCATTTTTACACTTAGGAATGGACGGCACAAATCTTCAGCTTGCCGATCATCGGCAGCTGGGGCCCTACAACTTTCATATTTCATATGACTTACAACATTTTCATCAGTGTCAGCCCTTGCAGTCTATACACCTTTCCATTCTTATTTGGTCTCAAAAGTTCTTCCACGGGCTGTGGAAATCTGTCCATTGTTCTCCCATTTTGCAAACCAAGTATACGAGGACATAAAGCTTACAACTATAGTCCAGTGCTTTACCGTGCAGTTTGCAAAGTGATGGAATGACCTGTTGAATAGACTTTTAGTTGTATTTAGAGACTACAAAACAGTCTCTCTACTCCTCAATATGGCTTTCGATATGGGCCCCGTTCTCCTAGACCCCTTACTACACTTGGATTTCATATGTTCGTATGCGTTGGCGAATAAACCACTCAGGCTATGCTTATTTTTTGACCTTTGAGAAGGCACATGACAATTTTGAGGTATAATATTTTAGCCCAAAGCTACTCCTTAGGGCCTCTGAGGCAATCTTACCATCCTTCCTTAAGAATTGATTAACTGGCACAGACTATTTCACGTTCGGGTTAGTTTAATGTGCTCTCCCGGGACTTTATCCAAGTGAAGGTGTACCAGGGATGAGGTGTTGCTGAGCACAACACTTTTTCTCCTTGCTATAAATGATTTGGCCTCTAGTCTTCCATCCAATATTTGCTCATCATCTATGTGGATGAATTTGCTATTGCCTGTGCAGGCGCTGACTGTCACCTCATTACAGTTTCTCTCCAGCATGCGGTCAGCCATGTTTCCAAATTGGGCCACAAACATGGGATTTAAATTCTTCAGTAACAAAAACTCACAAATTATTTTCACAAGACGATTCTGTCATGTCTCCCCAGGTCGTCTTTGTATCTCTGTGGATCCCGTTCCATAAACGTGATACAGTTGTCCAGGTTTATGGCTCTCCTCTTTGACAGTAGGGTTTTCCTGGGAAACTTCACATTACCTCTCTGAAAGCAACTTGTGACAGCTGAGTGACTTCTTAAACCCTTGCTCATTTTCATTGGGTGTTAGCGTCGAACTCTCCTTCGCCGATGTTCCACCCTCATTTTATCGAAATTTGATATGGTGACCAGAATTCTATTCAGCTGCCTCTCTGCTACTCTCTCTAGCCTTAAACCCTATTTCATCCCCAAGGAATTGACGTATTATGGCTTGTTGCTGTTTCACTCATTCCCTGTGAGAGCCTCTCTGCAGGAGTGAATGTTTCCATCCTGTCGATCGCGTGACGCCCATTGCACTTCGCTACTATGTACGACTCTCATGATCTCCGCATCCTTCGCATTTATAGAATGGTCACTGATATTATTAGACATTCTTTATTTGTTCACCACCCTGTTTGCTCCGTCCCTTTCTCGTGTTCACGTACTTCGCTTTGTCTTCTCTAGTTACCACCTTTCCTATGTTCATTGTAGCATCTCACTTTTTCCTACCCCGCTGGGGGAAGTTCCAGCTCGTTCGAGGACTGTTTTTTTCTCCACTCCTTGCTCAAAAGGCCAAATGGTAATAGCTCCTAGCCTCTTTTTCTTGACCACTTCACTCTCATTCTCATGCCATTGCAGTGTATTACAGATTTGGCTCTAAGTCTTTCTTTCGGCATAGCGATTCGCGAGCCAGTGTTTCTGGGATAGTGTCGTACGAAGGCATGTTCTATCTTTGGATAGTATTTTGCTGCTGTATTGTATGCCATTCTTGCGGCACTTATCCTTATTGATAATCGTATGCCTGTGTCATCATTTGTGGGTTGCTCAGACTCCCTTAGCGTTTTAACGGGCCTTACAAAATTTGATACACCTC
>NC_069424.1:35810606-35838475 GCF_026875155.1 Cherax quadricarinatus
TACCAAAGTGAAGAATGGGTCTCCATGGTCAGGGTGCCCATAAAAAAAAAATCGGGAGCCAGTGGGGGCATTGTGGGAATACCTTTTCAGTCGTCCTTTTTCAGCATGTCTAGCGGTAAGAAATATGTGACTTCCTTCAAATCTGGGACTCTTCTTTCCCAAGTGATGCTCTAACACGATGGAAGTGTCATGAAGATCAATTTCATGATTTCGAGGAGTTTGAGACAAAAGCAATGAGGAGGAGGAAGAGGAGGAGGAAGGAAGAGGGGAGGAAGAGAGGAGGAGGAGGAAGGAAGGAGGAAGAGGAAGGAAGGAGGAAGAGGAAGGAAGGAGGGAGGAGAGGAAGGAGGGAGGAGGAGAAGGAGGGAGGAGGAAGAAGGAGGGAGGAGGAGGAGGGAGAGGAGGAAGGAGGGAGGAGGTGGGAGGGAGGAGGAGGAAGGAGGGAGGGAGGAAGAAGGAGGGAGGAGGAGGAAGGTGGAGGAGGAGGAAGGAGGGAGGGAGGAGGAAGGAGGGAGGGAGGAGGAGGAAGGTGGAAGAAAGAAGAAGAAGAAGAAGAAGAAGTAAGAATAATACCTAATAATAATAATATGTAATAATATGTTCCCTTGAAGCATGGAAAACAGTTCACCCCATGACAGTGAAAGATAAGGGGAGATAACATCTGATAAGAGCTGACCTTTGATGAGCGTAAACAAGGTGGAGGGAGGAGAGGGGAGGAGGAGGAGGGGAGGCTGAGGAGTCAGAGGAGGAGGAGAGAGGAGGAGGGAGAGGGAGGAGGAGGAGGAGGAGGAGGCGAGGAGGAGGAGGAGGAGGAGGAGGAGGAGGAGAGGAGGAGGAGGAGGAGGAGGAGGAGGAGAGGAGGAGGAGGAGGCGAGGAGGAGGAGGAGGAGGAGGAGGAGGAGGAGGAGGAGGAGGAGGGAGAGGAGGAGAGAGGAGGAGGAGGAGGAGAGGAGGAGTAGGAGGAGAGGTGAGGAGGAGGAGGAGGGAGGAGGAGGAGAGGGAGGAGGAGGAGGAGAGGGGAGAGGAGGAGGAGGAGCGGAGGAGGAGAGGAGGAGGCAGAGGAGCAGGAGTGAGGAGGAAGGAGGCGCAGGAGCGGAGCAGCGCAGCCAGCTCAGAGGAGGAGGAGGAGGGAGGAGGAGGAGGCGGAGCAGCAGCAGCAAGCAGGAGGAGGAGGCAGGGGAGGAGGATGCAGGAAGTCAGAGCAGGAGCAGAGGTGGAGAGGAGCGAGCAGGAGCAGAGAGGAGGAGAGGAGGAGGAGGAGGAGGAGGAGGAGTGAGGAGAGGAGAGAGGAGGAGGGGAGAGGAGGAGGAGGCAAGGAGCAAGGAGGAGGAGGAGGAGGAGCAGCATCAGGCAGGAGGAGAGGAGAGGAGCAGCAGCAGGGGAGGAGGAGAGGAGCAGCAGAGATGCAGAGGCGCCAGCAGCAGGAGCAGGAGGAGGAGAGCAGCAGGAGCAGGAGGAGCAGGAGGAGCAGAGCAGTGGAGCAGGAGCAGCAGCAGAGGATCATCATCATCTCATCATCATCAATCATCTCAGCAGCATCTCATCAGCATCATCAGCTCATCATCAGCATCATCACTCATATCAGCATATCAGCATCATCATCAGCTCATCAGCTCTCATAGCATCATCATCAGCACATCAGCATAGCATCATCAGCATCTCGCATCATAGATCAGCATATCAGCATCATCAGCATCGCATCATCAGCATCATCAGCATCATCAGCAATCACATATCATGAAAGGAAGGAAAAAGTAATGAGGAATGTGAAGAGAGGTGGATGCCCTCCAGGTAGGAAAGGAATGAAGGAAATTAGGAAGGAAGGATGACACACGACCATTTACCTAGGATAACTACATACAACAGAGGGAAAATTCTAGGAATCCACCTTGATAATAGACTCTCAATTTTCATCACTATACATCAAATTCTAAGAAATTTCAACGTAGGCATACATCGAAGATTTCGGTATAGTTCCACAGTCAGCATCTGGCCCTTATCACTCCTCTTATTTACCCTATCTACCTATGGGAAATTTGTGCATGGGGCAAAAACAATTTAACCCTCTCAGACCACAATTACCCCCAAAAAAAGGCGCAGTTTGAATGAAACAAATTTTTTTTTACTACGGCAGCACACTCCCCCAATTTCAATACCTAACCTAAAACCCTACAAAAAATCCCAATTATTACCCCCTATTCATACTAGAACATTAAACTTGATATTACCCTCCCCCAAAAATTCCCTTGCCAACCTCAAAGAAACATGACCATAACACAAGGCACAGACACCTTTGATGTTCCTCTGTCCATCTCACACTATGCAAAAACTCAATGCAATAAAAGGGCCCCAAAATTTTGGGAAATTTATTACCTGAAATATAAAAAAAAACAATGTTTATAAATTCAATCTCTTCTCAAAAATTACTTACTCACCCAAAACCAAAAAAATACTGATAACTGAACATTATAAATTGTATATCTTAAAAAGTTTCTCACAATTATATCACATAAATGTTAAACCTAAAACCCAATCTAACTTTATTATTTTTTAAATACACTACCTAACAGAATCACTCCCTAACTGAATGAAACCCCATATGACCTGTCTTTGTTAATACTCACTTGTGCTTTATAGTTATCTGTTTACATTAATGTTTTATCACTGATTTCATCATTGCTTAGTAGCAGCGCTGTAGAGTCCTTGTGGCTTAGCGCTTCTTTTTGATTAAAATAATTTTAATAATCATTGCTTAGTTAATCTTAAGTTAATTTTAAGCCAGCCCGTAATGCTATGCATAGTATAAGTGGCTTTGGCATACTGCTCTTATCTGTATTTTTTTTTGTACCTCTGTATTAGTGCACAAATTGGAAATAAATAAATAAATAACACAACTGCCTGCTAATACTTTGAAGAAAACTGCTCAGACGAGGTGTTTTGTCTTTGCACATAAAAAAAAAATTCAACAAAAATGCACACACACTGATTTTATGTGTGAGAGTGTAAAACACCATTGTGTATGACACCTGTTTTATGTGTGAGAGTGTAAAACCCCATTGTGTATGGACACCATGTTTTATGTGTGAGGAGTTTTAAAAACACCATTGTGTATGACACCATGTTTTATGTGTGAGAGTGTAAAACACCATTGTGTATGACACCATGTTTTATGTGTGAGAGTGTAAAACACCACTGTGTATGAAACCATGTTTTATGTGTGAGGAGTGTAAAAACCCCATTGTGTATGACACCATGTTTTATGTGTGAGAGTGTAAAACACCACTGTGTATGACACCATGTTTTATGTGTAAGAGTGTAAAACACCTTTGTGTATGACACCATGTTTTATGTGTGAGTGTGTAAAACACCAATGTTTTATGACACCATGTTTTATGTGTGAGGAGTGTAAAACACCTTTTGTGTAGGGACACCATGTTTTATGTGTAAGAGTGTAAAAACCATTGTGTAGGACACCATGTTTTATGTGTGAGAGTGTAAAACACCATTGTGTTAGACACCATGTTTTATGTGTAAGAGTGTAAAACACCCTGTGTATGACACCTGTTTCACAGAGTTCCACAAGCTACAGAACTTCTAGTAGTTTGTTCAGTGACTGTATATTGGTATATATATATATTATAGAACAATAGTAATAAAAAAATTTTGTTTGTTTGTTTTTGAAAAACAAGTTTTGTAAACAATATATTGATAATTTATGTTTGTGTGTTTATTGTGTTGTATACAACGAGTGTATATATGTACATTGCCCCTTTTACTTTGGTCTCACAAGCACAAAGTTATGTAAAAAAAAAAAATAGTAAAAAAAAACAACAAACCTTCAATACAAGTAAACCAAAGTTTACCGGGTGAGCGGCAGTCGCCGCTGTTGCCATACGCGGCTCATTTTCTGCAAACTTTCATGCCTCTATATCTCGGTAAGTACTGATGGGAAAAATTTTTTTGGGGACTAAAAACAATCAAAAAAATAATTTTAAACATTTTCATAAGAAAAAATAATTTTTTTTTTTTCGAATATTTTGGGACCCCAGGAGCAACTTCAGGATTGGGCCCTTCGACAGTCAAAGGGTTTAAGACACCTAAGGTGCTATTAGGTGCTAATCCAGGTACTTAAGTGTTATATTCTCTGTTTTTATTTTTATACTTGAAAACCATTACTTTTAACTTTGAAATAATCAAGGTGCTAAAGTGTTTTATTTTAATATTCGGTAGCTTCATTATTTTTAGATTTAAATAACTATCTTAGTTCATAAGTTCATAATTGTTAGTGGTTTAACATCATTTGCTTTTGTCTTTTTGTTCTTTAATAATTGTAACAGCTTTTTTCTCACGTTACCCCTTATGAATGCAATTATCGATCCTGATGTAAAACCTCTTAGTGAACAGCACACATAATCCAAACAGTAATTGCCATTACTACATGCTAGTCGGGGCTAATACCCTTCTCAGTGCAGCAAGAACATTACAGTCTTAAATTTACAATGTTAGATCATTGAGTAACCACTATGATGCCCTCATTGCACTACTAAGTCTGTAAATGCTACTTAACTTTCATTATACTTACTGAAACCCTGGCTCAGACAAGATCTGACAGACATATTTACCATCCCTGGTTACACAGCCATACATAACTGCAGGCCTGACCAAGCAGGAGGAGGCACTGCCATCTATTTTCTCTGGGTGAACTAGAATGTATGAAATCAACTAATGTACGGGACAAAAAACAGCAAAAAATATAATAGCTAAATTCACATCAAGAACACTTAAGAAACCTATAACAGTGTGCAGTCTACAGACTACCACACTCAAATACAGTGGACCCTCAAATTTCATAATCCCTTCTCTGAATGTAAAACTATAGTTATTCTCTATAAAATGTATCTTTGTTAATATTTTTTTGGGGGTTGGGAAAGGATTAAATTTTTTTTTTTTTTATTAGCACACTGGCCGATTCCCACCAAGGGAGGGTGGCCCGAAAAAGAAAAACTTTCACCTTTATTCACTCCATCATTTTCTTGCCAGAAGGGTGCTTTACACTACAGTTTTTAACTGCAACATTAACACCCCTCCTTCAGAGTGCAGGCACTGTACTTCCCATCTCCAGGACTCCAGTCCGGCCCCGGTTTCCCCGAACCCCTTCATAAATGTTACTTTGCTCACACTCCAACAGCATGTCTCCATTCACTCCTATCAAACACACTCACGCATGCCCGTGGAAGTCCAAGCCCTTGCACACAAAACCTCCTTTACCCCCTCCCTCCAACCTTTCCTAGGCGGCCCCTACCCCCCTTCCTTCCCCTACAGATGATATGCTCTTGAAAATCATTCTGTTTTTTCTCCATTCTCTCTACATGTCCAAACCCCTTCAACAACCCTTCCTCAGCCCCTGGACAAAAGTTTTTGCAATCCCGCCCTCCTCCTAACTTTCCCAAAATACGAATTCTCTGCATTTTTTATTCAACCACACGTTGCCCTCAGACATGACATCTCCACTGCCTCCAGCCTTCTCCTCGCTGCAACATTCATCACCCATGCTTCACCCCATATAAGAGCATTGGTAAAACTATACTCTCATACATTCCCCTCTTGCCTCCCAAAGGGCAAAGTTCTTGTCTCCACAGACTCCTAGTGCACCACTCACCCTTTTCCTCATCAATTCTATGCTTCACCTCATCTTTCATAGATCCATTATTTCTTATGGGAAAATATTAACAAAAATTATGTTTTAATAGAAAATAACTATAGTTTTACATTTAGAAAAGGGATTATGAAACTCAAGGGTCCACTGTTTCTTACACTTTAGCAGGAATGTTAGAGACATGATATTGAGTCAGGTTGAATAAACACCATCTGATACTAGCAGGAGATTTCAACATCAACCTTATCAAGCAACTGACCCTCCAGTACTGATTTCACAAATGCTATAACAACAGCTTATTGCTACCCCCTATAACAAAGCCCAAAAAGAATCTCTGACACTAGTGCCTTGTTACTCGACCATATTGGACCAACATAATATCCCCACTACAAGCAGGTATAACCACAGATAACACCACAGACCACTACCCTACCTTTTTTCATAACCAACTTATCTAAACTGCCTCGAGAAACAAGAAAGATCTCATTTTGCCTGCATGAAGAGACATCAATAAACAAACCCAAAACTAGCACTAGGTGCCATTGATTGGCAGAGAGAACTAGATGACAGTAAAATATCGACAAAGATATCAAAAATTTTTTTACATAAAACCTAAACCTCTACAACAAACATTGCCTAATCAAAACGAAACAGATCACAGAAAAGAAGCTAAAACCCCCCTGGCTAATAAAAGTATCTCAAATTTTTAATAAAAAACCCCAAATTTTGAAAAACAGTTCGTTTAGCTTAATTCAAAAGAATTTATAAAAGATAAGATCAATACTCACAAAACCATCGTAAATCACAGAAAATTTTTTTAAAAAATAGATTTAGTAAAATGAAAGGTGACATAAAAAGTCCTGAAAAAAACCCTCCAAATTTTGGGGCTAAAGGGAAACCGCTGGAATAGAGAATAGATTTAAAACCTTTTTGAGGGTCGACAGGCCCTCTCGGACTTGTTTCGGGGTGGGCCCAAATTTAAAAAAAAAAAAAAAATTTTTTGAAAAGATATAGAATTTTTTCCCCGATCACAATGACACCAAAATTATAAAATTTGATGGAAAACTTATAAAATTATGTTCACGAAGTTAGGGGTCTGGCGTGTTTATGATCGGTGTTTTCCCCATTTTGAGCCCTTTTCGGCCCCAATTCCACTGCACTGCGACAAAAAAATGATATTTCGCTAAACTCCTTTTTTCTATTGAATGAATGCAAGAAACCACCATTACCAATTTGACTATCAATACAGTGGTCAAAAATTTGCAATTTTGTCTTTTTCACCAAATTTAAAAAGATCCCAAATTTCGAATAGGGTCCAGAATAAAAAGAAAGTTTTTCCCTGGCACAAAAATGACATTTCCTCTGTTCATTAGTCACGTCTAAAGGCCCCTTTTACATTCTTTTGTTTCCATTTTTAAATTTTTTTTTTCTCAAAAAAAAAATAAAAGATTTATGTTATCAGACTACTATTGTGTAAAAAATTGGTATAAATAATTTGGCGCCTTGCAAAAAAATATTAGACTCACCGTTGCGTGTTTGGCGCTGGCATGATTGTTTCTTTTAAAATTTTGGGTTTAAAAATCAAACTTTTGATTTTGAGCTAAATTTCAAGGTACTTTTCATTGTAAAACCAATCAAAATCATCTCAATTTCTGTAATATGTCTTCCATTCTATAAAATGAGACCAAGAAAATGGGAATACAACAAAAAATCCCTACAAAAATACAGGAAAAGTCGTGTTTTATTCCAAAAAAATGGTCAAATTTTTTTTTTTCTCTTTATGCACTGTGTGCTGCGGATTTTTTTTATACTGTCCCAAAATTGACCACTTGCCCATTTTTTCTTGTGGCCTACAGTTTTCCCTACTAGTTTTGAGGGCGCTAGAATTTAGGCATATAGACGTCAAAAACCCGGCGAAAGCCTTTTTAGTACGGCCCCGAACCCTAAAAGGGTTAAAAACTAAACCAGATGAATTCAGTCAACCTATAGACAGGCCCAACAATTTAATGCTTCTTCTTACTGTGGATAAAAAGCTAGCGGTCAAATTCCTGCTCAAATACTTTCCGAGCGAGTACCTCACTGGAAACTATCCAAAATGTATCTATTTCTGCCCCAAAAATAACCCCATAAAAGTCTCATCATCATTAAATCTTTAAAAAAAACCAAAGCGGGTGATCTAGATACTTCCACCATTTTTTAAAAAGCTGACATGAGCTGTGTCCATTATTGCAACAATGTTTAACAAATTTTTAGTACCTCAACCTTCCATCTATGCTCAAGACAGCAAGGGTCCCCCCAATCCAAAGGTGGAAATAAAAAGTTTTGAACAATTCAGACCCATTTTTTGAAAAATATTTTAAAGAAAGAGTGAAAACCTTTGTCTTGTGCACCAAACTGGAGGAAATCAGAGGGGTTAAACAAAAAAAAAAAAAAATTAATTCCCTGATGTTTCCCTAAAATTTGCCCTTACTCCCCAAAGATTTTTAAAAAAATAATACACAAGCGACTTGACTCTCCCTTTTTATTTATTTATTTTTTTTTTTATTTTTTATTAATGTGGACATGTACATAGTGTAAAAAAGAAATATACTTGGTTAAGTGAACATCCCAAAAGCCCTTGTATGCAGAGCATTATGGGGAGGCTTAAAATTAATTAGGTTTAAACCAAGCAATGAATATTCGGGGTTTAAAATTATAGTAAAAAAATAAAAATTAAGCACAAAGAGTATTTCAAGAAGGTATTGGCATTTGTGGTTGCTGTGCATTCAATAAAATGGAGTTTTTTGGGTAGGGAATGAAATTTAAAAAAAAAAAGTTTGATAGGGTCACAGGTTTAAAACCCTATATGAGATACAATTATTCAGTATTTTTTAGTGGGTGAGTAAGGTTTTTTTTAAGAAGAGACTTAAATTTTTATAAACAGACGTGTTTCTTTTATATTACAGGTAATGAATTCCGTTTTTTGGGGCCTTTTTTGCATTGAGTTTTTGCAAGTGGGGGGACACGGGAACATCAAAGAGTGATCTGTCCCTTTGTGTTTGGTCTGTGTTTGTGAGGTGGAAAGGGACATTTGGGGGGGAGGGTTTATATCGAGTAAAAGTGTTCAATGTTTTTGTAGGTACAGTAATAAGTTGGTGTTTTGTACGGTGAGGGGTTTGATTTTTGAATTTGGTGGGTGTCCCACCTGTAGTGGGAATTTTTATTTTTCTGACTGCAGCCTTTTGTTGAGTAATTAATGGTCGAGTTTTTATTTTTTTTGAGCCCTGCCAAATTCCATAGGTGAGATGGGGGTAAATAGCGAGTAATAGGGCCAGGAGGGTTGATGTGGAACATAGTACCGTATCTTCGTAGTTCCCTCGGTTTTGGAATTTTTTGGAAATTTGTTTTAATATGTTTAAAATTTTTAACCCTATTATCAAGGTGAATTCCTAAGTTTTTTCCCTCTCGGGTTTTGTGAAGGTGACCATTTTCTTAGTTAAGAGGGAATCTGACTCTTTTTCCCAAAACTGATTGAAGTAGGTTTTGTCAGGTTGGAGAAGTTTTTTAGTCAGATTCAGGTAGATATTTTCTTAATTCGGTATTTACAGATTGGCTAGCATGATGGGCTTGGGGCGAGAGAAGACGTATGTAGTGTATTGCAACTAGTGGGGGGTTTTGAGTAGTTGCGATGCATTGTGGTCTTTTTGTAAAGAGAAGAGAAGAGGGCCAAGAAAACTTCCCTGTGGACCCAACTGAAATTGGCTGGCGGAAAAAGGTTTGCCCCTTTGTGTACACTTTTGGCTTTGTTGCGGGGTTGTTTAGGTAGTTGGGGGGGAGTGCTTTCTTATCCATTTTGAAACCCAATTGTATGTGGAGCAAATCATGGTCAACTGTTCAAAAGCTTTCTTTAAATCAAAAAAGATCCCAGTGGGACTTTTTTTTTCTCTAGGCAGTGAAATTTTTGTTCTAGCATGTGTAAAATAGCAAAATTTCGTATTTTTTTTGGCCTGAACCCAAATGAAGGGGTTTGAGTTTGGTGTGGGGATGGGGTAGGAATAGATTCATAATGAATTCATTTTTCAAAGATTTTTGAGAGGGGTTTTGTAAGTTGGTATTGGTCTTATTTATTAAAAGTTGTTTGACTCCTCCTTTATGGTCGGGGTGCCCCTTCTTTTTGGGCGTAGGGAAGGTGGGGGGTTCAATGGATTTGTTAAAGGTGTTGCAATGATTGGGGGGTAGACTTGTGACATTTTTTTGTATATAAAGGGTGGAAAGGTTTTTAAAAATTTCCTGCCTTGTTTTTTAGTGTGTTGTTAAAAAGGGAGACTTTTTTGGGGTTAGTCGGAGCTGGGAACGTGTGTTGGGTAGTTGCCAGTGAGGTAGTCATTTGGGGGGGGTATTGGTTGGGTTTTATGGCAAGGTTTTGCCCTTAGTGGAGAAGAAATCATTGATTTTTTTGCGTTTTGTTGGTGGGATTTGGGGGTTCATCTGATTTTGCTAATTTTATTTCGCTTTTTCGTGATATTTTTTTTTGTTCCCAGAATTTCTGATGGGTTTTCCAGGTTTTTTTTATATCCCCTCGAAAGTTGGATAATCTGTTTCATAATACGTTTTTTGCCCTTTTTATCAGGTGGTTAGGATTGACGAGTAATTTTTTTTGGTCTTGGTTATGTGACCATTTGTACTTTTTTTTCTATCGGTGTTTTGTATTTATGGTTTGAGAATTGGGTTTTTTCCCAGGGATTTTCAGTCTTTTGGCTGATCTGTTTATTTTTTTTTGGGCGTGTTTTATAGAGGTATTGGGTTTTTTTTTAGAAAATTAAAAAACATTCGTCAATTTGTATAGATTTCTGCTCGTGTCCCGTCAATTTTTGTTACTGTGTTGTGAATTTATTAATGGCTGCCTCATTGGAAGTCTGAAGGGGGACTTTTTAGGTTTTGGGGTTTTTTCCCAAGAGTTGTTTGAGGAAAGTAGGGTAGGGTTGTGGTTTATCTGTAATTATGCCTGTTTTTAAAAGGGGGGTATGGTGTTGGCCCAGATTGGTCAGGGGGAAAACACTTTCCCCTAACCTTGAGGTTTTTTATGTTGGTAGCAACATGCGTTACTTTTTGTTTTGTGTTCAGTAACGTGTGGGCCCTGGTTTGCGGGATTTATATTAAAGCACCTGGATAGTAAGTGACTTTTTTCATGCTGCATCAGTTATATCTTCCTAGGTTTTGACTAAATTTGGGCTAATGTTTGTTGTGGAACTCTGTAGATGTTTATCACTGTGGGGGTTTTTTTTAGGTTTTGGTTTTGAATTTGTTTATATATTCCCCCTGTTTTCCCTTGTGAAAGATTAGTGATACATTCTAGTTGGTCTGAGTGTATATAGCTGTGCCCCCCCCCTTGTTGGTTGGCCTACAGTTGTTTTTGGCTGGTAACCAGGAATGGATAGACATCTGTAGTATCAAGCTTTACCCGGGTTTCGCTAGTGTAATGAGGACATTTTGGAGCAAGGAAATTTGAAATGTAGGAGGTCATCAAATGTTTGTTTTAAAGATCTGATTTGTAGTTAAGATTTATGTGTTTTTGGCTCTGAGAAGTGCCTTTGATTTTTCTGCTGTGTAGAAATTACGTAACGTTTGGTCTTTTAAGTCATTAAAAGGGTTGGTTCGGGATCAATGTTTTAACAAAAGTTGTAGTGAATTAATTAGAATTATATTTTAAAAATAGCACCTGAATTATTTAAAAATGAAAAAAATAATGAGCAAAGGGTATTTTTTTTAAAGCTAAAAAAAAAGGGACAATAAAAAAGGGGGACAAAAAATAATTTGTGGTGAAAAAATAAAGTGATGTAAAATAATGGAGTTGGGGAAATATGATAGTAGGTAGTATTTTAAAAGGGAAAATTCTTTAAAGTTAGTTTTTATTATAAAAATTAAAATTTAAAAGGGATTAATAAAAGGTTGTGGTGAACAATAAAGGGTAACAAATAATTGCATAAGGTCTAATAAAATGACTTTGTGGAGTCTATTTTTTGAGTTGAATGAGCTAAGTACAACAGTTTTAATCTAATAATATAACAATACAAAAAAAAAATGCCAGTCTCCCTAGTAATTGAAATTTGGGTTTAAATATAATAAATTTGGGTTTTGATATGTACAATGATTTTTAATCAAATTAATATAAAAAACCCAAAAGGGCTCTCAATTGAAATTCATAAGGTGTTATATAAGTTGTTTCAAGAATTAGAGTAAAACTGATTAAATTGACAGATAAAAATACAAGTTAAGGTAGCAAAAGAAAAAAAAAAGTAGAAAAAAAAAATTATGGGGTGTTGGTATAGTTAGCAAAAGATTTTAAAGGGCCCTTGAACAAAAATTTATTGAAATATACACTAATTGCAAACACAATATAGTCACTAAGATATAAAAAAACAATTTAGAGTAGGAATAATATAAACTTATAAAAATACAAATTGAAATGGTACTTGCATTGATAGTCGGTATAGGTTGTTGACAGATCAAGAGTTAACTAGTTTTAAATTTGACAAAATAAAATTCAAATTTAAAAGTACCAAAAAATAATAGAAAAAAAATAACGATGGAAATGTCTTGGTTATAAATGATAGTAAGATGGTAGCAGGTAACAGGTACAAAGGATAATAAAAAGGGTTTTGGGTTTTGATATAAAAACTTAAAAATTTTGGGCAACAAAATGTTAGGGGGAAGTTAAAAAATTTTAATGAAAAAAGTAAAATTAAAGGGTGTAAATTGGTGTTTAATAAAATTTTAGTAAGTAATAATGTTTACAAAAAAGTGAAAAAAAGTAATTTTTTATTTATTTAATATTCACGGGTATTTTAACTAGAGGTTATAGGGCAGCACAGGAAAATTAAGAGTACTCTAAGATAGAAATGTGGTATTAAAAAACGGGTTTTAAAGGTAATTGAAAGTAATGGTTTTTAAATGTCAAAAATTTTAAGAGTAAATTAAAATTTTTAAGAAAAAATGATAATTATTAATTTTTAGAAGTAATATCAAGTAGTTTTAAAAAAATATGAGGTAATAATTGGACAGAAAAAAGTATCAATTCAGCCAATGTTTAAGCAAAAAATAGTAAATAAGAAAATTTAAAAAGGTGACTTTGCTTACTAGTAAAATCCAAAATGAGGTAGTTTATTATTTTAATTTTAAGAGATTGTACAAGGAAATTTGAACAATAATGGAGCAAAAACTTTTATACACTCGTGGTTTTGGTTGGACATTTTTAGTTATTTTCTGTAAGATTTTTATCCCCGAGAAATGTGATAGATCATTCTGTTTCTTATTGTGTACAGTTGACCTACATTTTGTTTTTTAAAAAGAATTTTTCCCATCTCGTGTGAGCATTGGTGTATTTGTCATTTTTCTCCGCTTAAGTTTTTGACTCTATAAAGGGGGTTCTGACGTTTTTTTGGTAAGACACTCGTTTATTTACCTCTTTCTTTTTTAAGTGCAATAATTAAGTTTTTTTCCCGTCATTGAGTGGAAACAAGCATAACCTTTTTTACCCTGGGTTTTCCCAGTAACCGGGGTTTTTTTATTTCTGACTCGGTACAATAAACTTGTTTTGGGCCTTTATGATGTGCAGAGTAATTTTTTACTGTTTGTTTGGTCTATCATGGGGGAAAAAATGGACTGTTAACTATTACTGCGTCCCATAGTTTTTTGTTTAGTTTTTTTTCTTGGAGAGCAAAATAGCACTGAATGGTTTCTAAGTTGTTCTTCCTTTTTTTACGCTTTTCAAATTTGTATTAAGAGTATTTTTGTTGGGTATGGCTATCTATGATGCTTTGGTGGTCTTGTAAGTTTTTCATTCCCGGTTTTATAACTTTTGTTCAAGGCTGAGGATTTTGTTTCGAGTTGTGTCTCCTGGTGTCTTGTTTTGTTGGGCTCTCGAAAATTCATATTTTCAATAACTAGTTGGAGATGCATGTTTTTTGGGTATTGGTCGTTGGTCTACCTGAGGATCTTGGTAGGGTTTAAACGGGGAAGAGAGGGAGGATGGCTGGTGGCAGCCCTGTTTGTTGTTTTGTCGTGGTGTCGCCTTTAGCGGGGGTGGGGGGGGGTGGGTTTCTGGCAAGCTCTCCTGGCTACACTTGTTGATAGTTTATTTTTCGGTGTTTTCTTTTTGGGGTTGGTGCTGTTTCCTCTTAGATTGGCCCCATAATATACAGGGGAAATTTTTGTAGTTAAGAAGAAGTTGTGTTATAAAAGTTAGGGTACGTTGTTTCCGGCTGGCAGGGGGGTGTTGCTTTGGGTTTTTGGGCAGTCTTCCTTTTATCTCTTTATTTTCGATTTTTAGGTTTCACTGTTGGTAATCTTTGGGCATTTGGGTGCTACGTTGGGTAGTGCAGTTTTGCTTGTAAAATAGGGCTCATAGGAGCATTTGGGAGCTCTGATAGTTGGAGGGAAAAATACGGGCTTGGAAGTCGCTGTGCTGCTGCCGAACCCCCTATTTTTTATCTAGTTTTTAATTTTATATGTATTAGGATTTTGTTTGCCCGAAATGCCTCGGCTGATAAGGCTTCTTTGTACTTAGAAAAACAAAATTGTATTACCAATTGTAAAACCTTTACAAAGAAATGAATTTATTATTATTTTTTTTTTTTTTCAACAAGTCGGCCGTCTTATTATTATTATTATTATTTTATTATTATTTTATTATTTTTTTATTAATTATTATTTTATTATTAATACTCTTCATAATTGGGGAGTTGGGAGGTTTTTAAACTTGGGTACCACTGTAGTTTGCAACACGATCCATAACAATCCCCATACAAAAAACGCTATAACATTCCCTGTCCCGGGAAAACTTACAAAAAACAATTTTAAAAAAAGGGCCTGAAAACTGGAACTCCCTGCCTGAAAACTCTAGAACTGCAGACTCGACTACCATTTTCAAAAAACTGTTACCCTTGACTGTCGTGGCCGTTATATACGTCTTACGAGGTTTCTGTGTTTGAGTATTTACGTGCACCCCGCATAACAATCACCCCCAAAAGCAACCCTTTGTAAATGTATTTTGTAAGGATTGTGTGTATGTTTGGGGTCTGAAATGGACTAATTATTACAAAATTCCCTTTGGGGAAAAAATTCGGTCATACGGCACCCCGAACATACTTTGGATTTAAAAAAATTCGTTAACCCGGGGGCCCCTGTTCATAAATTCTAGCGGCTTCAAATCAGCGGGGGAAAGTGGGAGGCCCACATGTGGAGAATGTGTCTGTGTGGTCAGTGTGCCCATATAAAAAAATTTTGGAGCCCCAGTGTAAGGGAAAAAAAAAACTCCGACTTTTTTTTAATTAAAAAACCAACTTTGTGGTCTATTTTCGTATGGATTTATGGTTGATTTCGTTTTCCGGTCTCATTTGAAGAAGGAAAACATATTATAGAAATGAGGTGTTTTGATTGATTTTTTCTATAAAAGAAAACCCGAAATGGAGCTCAAAATAGGGGGGAAAAATTTGATTTTTGCCAAAGTTCAAAAGTAAACAAATGATGATTTTCCAATAAATTCCAATTGCCCTTTAATATGGTCTGAAAAGGGTTTGTTATTATACTTTTTTTACAGTATTGAGTAGTTGCTTAATAGTAAGTCTTTTTATTTTTTTTTTAATAAAAATTCAAAATAGAAAGCAAGAGTAATATCAGAGGGGCCCGGAGAATGATGAGAAAAAAGAAAATGTTTTTTTAGTGCCAGGAAGTTGCATTGTTCATTCTGGACCTTATTTTTTAAATTGTTTATTTTTTTGTTTTTTGTGAAATTTTGGGCCCAAATTGCAAATTTCTGACCAATTATTAGGGAGTTTAAATGGTAAAATGGGCAGTTTTTTGTACTAATCGATAGAAAAAAAAAGGAGTTCTAATGAAATAGCTATGAGTTTTGGCGATGGAACATGGAATTAGCCGAAAATAGGCTCAAAGTGGGGAAACGCCGATTTGTAAACGCGCCCAGGTCGCTAATTTTGTGGAGAGCATAATTCCGTCGTTTTCTCAAATTTCGTTTTTTTGGGGGTCTTACAATCGGGGGAAAAAATTTCTATCATTTCTTTAAAAAAAAAAATAATTTTTTTTTGTTTTTTTTTTAAATTTTGCGACACCAGGAGACACCTGGGTTGGGGGGTTGCAACAGTCAAAGGGTTAAAAGACATTTATCTCCCTAACCACCCTTATCAGCTAACTATTAAAAATCGCCTATTCTTTTTTTGTATCTGAACACATCCAAAAAAAAATAGATTTTGTTTCTGTAATGCCCCCCTTTTTTCATTACACTCACCAAAGATTTGACATATTTCCTAATTTTGCTGTTGTTAATAAATCTTGAGTTGTCTAAGTTTGCTAAAACTCTTCAGTATGGGCTTTTATAGAACAGTGTATCAGCCAAAATAAAACCCTTCCAATTATAAATTTGTAATTGTAATATTTTTATATGTTTTGTACCTCGTCCTATTATAAAACTAATTAAAGTTAATCCTTTTTGTTGCCTAACTTTTAATCTTTTTTGCAAAATGTTTATTAAAAATTTTTTGCCCATGCCTGTGCAATATGGTAAGAATTTGGGTTAGTTGCCTGAAATGCCTAGGCCCGTAGTGGCCCCCCTTTTGTATGTAATTAAAATTTTATAATATGTAATACATTGTAAGCTGTGCATGGAAATAAGCTTTTTATTTTTTTTTCTTTTTTTAGAATTCTCTGGCAATCCATAGAACCTTTGCCTTTTCTATTACAGCCTCTCTTCACTTAAGACAGAGTTTGTTCCTAAGCCACATTGTTAAACAGAATTCGCACTAAGGAGGAGCTTCTGTAAAGGTAGGGGTTTTTGTCAACCTCTTTGATTGTTTTAATGTCCTTTGACATTTATAACATTTCTGTTATTTTTAAAAAGTTTATACAGTAGTGTACCCATGTTGAAATAAAAGAATGAGGAAATCGCTCTAAAATACATTATTTAGGTTAAATACGGTCAGAGAGTTCGTATAAATCCAAAGGGATTGGTAAACGAGTCCGTGTAAGTGAGGAGGGCTGTACATTTAACAAAAGTACCAAAACCCCCAAAAATATTTCCCACCTGCTTTTAAATTTCTTCGTGTCCCATCGTTTCAGGCTTAACCCCCTTTTATTTTACCTAGGGCCCATGCACTTCCCCACACTCGATCCGGTTCTTTTTTTACTCCTTTAAAATTGTTTATACCCCCCTTGGCCCCTCCATGAAATTACTTCCCTGTTCATCATTTAACAGTTTCCCAAAAATATTCCTGCCATCTTTAAAATTCCATCCCCCTCTACTAAACTCCCTTTCTGTTTTTAACCCTTTCATGTTGGTGCCATTGTAATGACTTCAGGCCGTGTTGGTGTGTGTACTATGCCCCAAAATTTGTGGCTTCGATCTAGTGGGGGAAAATTGGTAGCCTACATATGAGAAAATGGGTTTGTGGTCGTGTTGCGTATAAAAAAATCCCCACCCCGCGTGCATAAGAGAAAATTTTTTTTTTCCCTTTTTTTTGGTTTTAAAAAATGACTTTGTGGTGTATTTTTGTTGGTTTTATGGTGATACAATAGGGCCCCCTTTTCAGCTGGTTAGGTTCCAGGCTACAGCCCTAAAACAGAAATTTACCGTAAAAATGAAAGCCCTTTTTTTTCCCCTTATAAAAGCATACAAAAACTAGTAACAAGGTACCTAACATTTTAAATTGCAATAGAATAAGCATCAAAAAACAGTAAAAAAGTACAATACCCCCTAGTGCACAACTTACCTTAAAAAAATTTTTTAGTCTTAAAGTAGGGTGAGACAAGTAGTATTTATTGTAAAAAATAAGTGTGGGATGTGTGGTGTCGCGGGCTCCATACCGGCCACATAATATTCTATTCATTTAAAATCCCCGAGCAATAAAAAGCATATCATTTTACTCATTACTTTCCTTAAAATATTTTTAGTTTAATCTAGGGTGGATGAGTAGTATTTATTGTAAGAATCAAGTGTGGTATGTATGGTTTGTCAGCCGGGCTACCCTACCCCGGCCAACCCCCCCCACACATAATATTTATGATATTTTAAGCATCCCCCGAGCAATAAAATGCTATACAGTTCACTCTTATTACCTTAAATTTTGTATCTTAATGTAGGGTAAGAGGTGAATAAATGAGAAAACGAAAAAAAATGAGAGAGAGAATGATTTCATGAGAGGGTGGGTTATGAAAAAAACAGGCGAACGTAAGTTTTGTAACAAAAAAAAGTTACACCTATGGTTTGTTACAAGTTTTCATTTTGTACAAGTTGTTTCTACATTGATTGTGGTGAAATAAAAAAAAGAAACCTCTCCCCTTCTCAGGTAACACATTTTTGAAGAAATGGTCTGAGTGAAGGTAATGGAAAAAAATCACTTGTTGATTTTTTTTGGGGTTTCCTAGGTTCTCCTTTCAAGGGGGGGTCCTTTGGGATGGTGAAGAGGGTCTTTGGTCTGAGGAATTAGACCTGTTGGTCTCCCTTCCCCAGACGAACCTAAATTTACCCCCCAAACCCCCCCCTTCCCCTTTAACCCTCCCCCCATCCTCCTTTTTTTTTTCCCCTCCCTTCTCCCCACCCTCCCCCTTTTGCCCTTCCTCATTTTGCCTTTGGGATTTTTCCCAAGGCATGCTGTTCCTAGGTGGAAAAGGGTTCGGGGTCCATCCCCTTCCCTTTTGAGGTTCTTGGCGGTGGGTAGTTTGCCGTGGAATCTGGTGCCCGGGGATGTCTCGATCCCTCTTGGTTCCCCGGGGGGCTTTGGGGGTCTTTTGGGTGATGGGTGTATCCTGGAAGCCGCCTTTCGGAATTTCCCGGGGGGTGGGGCCCAAGGAGGTATGTTTTTGGTGGATATCCGACGCCCCCTTTTTTTGTCCCCGAGGTAGCTGGCAGATGTGAGGTTGCTATACCCGGATTACTGGTTTACTGGCATGAAGGGGTTTTTGGGTAGGCCCGGGGTTCCATGCTGCATTTTGCTACTTTAGGGGGGCTGAGGTCCTCTTGGGCACGGGGGAGATTTCCGGCCCCTTTTTATCCTCCTAGGACTATTCCCCTGCTCCCCCCCTTTTTTTTTTTCTTTTTTTTTTTTTATTTTTTTTTCTTTCTTTTTTTTTTCTTAAAAACAAAAAGAAAAGAAGTAACCTAAACCAGGGAGAACCCCAGCCCCATAAACCTACTCCCCCCGGGCCCTTTTGATCCCCGCACCCTTTCTGACCCTGCCTTGTTTTTTGACCACTCTTCGGACACTCCTGTTGCCCCTGTACCTCTTGCTGGTGCTGTTTCCTCACCTGCTTCGGTACGGGGGGTTTTTGACTGACTCCTTCGATATGTCTGACCTCCACTCTCCTTTGAACTCTGCTTCTGGCCTCTCCCTCTATGGTGCGGCAATTTTCGAATTGCCAGCCCGTTTCACGTGGGACCAACTCCAGTCCCACTCCCAAACGCCAACGACAAATGCCTGATGATTGATACTTCCCCACCCACCTCGTTCTTTCAGAAAAGATCAACACGTCAAGCACTCCTTTCCATGCTCAGTTTCGGAATGCACAAGGGACTAAATTCTTTACTTTACAAACTGACTTCCTCATTGCCTATCTTTCCAACCATAGTATTGGCAAAGCGCTCCTCTGCCATGTTGGTAGAGATATTTCCTTTCATGCTCTGAAGTGTGGTACACGCATCATCACTGTCCAGAATGCTACCCAAGTCATGATCTTTCTCTTCTTTCACTTTATCGATACTATTCCTGTCATGCTCAGTTTCGGGATGCAAAATTGGACTAAATTTTTTACTTTACGACTGACTTCCTCTATTGCCTATCTTTCCAACCATAGTATTGGCAAAGTGTTTCCTCTGCCATGTTGGTAGAGTTTATTTCCTTTCATGCTCTGAAGTGTGGTACACGCATCATCACTGTCCAGAATGCTCCCCAAGCTCATGATCTTTCTCTTTCACATATCGATACTATTCCTGTCACTATTGAAAAACATCTTTCCCCTCAATTCTGGAAGTGGTACTGTCATTCTGCCTCATACCATAGTCCAACAGAATTTTCAGACATGTGACAATGACATTCTTGAACAGGTTTGGGAAATCCAAGATCTCCCAATCCGCATGGTAGGACACTTATGTCCTTCCTGCCGCGGGCGGAGACGTTAACCTTGCAATGTGGCCAATTAACTTTTGAAGCCGTGAACTCCATCCTCTGTTTATGTAGCAGGACATCGGTTACAGTTTGAAAAAGGGGATCCCTACACCGAAACAGTGTAGAAATTGCTGGCGATTTGGTCACCCAGCAAAATATATTGCAGATCTACAGCCCAATGCCCAGTCTGTGGTGCCGATGACCATTCTAATACATCTTGCAGTCGACCTTCCTCTTGCCCTTAATTGTCATGAGGCTTTACCCTTTGTACTCTTGCCATTGCCAGGTTTTACTTAATTTAGCGTCAAATTCATTGCCTCAAAGAGGCAGAAGGTCTCCCTTATGCTATGGCAGTTTCTCATCTCCCCTCCAAGGGAGACTACCCCATGTTTCTTATTCTCGTCTTTCAAAATGTCCCCCCACTTCTGGGGTTCCATCTTCTGCAGCCTCCTCTGTGGTTACCCTCCCATAGTCACTCCTGTATCTAATTCTTTTGCTGTCCTGAGCTCAGATGTCCCTACTTCAACGCCTCAGTCTGTTCTGACATCTTCGAGTTCTCCCTCACAAGCCCCGGTATCGACAAGACCTTGTACGACACCTTTACCCATCTCCCCTCTACTTCTCAGAAGTCCAAAAAATCCCCTTTGCTCAAATCTTCTTTGCCCCCTCCTTCCCTTTTTTCTGCCTCCCACTTTACCTTTCCAGTCTGTACCTGGTTCTTCCCTCTCACTGGCTCTATTACAAGTGTGGAGGTTCACCCTACTTCTAGTTCTGTGCCTTCCTCCCCTGTCCCCTCCCAAGTTTCTCCCTCTTCTGCCACCTTCCAGGTTTCTGCCTCTTTGTCCCCTCCCACACTTCTTCAGTTCCCAACATGCTTTCGTCCCCCCTACTTTAGTACAGTTCATTACTGTCCCCAATCTTTACTACCACCCCCCTTTCCTTTCTTTCAATATTGTCTACCATACAATGTCTTTGAATTCAGAAACACTTGACACTATTTTAGATATTTTGCAGGGACAAAACCCTTCAATGGACATGATCCACCTCCTGTTCCTTCTCTTCCCTCTCCTCCATCTCCACAACTCCATTCTTCGAAAACGTCCATTCCATCGCTGCTTGAACGTTTTCGATGCCACCGCACGAAAGACTTTTCAAAACTCCTCTAGTCTGTAGGTGCCCTTCCCTGCGGATTCCTGGTATTTTCCTCGTTGCCAAATCATGGCCTATTTACAGGGGGAATATCTGCGGCCTCAGGGGTAATCGGGGTGACCCTTCAGATGTTGCTTTCCCGGTTTTTCCCTGTTGGTGTTTGTTTACAAGAACCAAAATTACACAAAGCTGTTTTCCAATCCATCCAGGCTTAATTTATTGTATTCTTTGGATCCTTTGTCAGATGGACCTTTAATGAAAGTGCCCTTCTTCTATGCAATGATATTCCTTACTGTCAATATTTGTCCATACCTTGCTGCATTACACTGCAGCCCGTATCCACTTGAGTAAGTGGTTTATAATATGTTCTTTGTATCTTTCTCCTTCTCGGGGCATTATCTATCCCAGATTTTGCCTTTCTTGGTTTCACCCTTACTGCCCCCACTTCTGTTACTTGGCGATTTTAATGCCGCCATTTCCTCCGGGGGGGGGGGGTCTCATTGTGACTCACGTGGCATGAAGTGGGAGGCTTTTCTCGCTTCTCACCCCCTCTGTTTTAAATTACGGGTACCCCACCCATTTTGATCCTCGTATTTCATACTCTCTCTTGCATTGATCTCTCGGTCTGCTCTTCCTCCAATGCACTAGACTTCGCCTGGTCTGTTCTTTCCAGACTTACATGACAGCGATAACTTTTTCAATCATTCTTTACTTCTCTTCATATTCACCACCTCTTCGTAGCCTCACTGGCAATTTGATCAAGCAATTTGGGGACCTTTACTCGCAACTAACTGCTTTTAGTGAGGTTCCTTCTTCATCCTCATTGATGAACTTTTACACCTCTTCTCGACATCAGTTTTAACTGCAGCTTCTCATTCTATCCCCTAAACCTCAGACAGGCATTCTCAGAAGTGTGTGCCATGGTGGTCTCTGCCTGTGCTCGGGCAGTACGTTTGAAACGCACGCGTGGGGCAGGTACCGGTTTCAGTAGAACCACAAAGAGACTTCTTGATTTTAAGCAGAAGGAGTGGTTCTGTCGTGTGTCATCCGTGACGCTAAACGCACTTTTCTGGCGAGTTATGTTTCCACCATCACCTCGGCTTCCCCTATGAGTGCAGTCTGGAAAAAAGTACGGAAACTGAGTGGTAAATACTCTCCTGACCCGGCTCCTGTTCTGCAGGGTTGCCAGTGTTGATATAGCAAACCTCTTGACGTTGCCATTGAAATTTGGCAATCATCTGGTCCGTATTTTTTTAGGGGTCCATCTATGCCCTCGTTTCTTTCCTCAAAGTCTGCCAGAGAGTTAGTACCCCTTTAATGAGCGAAGAACCGTATAATGTGCCTTTTACACTTCAGGAACTGGAGCGGGCACTCTCAACTTGCTGCTCATCGGCAGTGGGCCTAACGACATTCTTATTCGGATGTTACAACATTTACATCAATCAGCCTTGTAGTTCCTCTTACAAACCCCTTCAATCTTGTTTGGTCACAAGGAGTTCTCCCCCAGCTGTGGAAATCTGCCGTTGTTTTCCCCTTTTCCCCCAAACCGGGTACTACGGGGGCATGATGCCTCCCACTATCGTCCCATTGCTCTTACCAGTACAGTTTGCAAAGTGATGGAACGTTGGTAAATCGACGTCTAATGTGGTATTTAGAGATGCACAACAGTCTCACCACTAGTCAACATGGTTTTGTAAGGGCCGTTTTTTACCATAGACCCCTTACTACACTTGGATACGTGTGTTCGTAATGCCTTTGCGAATAACCACTCGGTTATTGCCATATTTTTTGACCTTGAGAAGGCATATGATACAACTTGGAGGTATAATATTTTGGCCCAAGCCTACTCCTTAGGCCTACGAGGCAATCTATCATCTTTCCTTAAAAACTTTTTAACTGACAGACATTTCATTTCGGGTTAATAAGGGGCTCTCCCGGGACTTTGTCCAAGCTGAGGATGTCCCCGGGGATGTGTTCTGAGCAAAAACCTTTTTTCCTCCTTGCTATAAATGATTTGGCCTCTAGTCTTCCATCCAATTATTTGGTCATCACCTATGTTGATGACTTCACTATAGCTTGTGCAGCGTTGACTGTCACCTCATTACAGTTTCTCTCCAGCATGCGGTCAACCGTGTTTCCAATTGCACCACCATGCATGGGTTTAAATTTTCCAGTACCAAAGCTCACCAAATTGCTTTCACTAGACGCTCTGTCATCTTCTATCATCCTTTGAACCTCTATGGCTCACATATCCCTGAACGTGATACAGTCAGGTTTCTAGGCCTTCTCTTTGACCGTAGGTTATCCTGGAAACCTCACATTACCTCTCTGAAGGCAACTTGTCACAACCGGCTGAACCTTCTTAAAACCCTTGCTCATCTTTCATGGGGAGCTGATCGTCGAACTCTCCTTCGCCTACATTCGGCACTCATTTTATCGAAACTTGATTATGGTGATCAGATCTATTCAGTGGCTTCTCCTTCTACTCACTTGAGCCTTAATCCCACCCATCACCAGGGATTACATTTGTGCCTTGGTGCTTTTTGCTCTTCCCCTGTTGAGAGCCTCTGTGCAGAAGCGAATATTCCATCCTTGTCTGATTGCCATGATGCCCATTGCCTTCACTACTATGTTCGCTCTCATGATCTCCGCAATCCTTCCATATACCATATAGAATAGTCACCGATGTTAGTGGACATTTTTTATTTGTTCATCGCCCCTGTTAGCTCCATCCCTTTTCTCTTCGACTACATTCGCTTTGGTCTTCCCTTCAGTTACACCTTTCTATGTTTATGTAGCATCTCACTTTTCCCAGCCTCCCTGGGAAGTTCCAGCTGTTTAAGGCTGTTCTTTTCACTCCCTTGCGCGAAAGCCCAACTGCCTACGGTACCTTCCCGCTCTCTTTTTCTTGACCACTTCCACTCTCATTCTCATGCGATTGCAGTGTACCACAGATGGCTCTAAGTCTTCTGATGGCATCTGATTGCAGCAGTGTTTCCGGACAGTGTCGTGCGAGGACATTTACCATCCTCGGCTAGCATTTTTACAACTGAATTGTATGCCATTCTTGCAGCAACTTACCGTATTGCATCTATGCCTGTGTCATCATTTGTGGTTGTCTCAGACTCCCTTAGTGCTCTACAGGCTATACGAAAATTTGATACACCTCACCCCTAGACCTCTGTATCCAACTTTGGCTACTCCGTATCTCTACCAAGCATAAAGATATTGTTTTTTGTTGGGTCCCTGGTCATGTTGACGTACAGGGGAATGAACAGGCGGGACACTGCTGCGTGATCAGCAGTACATGACCTACCAGTTTCATATAGAGGTGTTTCCATTTACGGACTATTTGCTGTAATAGTACCCACCTTCACACCCGTTGGCAATAACGTTGGTCTAATCAAACTCGGTAACAAACTTCATTCTATTAAACCGAGTATAGGTTACTGGCCGTCTTCTTGTCATCAGTGTCGAGGTGGGGAGACTACTCTCTCCCGTCTTCACATTGGCCACACTCATCTTACTCGTGGGTATTCATGAAGAGGCACCCTGTTCCTCTCTGTGAGATGTGTCAGGTTCCAGTATGGGTTAGCCACATTCTGTTACTGCCCCCTCTATCAACGAGCACACAGAATTTACCTCAACGTCGTCTCCGCTCTATACTCTCTCTTTTACCTTTCCCTTCATGCTGATGGCCCTTTCCCTGTAATCCTAACTCTCTCATTGACTTCTTGACAACAACTGACTTACTCCACAAACTCTAATGACGATACCTTTCGCACTCCCCTCAGCCCTTTCTACTCAATCTCTTGCTTCCTCTACCCCCTGTACTATCCACTGCCCTGCTGTTCTCTGTAACCTACTAATTAAATCCCTCTCCCTTTTGCCACCTGATACCCTCGCTTCCTTCCTGCCCTGCAGGCTATATAGCCCTTGGGTTTAGCACTTCTATTTAAATTATAATAATAATAATAATATCCTAGGTTCTCTCCCACATATGCTGTTAATATGATATTCTATGTAACTGTATTTGTGTATCCCTGAATAAAACTTACATACGAAAGGAATAATTTTCTACAAGTTACCCCCATAACACATTTTTTTCTGATGTTGGACTAGAGAAAATGTTATTCTTGCCGTCACTCATAAAATTTCTGGCTCCCACATCTCATATTTATGTTTGTTTATTCTATTATGGGGTGTATTTATCATCTTTATATGTTATGTATCGTGTTTTATTATATAATTTTGAAAAAAATATCATGGATTGATTAATGGACATGTGTATATTAACGTAATATACAACATTTAATGAGACTCGATGATGATTATTTTTTTATTTATTTATTATACACTGGCCGATTCCCATCAAGGCAGGGTGGCCACGAAAAAGAAAAACTTTCACCATCATTCACTCCATCACTGTCTTGCCAGAAGGGTGTTTTAAACACTACAGTTTTTTAAACTGCAACATTAACACCCTCCTCAGAGTGCAGCACTGTACTTCCCATCTCCAGGATCAATCCGGCCTGCGGTTTCCTTGAATCCTTCATAAATGTTACTTTGCTCACACTCCAACAGCACGTCAAGTTTTAAAAACCTTTTTGCTCCATTCACTCCTATCAAACACGCTCATGCATGCCTCCTGGAAGTCCAAGCCCCTCGCACACAAAACCTCCTTTACCCCTCCCCCCAAACCTTTCCTAGGCCCCCCTACCCCCCCTTCCTTCCATACAGACTGATACACTCTTGAAGTCATTCTGTTTCGCTCATTCTCTCTACATTCTCCGAACCACCTCAACAACCCTTCCTCAGCCTCTGGACAAACAGTTTGGTAATTCCGCACCTCCTCCTAACTTCCCCAAAACTACGAATTCTCTGCATTATTTCACACCACAACATTGCCCTCAGACATGAACTCTCCACTGCCTCCAGCCTTCTCGCTGCAACATTCATCACACACGCTTCACACCCATATAAGAGCGTGGTTAAAACTATACTCTCAACATTCCCCTCTTTTCCTCCAAGGACAAATTCTTTGTCTCCACAGACTCCTAATGTGCCACCCTCACTCTTTTTCCCCCATCAATTCTATGATTCACCTCTCTTTCATAGGGCCCATCCGCTGACACGTCCACTCCCAAATATCTGAATACGTTTTACCTCCTCCATAAATCTCTCCCTCCAATCTGATATTCAATCTTCATCACCTAATCTTTTTGTTATCCTCATAACCTTACTTTTCCTGTTTTCACCTTTAATTTTCTTCTTTTGCACACCCTACCAAATTTATCCACCAATCTCTGCAACTCTCTTCAGAATTCCCAAGAGCACAGTGTCATCAGCAAAGAGCACTGTGACAACTCCCCACTTTGTGTGGTGATTCTTTATCTTGTTACTCCACGCCTCTTGCCAAGACCCTCGCATTTACTTCTCTTACAAAACCCCCTCTAAAAATTATTAAAAAACCACGGTGACATCACACATCCTTGTCTAAGGCCTACTTTTACTGGGAAAAAATTTCCCTCTTTCTACCCCTTACCCCTAACTTGAGCCTCACTATCCTCGTAAAAACTCTTCACTGCTTTCAGTAACCTCCTCCTACACCATACACTTGCAACATCTGCCACATTGCCCCCCTATCCACCCTGTCATACGCCTTTTCCAAATCCATAATGCCACAAAGACCTCTTTAGCCTTATCTAAATACTGTTCACTTATATGTTTCACTGTAAACACCCGGTCCACACACCCCCTACCTTTCCTAAAAACCCCCTTGTTCATTGCAAACCTATTCTCCGTCTTACTCTTAATTCTTTCAATTATAACTCTACCATACACTTTACCAGGTACACTCAACAGACTTATCCCCCTATAATTTTTGCACTCTCTTTTATCCCCTTTGCCTTTATACAAAGGAACTATGCATGCTCTCTGCCAATCCCTAGGTACCTTACCCTCTTCCATACATTTATTAAATAATTGCACCAACCACTCCAAAACTATATCCCCACCTGCTTTTAACATTTCTATCTTTATCCCATCAATCCCGGCTGCCTTACCCCCTTTCATTTTACCTACTGCCTCACGAACTTCCCCCACATTATTATTATTTCTAATATGGTGTCACTTGTGCAAGTTGTCTGCTACCACATCTCATATTTATGTTTATTTATTCTACTGTGGGGTGTATTTATCATCTTTATTTATTTATTTTATGTCTTTGCAAACAGTACATTGAGATTTTATATTTACAATAGTGGGTTGCAATGCAAAGAGAGGCTCTATTATGCCTTGGCATTATGGGCCAACTTAACATTATTGGCTTACAGACTACTTAACACTAAGGATTTTATCATAGTTGTACAGTAGGACAGTAATTATTTAATAGTTGAACAGTAGATTATTAATTATAAGTGTATTAAATTTGTATAAGAAAAAGGATATATTCTTATAGTCTAAAATGCTTTTGTGAAAAACAATGGTTCAATTATATTCCTGTCAAAATGGATAAAAGGTTCAAAAGTGATTGTTGGAGTTATGATATGGGAGTACATAGGTGAGTATGTGTATGAGTATTTAGCATTTTGTTAGGGTGATTAAGTGGCTTTTGAGGAAGTCTTAAATGGGTTTTCAGACTGGGTTCTTTAATATTTTGAAAATTCCTATTTTAGGGCCCCTTTAGTGCATAATTTTTTTTAAACAGTGTGATAAGGGAAAAAGGTATTCAAAAGAGATCTGTTCTTTTGTTGTGGTCATGTGTCCTTTTAAGTTTGGGGAGGGAAAAAGTTTGAGTAGGGGGGTTTTTATTTGCATGATTGTTTTGTGTTGTAGTAGGCAATGAATAAGTTTTGGGTGCTCTTAAAGGTACAATTAGACTTTTGAAAATTTGGGGGAGTTGCTGGTGGGGT
>NC_069424.1:35838975-35903975 GCF_026875155.1 Cherax quadricarinatus
CCATACACAGTAAACCCAAACCCCGGGAAACCCCACGTAACCAACCCCGGGGTACCATACCCAATAACCAGGCCCCGGTGGTACCCTACACAGTAACCAGAGCCCCCGGGGGTACCATACACAAACCAGGCCCCCTGGTCCATAACAGTAACAAGCCCCCGGGGGTACCATACCAAACCAGGCCCCCGGGGGTACCCTACACTAAACCCAACCCCGTGGGAATACACAAACCAGGCCCCGTGGTACCATACCAAACCCCAAACCCCCCGGGGACCCTACAAGTAAAACCCGAGCCCCGGTTTTCCCAAAACCCGAACCAAAAGGCCCCGGGGTAACCCTACACAGAACCAAGCCCCCGGGGCCAACACATAACCCAACCCCCGGGGGTTAACACATAACCCGACCCCGTGGGACCATCCAGAACCAACCCCGGGGGTACCAAACACGTAACCAACCCCGGGGGACCATAACAGAACCAGAGCCCCCTGGGACCCTACACAAACCAAGCCCGTGGACATACCATAACCAAGGCCCCCCCTGTACCCCTACACTACCAGACCCCGGGTAACCCTACACAGAACCAAAACCCGGGGACCATAAAGCAAAACCCGACCCCGTGGTACATACAATAACCAAACCCCTGGTTCCCAAAACAGTAACAACCCCGGGGTACCATACACATAACCCGAGCCCCGTGGGACCATACCGTAACCAAGCCCGGGGTACCATACACATAACCAAAGGCCCCTGTACCCAAAACAGTAACCAACCCCCCCCCCCTTACCATACACAGTAACCAGAGCCCCGGTGTACCATACACATTTAAACCCAACCCCGGGGTACCATAAACGTAACCAAACCCGGGGGCCCCTACACAGAACCAACCCCGGGGACCATCCTAACCAGGCCCCGGTGGTCCAAAAACCCTAACCAGACCCCGGGGGAAACCCTACACAAACCAAGCCCCGGGGTACCAAACACAGTAACCAGAGCCCCGGTGGTACCATACACAGTAAAACCCAAACCCCGGTGGACCATACACTAACCCGAGCCCCCGGGGGTCCAACACAGAACCAAGCCCCGTGGGACCAACACATAACCAAGCCCCGGGGGACCAACACATAACCAAGCCCCTCGACCCTACACCCTAACCAGAGCCCCCGGGGGGTCCAACACTAACCAACCCCGTGGTAATACAAGAACCAAACCCCGGGGGCCATCACGTAACCAAGCCCCGTTGGTACCAAAACACAGTAAACCAAGCCCGGGGACACCCAACCCCGTGTACCAACACGTAACCAAAGAGCCCGGGGTAACCATACACAGTAACCAAGCCCCTGGTACCATACACAAACCAGCCCCGGTGGTACCAACACAGTACCAAGCCCCCGGGGGTACCATACACATAAACCCAACCCCGGGGGACCAAACACGTAACCAAGCCCCCGGGGGTACCATCAAAGAAAACCCAAAACCGGGACCTACACAAACCAGAGCCCCCCGGGGAAACCATGTCATAACCGAGCCCCGGGTACCCTACACATAACCAGACCCCCCTGGTACAACACATAACCCGAGCCCCGTGGTACCAACACATAAAACCCAAACCCCTGGTAAACCTACCATAACCAGAGCCCGGGGGTACCATCACAGTAACCAACCCCGTGGAAACACAGTAACCAAGCCCCGGGGACCCACATAACCGACCCGGGTACCATACACATAACCAGAGCCCCGGTGGGACCATACCCGTCCAAAAGGGCCCCCGGGGGAAACCCTACACAGTAACCAAGCCCCGTGGGGGACCATTTCCCTAACCAGAGCCCCTTGTATCATACACAGTAACCAAGCCCCGGGGTACCAAACACATAACCAAACCCCGGTGGTACCCTAACCCTAACAGAGCCCCGGTGGGTACCAACACAGTAACCAAGCCCCCGGGGGTACCCTACCTACCAGGAAAAACCCCGGTGGGACCAATCACATAACCAACCCCGGGGTACCAACCAGTAACCAGAGCCCCGGGGGACATACACATAACCCGAGCCCCGTGGTAAATACACATTTAAACCCGACCCCTTTGGAAACCCTACACATAACCAGAGCCCCGGGGTTCAACACTAACCCGACCCGTTTTACAAAACACTAACCAAGCCCCGGGTACCCTACCATTTAAAACCAAACCCCGTGGTACCTACCATTTAACCCGACCCGTGTACCATACCATAAAACCCAAACCCCCTGTACCAACACAGCAAACCCGAGCCCCGGTGGTACCAAACACATACCAGAGCCCCGGGGACCATAACCGTAACCAGAGCCCCCGGGGGGTACCCAACACGTAACCAACCCCGGTACCATACAAATTAACCGAGCCCCTGGACCCTAACAAAATAACCCCAACCCCGGGGGTACCCGCCAAAAACCCGACCCCGGGGGTACAACACAGAAACCCAAACCCCGGGGGTACCATACCATAAAAAAGACCCCGGGGGCCCAAAAAAACCAAGCCCCGGGGGTACATACAAGTAACCAAGCCCCGGGGTACCATACACATAACCAAGCCCCGGGGTACCAAACCCCGAACCAAGCCCCGGGGACCATAAAACCGAACCAAGCCCCGGGGACCATACACTAACCAAGCCCCGGGGGAAAAAAACCAAAAAGGGAAACACAGAACCAGGGCCCCCTGGTACCAACACAGTAACCAAGCCCCGGTGGTACCCTCACAGTAACAGAGCCCCGGTGGGAAAAAAAAAACAGTAACCAAGCCCCGGTGGTACCATAACAAGAAAACCCGAGCCCCCGGTGGTCCATACACATAACCAATCCCCGTGTACCAACACGTAACCCAAAACCCCGGTACCAACCATAACCAAGCCCCGGTGGACCAAACACATACCAGAGCCCCGGTGGTACCATCCATAACCAAGCCCCGGTGGACCCTACCATAACCAAGCCTCCGTGGTACCAACACAGAACCAGGCCCCGTTTTTACAAAAAGTAACCAGAGCCCCGGTGGGACCATAACCGTAACCAGAGCCCCGTGGGACCATACACATTTAAACCAACCCCGGGGGTAATACCATAACCAAGCCCTGGGACCAACCATAACCGACCCCCTGGAAAATACACAGTAACCAGAACCCCGGGGGTAAATTTCCAGTAACCAACCCCGGTGGAAACCCTACACATAACCCCGAGCCCCGGGGTACCATTCACAGAACCAGCCCCGTGGACCATACACAGTACAAAACCCCGTTTACCAAACACAGTAACCAACCCCGGGGTAATACACAGTAAAAGAGCCCCGGTGGACCAACACATAACCAGGCCCCTGGGACCATACACAAAACCAGGGCCCGTGGTACCCTACAATAACCAAACCCCGTGGTAATACACAAACCAAACCCCGGTGGTAAACACAGTAACCAAGCCCGGTGGGACCAACACGTAACCAGAGCCCCGGGGACCCCTCACAGACCAACCCCGGTTTACCACACATAAACAGAGCCCCGGTGGTACAACACAAACCAGACCCCGTGTACCAACCCAAACCAGACCCCCGGGGGTACTACACATAACCCGAGCCCCGTGGTACCATACACAGTAACCAGAGCCCCCTGAACCCTCACAGTACCGAGCCCCCGGGGGACAAACACATAACCAGAGCCCCTGGGACCAACACAAACCAACCCCGGGTACCATACACAAACCAGAGCCCCGGGGACCATACACAGAACCAAGCCCCCGGGACCAAACCATAACCAAGACCGGGGGTACCCCACAGTAACCAAGCCCCGGGGTCCATCACCCCTAACCAAGCCCTTGGTCCATCACAGTAACCAACCCGGGGAAACCCAAACTAACCAAGCCCCGGGGTACCATCACAGAACCAAGCCCCCGGTGGTACCCAAAACATAACCAAGCCCCGGGTACCAGCAAGAACCAAACCCCTTTTTTACCAACCGAACCCCGAGCCCCGGTTAAAAAAACGTAACCAGGCCCCGGGGAAACCCAAAACCCAAAACCCGCCCCCGGGGGTACCAAACACTAACCAAGCCCCCCAAAAAAAAAATTTTTGGTACCAACACAGAACCAGGCCCCGTGGTACCAACACAGTAACCAGAGCCCCGGGACCATACCAAAACCCAACCCGGGTACAACACTAACCCAAAACCCCGGGGGTTTAAAACACATAAACAACCCCCCCGGGGGTCCAAACACGTAACCAACCCCGGGGGGTACCAACACATAACCCCGGCCCCCGGGGAACCCTCCATAACCCGAGCCCCCCTGGTCCAAAACCAAAACCAAGCCCCGTGGTACCATACACATAACCAGAGCCCCGTGGTACCAACACAGTAACCCCAAACCCCTGGACCATACACATAACCAAGCCCCGGTGGGTTTCCATAAAACCCCAGTAACCAAAAGCCCCCCGGTAACCCAAAACAGAACCAGGCAGAGCCCCGGATGGTATCATACACAGTACCAGAAGGCCCGGATGGTACCAATACACATTAACCAGGCCCGGTGGTACCATACACAGTAACCAGATCCCGGTGGTACCATACACAGTTACCAGAGCCACGGTGTGGTTACCATACACAGCAAACAAGAGCCCCGGTGGTACCATGCTCAGTAACCAGAGCCCCGGTGGTACCATACACAGTAACCAGAGCCCCGGTGGTACCATACACAGTAACCAGAGCCCCGGTGGTACCATACACAGTAACCAGAGCCCCGGTGGTACCATACACTGTAACCAGAGCCCCGGTGGTACCATACACAGTAACCAGAGCCCCGGTGGTACCCAACACACAGTAACCAGAGCCCGGTGGGTTACAGACACAGTAACCAAGCCCCGGTGGTACCATACACAGTAACCAGAGCCCCGGACGTATCATACTCACTAGTAACCAGAGCCCCGGGTGTGGTACCATACACTGTAACCTCAGAGCCCCGGTAGGTACCATACAGAGTAACAGAGCACCATTGGTACCATACACATTAACAGGAGCCCCGGTGGTACCATACACAGTAACCAGAGCCCCGGGGTACCATACACGTTAACAGAGCCTGGTGGTATTCAGGACACAGTAAACCAGAGCCCCGGTCGGTACCATACCACAGTAACCAGAGCCCGGTGGTATCATACACAGTAACCAGAGCTCCGTTTGTTCCATCCACAGTATCTAGAGCCCGGTGGATACCAACCCCGTCCCCCCTGAGCTCCGGTGGTACCCATACACAGTAAACCAGAGCCCGTTGGTACCATACACTGTAACCAGAGCCGGTGGTACCATAACGTAACCAGAGCCCCGGTGGTACCATACCCACAGTAACCAGAGACCCCGGAGGTAATCATACACAGTAACCAGAGCCCCGGTTGGTACCATTACCAGTAACCAGAGCCACGTTGGTATCATTACACAGTAATCAGGAGGCCCGGTGGTTCCATACATAGTAACCTGAGCCCCGGTGGTACCATACACAGATAATCAGAGCCCCGTGGTGTCATACACCGTAACCAGAGCCCTGGTGTGCTACATTACAGACAGTAGCCAGAGCCCCCGGTGGTACCTACACAGTAACCAGAGCCCCGGTGGTACATACACAGTAACCAGAGCCTCCTGGTGGTAACATAGTAACAGTAATCAGGAGCCCAGTGGTACCAACACAGTAACCAGAGCCCGGTGAGTACCATACACAGTAACAGAGCCCGGTGGTACATACACAGTAACCAGAGCCCCGGTGGTACCCCCATAACAGTAACCAGAGTTCGGTGGGTACCATTACACCAGTAACAAGAGCCACGGTGGTATTACACACAGTAACCAGAGCCCCGGTTGGTACCATACACAGTTAACACGAGGCCCAGATGGTACCATAACAGTAACCCGAGCCCCGGTCTGGTACCATACACCAGTAGCAAGGCTCGGTTCTTACCATAAACAAGTAACCAGAAGCCCCGGTTGGTACCATGCACAGTACACCAGAGCCCGGTTTGGTACGATACCCAGTAACAGAGCCCGGTGGGTATCAACAAAAGTAACCAGAGCCCGGTAGTACCATACACAGTTAAACAGAGCCCCGATGGTACAATACCACCAGTAAAAGAGCCCGGGTGGTACCTACACAGTAACAGAGCCCCAGTGGTACCATACTCATTACAGAAGCCCAGGTGGTACAGTACACAGAACCAGAGGCCCGGTGGGTACCATACACAGTAACCAGAGCCCGGTGGTACCATACACAGTAATCCAGAGCCCGGTGGTACTTACACAGTAACCAGAGCCCCAGTGGTTTACCATACGCAGTAACCAGACGCCCCAGATGGTACCATGCACAGTAATCGAGGAGCCCCCGGTGGGTACATATACACAGTAACCAGAGCCCCAGTGGTACATACACAGTAACAGAGCTTCGGTGCGTACCATACACAGTAACCAGAGCCCCCGGTGGTACCATACACAGTCCAGAGCCCCAGTGGTAACAATACACAGTAACTAGAGCCCCAGTTGGTACCATACACAGTTAACCTGAGCCCCGGTGGTACCATTACACAGTAACCAGAAGCCCGGTGGTACCATACACAGCAACCAGAGCCCTTGTGGTACATACACAGTTAACCAGAGCCCCGGTGGTACCATTACACACGGTAAACAGAGCCCCGATTGGTACCTTACGCAGTAACCAGAGCTCCGGTGGGAACCATACACAGTTAGAACAGAGGCCCGGGGTACCATACACAGTAAACCAGAGCACGGTGGTACAATACTCAGTAACAGAGCCCCGGTGGTACCAAACCACAGTAACCAGAGCCCGGTTGGTACCAGACACAGTTACCAGAGCCCCAGGTGCTACCATACACAGTAACCAGGCCCCGTCGTTATCATACACGTAACCAGAGCCCCCCGGTCTGGTACCTTACACAGTCAACCAGAGCACGGTGGTACCATTACACAGTAACCAGAGCCCCGGTGTACCATACACGTAACCAGAGCCCCGGTGGTACCATACACAGTAAGTAACCAGAGCCCGGTGGTAACCATACACTGTAACCAGAGCCCGGTGGTCAATACACAGTATCCAGAGCCCAGTGGTACCATTAACTGTAACCAGAGCCCCGGTGGTACCATACACAGTAACCAGAGCCCCGGTGGTCATACACAGTAACCAGAGCCCCGGTCAGGTACCATTCACAGTAACAGAGCCCGGTGGTACCATCACAGTAACCAGTCCCCAATGGTACCATACAGTAACCAGGTGCCTCGGTGGTAACCATACTCAGTTAAACCAGAGCCCGGTGGTACCATACACTGATAACCTGAGCCCCGGTGCGTACCATGTACAGTAACCAGAGCCCACGTGGTACCATAACAGTAACCAGAGCCCGGTGGTAAATACACAGTAACCTGACTCCCCGGTGGTACCATACACAGTAACCAGAGCCCCGTCGGTCCATACACCGTAACCAGAGTCCTCGGTGTGGTACCAATACACAGTAACCATGAGCCCCTCGGTGGTATTAACAACAGTAACCAGAGCCCCGGTGGTCCATACCACTGTTACCAGAAGGCCGGTGGTACCATACACTGTATCCTGAGCCCCGGTAGGTACCATACACAGTAGCAAGAGAACCCGGTTTTACTCAATATCTCAGTAAAAGGTGCCAAGGTGGTTACCATGCCACCAGTGACAGAGCCCGGTGGTACCATTCCCAGTAAACCAGAGCCCCGGTGGTATCATACACAGTAACCAGAGCCCCGGTAGGTACATAACACAGTAACCAGAGCCCCCGCTGGTACAATATACAGTAAACTACAGGCCACGTGGTTACCATACACAAGTTACCAGAGCCCCGTCGGGTTTTTTTACCATACACAGTAACCAGAGCACCCGGTTGGGTATTATACATCAGTAACCAGAAAGCCCCGGTGGTACCATACTCAGTAACAGAGCACCGGTGGTACCATTGTCACGAGTAACCAGAGCTGCCACGGTTGTACTCATACAAGTAACCTGAGCCCCGGGTTGGGACCTAACACAGTAAACCACGAGGTCCGGTGGGTACCCAATACACAGTAACAGAGCCATGGCTGGTACCATACCACAGTAACCAAGCCCCCCGTTGGTTACCATACACAGTAACCTGTGCCCGGTGGTACCATACACATAAACCAGAGCCCCGGGGGTACCATACACAGTACAGAGCCCCGGTGGTATCCAAACACACAGTAACCGAGCCCCGGTTCGTACCCATACACAGCTAACAGAGCCCCGGTGGTACAATACACAATAACCAGAGCCCCGGTGGTTACTATACACAGTAACCTGAGCCCCGGTGGTACCATACACTCGTAACCAGAGCCCTCGGTGGTACATAAACAGTACCAGAGCCCGCTGTTACCATACACAGTAACAGAGACCCCGTGGTATCATACACACAGTAACCAGAGCCCCGGTGGGTACCTTACACAGTTAACCAGAGCCCCGGTGGTACCATACACAGTAACCAGAGCCCAGTGGTTACCATACCCACCGTAACCAGAGCCCCGGTGGTTATCATACACAGTAACCAGGGAGCCCTGTGGTACCATACACAGTAATCAGAAGCCCAGGTCTGGTACCATCACACAGTTAACCAGATCCCCGGTGCGTACCATACACACGTACAGAGCCGGTGGTACCATACACAGTACTAGAGCCCCCGGTGGATACCATGCTCAGTAACCAGAGCCCCGGTTGGTACCATACACAGTAACCAGAGCCCGGTGGTATCCATACACGTAAACACGTTGCCCGGTTGGTACCCATACACAGTAACCAGAGCCCGCTGGTACCATACACATTAACCAGAGCCCGGAGGTACCATACCTGTAACCAGAGACCGGTTGTGTACCACACACATAACCAGCAGACCCGGTCGTACCAGACACAGTAACCAGAGCCCCGGTGTTACCATACACAGTAACCAGGCCGGTCGTATCATACACAGTAACCAGAGCCCCCGGTGGTAACCATACACTAGTAACCAGAGCCCCGGTGGTTACCCATACACTTGTATCACGAGCCCCATTGGTCCATTACACAGTAGTAAACCAGAGGCCCCGGTTGGTACCTTACACAGTAACCGAGGCCGGTTGGCTACCATACACAGTAACCAGAGCCCTGGTGGTATCATCACACAGTAACCAGGAGCCCCGGGTGGTGGTTTACCATAACAGTAACCAGAGCCCCGGTGGTATCATACACAGTAACCAGAGCTCCGTTTGTACCATACACAGTATCTAGAGCCCCGGTGGTACCATACACAGTAACCAGAGCTCCGGCGGTACCATACACAGTAACCAGAGCCCCGGTGGTACCATTACACAGTTAACCAGGCAGCCTTGGTGGTACCATACACAGGAACAGAGCCCCGGTGGTACCAAAACAGTTAACCAGAGCCCCGGTGGTATCATACACAGTAACCAGAGCCCCGGTGGTACCATACACAGTAACCAGAGCCCCGTTGGTACCATACACAGTAATCAGAGCCCCGGTGGTACCATACATAGTAACCAGAGCCTCGGTGGTACCATACACAGTAATCAGAGCCCAGTGGTGTCATACACAGTACCAGAGCCCTGGTTGGTACCATCACAGTAACCAGAGAAACACCCCAGTTGGTACATTAACAAGTAACGAGAGCCCCGGCTGGTACCATACACAGTAACAAGAGCCCCGTTGCTACCATACACACAGTAACCAGAGCCCCAGTTGGTACCATACACAGTAACGAAGCCCGGTGGTACATACCACAGTAACAAGGAGCCCCCGGTGGTACAATACTCAGTAGCCAGCGGAGCCCGGTGGTACCATACACAGTAACCAGAGCATCGGTGGACAGACACAGTGAACGCAGAGCCAGGTGGGTACCATACACAGTAACAGAGTCCCGGTCGTATCATTCACAGTAAACAGAGCCCCGGTGGTAACCATTACACAGTAACCGAGCCCGGTGGTACATTACACAGTAACCAGAGCCCCAGTTGGTACCTTAACAGTAACCAGAGCCCGGTGGTACCATCACAGTAACCAGAGCCCCGGCCGCGTGGCTACCATACACAGTAACCAGAGCCCGGTGGTACAATACACAGTAACCAAGAGCCCCCAGTGGTACCATACACTGTAAACAGAGCCCGGTGGGTTCCATACACAGTATCCAGAGCCCCGGTGCGTACCATTCACAGTAATAACAGAGCCCCGGTTAGAGTACCTACACAGTAACCAGAGCCCCGGTTGGTAACCATACACCAGTAACCAGTTCCCCAATGCGTACCATTCACAGTAACCAGGCGCCTCGGTGGTCCCATACAACTGTAACCAGAGCCCCGGTACGGTACCATACACAGTAACCAGAGCCCCGGTGGGCGTACCATGTACAGTAACAGAGCCCAAGTGGTACCATACACAGTAACAGAGCCCAGGTGGTACCATTTACACAGTAACAGAGCCCACGGTGGTACCATACACAGTAACCCAGAGCCCCGGTGGTACCATACACAGTAACCTCAGAGCCCGGTGGGGGTACCATACACAGTAACCAGAGCCCCAGTGGTAAACCATACACAGTAAACAGAGACCAGTGGTACCATGCACAGTAACGAGATGCCGGTGGTACCATACACATAACCCAGAGCCCCGGTGGTAACCATACACAGTAACAAGAGACCCCGGTCGGTACCATACACAGTAAACAGAGCCCCGGTTGGTACCATCCACAGTAACCTGTGCACACAGTGGTACCATACCACAGTAACAGGAAGCCCCGGTGGTACCATACACAGTAACAGAGCCCCGGTGGTACCATTACACAGTAACAGAGACCCGGGTGGTCCTTACACAGTAACCAGAGTCCCAGAGGTCCACATACATCAGTATACAGAGACGGGTGGTACCATCCACAGTAACAAGAGCCCGTTGGTACCATACACATTAACCAAAGCCCCGGTGGTACCATACCGGTATACCAGAGCCCGGTGGTACCATAACAGTTAACACAGAGACCCGGTGGTACCAATACTCAGTAACCAGAGCCCCGGTCGGTACAATGCCCTACAGTAACCAGAAAGCCGGTCTGGTACCAGACACTGTAACCAGGAGCCCCGGTGGTACCTATACACAGTAACCAGAGCCCCGGTCGTATCATACACATAACAGAGCCCGGCTGGTACCCATACACAGTAGCAGAGCCCCGGTGGTACCATTACACAGTAACATAGCCCGTTGGTACCATACACAGTAACAAAGCAAGTATGGTACAATACACAGTAAACAGAGTCCCCGGTCTGGACCATACACAGTAACCAGATGCCCCGGTGGTACATCAACACAGTAACCAGTGCCCCCAAGTGGTACCATACACTGTAACCAGAGCACAGGAGGTACCATATCACAGTAACCAGTGCCCGTGGCGGTCACATACACAGTAACAGGCCCGGTGAGTACCATACACAGTAACCAGGAGCCCGGTGGTACCATACACAGTAACCATGAATCCCCATGGTAACCATACACAGTAACCAGGAGCCTCGGGATGGTACCATTACCAGTAAACAGAGCCCGGTGGTACATACACAGTAACCAGGCCAACGGTGGTACCATGTACAGTAACAGAGCCCAAGTGGTACCATACACAGTAACTGAGCCCCGGTATGGTACCATACAAGATAACCAGAGCCCCGGGTTTTTGGTTACCTTACACTGTAACCAGAGCCCCTCGGTGGTACCATATCACAGTAACAGAGCATCGGTCAGGTTACCATACCAGTAACCGAGCCGGTGGTATTACACACGTAACCAGAGCCCGGTCCGGTACCATACACCGTTACCAGAGGCCCTGTGGTACCATACACAGTAAACCAGAGCCCCGGGATGGTACCATACACAGTAAAAAAAAAAAAAATAGCAAGAGCCCGGTTTTACCATGCACAGTGCCAGAGCACCGGTTGGTACCATCCCAGTAACAGAGCCCCGGTGGGTATCATGACACAGGTCACAGGCCACGGTCGGTACATACACAGTAAACCAGAGCCCCGTTGGTACCATATACAGTAACCTGAGCCCCGGTGAATTCCCCGGTCTGGGTACCATACACTGTTACCAGAGGCACGGTTGGTACCATACACAGTAACCAGAGACCCGGTGCCGTATTATACGCAGAAACCAGAGCAGGGTTACCATAACACAGTAACCAGGCCCGGTTTGTATCATACACAGTAACAGAAGCACGGTGGGGTACCATACACAGTAACCAGAGCCCCGGTGGTACCATACACAGTAACCAGAGCCCAGGTGGTACCATACACAGTAACCAGAGCCCCGGTGGTATCATACACCCACGTAACAAGAGCCCGGTAGGTACCCATTACACAGTAAACAGAGCCCCGGTTGGTACATACACCAGTAACCAGATCCCCGTGTGTTCCATACACAGTAACCAGAGCTACGGTGGTACATCACAGTAACAAAGAAGCCAAGGTATGGTACCATGCTCAGTAACCAGAGCCCGGTGGTACCATACACAGAAACAGAGCCCCGGTAGGTACCATACACAGTAACCCCAGTGCCCCGGTGGTACCATACCACAGTAACCAGAAGCCACGGTCGGTACCATACCACTGTAGTAACCAGAGCCCCGGTGGTACCATACACAGTAACCAGAGCCCCGGTGGTACCATACACAGTAACCAGAGCCCCGGTGGTACCAGACACAGTAACCAGAGCCCCGGTGGTACCATACACAGTAACCAGAGCCCCGGTCGTATCATACACAGTAACATAGCCCGGGGGATACCATACACAGTAACCAGAGCCCCCGGTGGATACCAAAACACAGTAACCAGGGGCCCCATTGGACCATACACAGTAAACCAGTAGCCCGGTCGGTACCATACACAGTAACCAGAGCCCCTCGGTGGTACCATACACAGTAACCAGAGCCGTGGTGGTATCATACAACAGTTAACCAGAGCCCCGGTTGGTTACACATACACAGTAACCAGAGCCCCGGTGGTATCATACACAGTAAACAGAGCTCGTTTGTACCATACACAGTATCTAGAGCCCCGGTGGTACCATACACCAGTTAACAGAGCTCGGCGGTACCATACACAGTAACCAGAGCCCCGGTGGTACCAAACACAGTAACCAGGACGCCTTGGTGGTTACCATACACAGTAACCAGGCACCGGTGGTACCATACACGTAACAGAGCCCGGTGGTATCATACCAGGTAAGCAGTGCCCCGGTGGTACCATACACAGTAACCCAAGATAGCCCCGTTGGTACCATACACAGTAATCAGAGCCCCGGTGGTACCATACATAGTAACCAGAGCCCCGGTGGTACCATACACAGTAATCAGAGCCCCAGTGGTGTCATACACAGTAACCAGAGCCCTGGTGGTACCGTACACAGTAACCAGAGCCCCAGTGGTACCATTACAAGTAACCAGAGCCCTCGGTTGGTACAATACACAGTAACAAGAGCCCCGGTGGTACCATACACAGTAACCAGAGCCCCGGTGGTACCATACACAGTAACCAGAGCCCCGGTGGTACCATACACAGTAACCAGAGCCCCGGTGGTACAATACTCAGTAACCAGAGCCCCGGTGGTACCAATACACAGTAAACAGAGCCCCGGTGGTACAGGAACAGATAACCAGAGCCGGTGGTACCATACACAGTAACAGGCCCCGTCGTATCATACACTCCAGTAAAAACCAGAGCCCCGGTGGTACTACCACAGTAGCCAGAGCCGGTGGTGTTCCAACACAGTAACCAGAGCCCCGTTGGTACCATTACACTGTAACAGAGCCCCGGTGGTTACCATACACAGTAACCAGAGCCCCGGTGGTACCATACACAGTAACCAGAGCCCCGGTGGTACAATACACAGTAACCAGAGCCCCAGTGGTACCATACACTGTAACCAGAGCCCCGGTGGTACCATACACAGTAACCAGAGCCCCGGTGGGTTACCATACACAGTAACTCCAGAGCCGGTTGGTACCCATACACAGTAAACCATGAGCCCGGTGGTACATCCACAGTAACCAGATCCCCAATGGTACCATACACAGTAACCAGAGCCTCGGTGGTACCATACACAGTAACCAGAGCCCCGGTGGTACCATACACAGTAACCAGAGCCCCGGTGGTACCATGTACAGTAACCAGAGCCCAAGTGGTACCATACACAGTAACCAGAGCCCCGGTGGTACCATACACAGTAACCAGAGCCCCGGTGATACCATACACAGTAACCAGAGCCCCGGTGGTACCATACACAGTAACCAGAGCCTCGGTGGTACCATACACAGTAACCAGAGCCCCGGTGGTATTACACACAGTAACCAGAGCCCCGGTGGTACCATACACAGTTACCAGAGGCCCGGTGGTACCATACACAGTAACCAGAGCCCCGGTGGTACCATACACAGTAGCAAGAGCCCCGGTTTTACCATACACAGTAACCAGAGCCCCGGTGGTACCATGCACAGTGACCAGAGCCCCGGTGGTACCATTCCCAGTAACCAGAGCCCCGGTGGTATCATACACAGTAACCAGAGCCCCGGTGGTACCATACACAGTAACCAGAGCCCCGCTGGTACCATATACAGTAACCAGAGCCCCGGTGGTACCATACACAGTAACCAGAGCCCCGGTGGTACCATACACAGTAACCAGAGCCCCGGTGGTTGGTAATTATACACAGTAACCCAGAGCCCCGGTGGTACCATTACTCAGAAACCAGAGCCCCGGTTTTTGGTACCATAACAGTAACCAGAGCCCCGGTTGTAGTACACAGTAAACCAGAGCCCCGGTGGTATAATACACAGTAACCAGAGCCCCGGTGGTACCATACACAGTAACCAGAGCCCCGGTGGTGGCTACCATAACAGTAACAGAGCCCCTCGTGGCTACCATACACAGTACCAGAGCCCAGGGTGGTACCATACACAGTAACCAGGAGCCCCGGTGGTCACATACACAGTAACCAGAGCCCCGGTTGGTACCCATACCAGTAAACCAGTGCACCAGGTAGGTTCCATACACAGTAAACCACAAGAGCCCCGGTGGTAGAGACACAATACCAGAGCCCCGGTGGTACCAACACAGTAAAACCAGAGCCCCGGTTGTACCATACACAGTAACCAGAGCCCCGGTTGGTACCTATAAACAGTAACCAGAGCCCCGATGTTACCATAACAGTAACAGAGCCCGGTGGTATCATTACACTGTAACCAGAGCTCTCCTGTGGTACCATACACAGTTAACCAGAGCCTGGTTGGTACCTACACAGTAATCAGAGCCCAGGTGGTACAATACACAGTAGCCAGAGCCCCGGTGGTATCATACACAGTAACAGAGACCGGTTAGGTACCATACACAGTAACAGAGCCCAGGTGGTTACATACACAGTAACCAGGATCCCCGGTTGGATACCACTACACAGTAACCAGAGCCCACGGTGGTACATACAATCAGTACAAGAGCCCGGTGGTACCATGCTCAGTAACTCCAGAGCCCGGTCGGTACCATACACTGTAAACCAGTGCACCGGTGGCTACCAATACAGAGTAGATCCAGTGCCCCGGTCCCGGTACCATACACGTAACCAGAGGCCCCGGTTGGTTACAATACGCAGTAACCAGGCCCCGGTGGTACCATACACAGTAACCAGAGCCCCGGTGTACCACCAACAGTAACAGAGCCCGGTTGCGTACCTGGAACACAGAAACCAGAGCCCCGGTGGTACCATACACAGTAACCAGAGCCCCGGTGGTACCATACACAGTAACCAGAGCCCCGTTGGTACCATACTCAGTAACCAGAGCCCGGTGGCGGTACCATACACAGTAGTAACCATGAGCCCCTTTGGTACCATACACAGTAACAGAGCCACGGTTAGAGTCCGTACCACAAGTAACCCAGACCCTGTGGTACCATACACAGTAACCAGAGCCCTGGTGGTATCATACACAGTAACAAGAGCCAAGGTGGTACCATGCTCAGTAACCAGAGCCCCGGTGGTACCATACACAGTAACCAGAGCCCCGGTGGTACCATACACAGTAACCAGAGCCCCGGTGGTACCATACACAGTAACCAGAGCCCCGGTGGTACCATACACAGTAACCAGAGCCCCGGTGGTACCATACACAGTAACAGAGCCCCGGTCGGTACAACACTGTACCAGAGCCCGGTGGGTTACCAGGACAGATCACAGTAAAACAGCACCCCGGTGGTACCATTACACAGTAACCAGAGCCCGGTCGTATAATACACAGTTACCAGAGACCCGGTGGTACCTACACAGTAACCAGAGCCCGGTCGTTACCATACACAGTAACCAGAGCCCCACGTGGTACCTTACACAGTAACCCAGAGCCCGGTTCTTCGGTACCATACACAGCACCAAACTAACAGAGAAGACCCGATGGTACCATACACAGTAACAGAGCCCTGGGTGGTATCATCACAGTAAACCAGAGACCGGTTGGGACCATACACACAGTAACCTAGAGCCCGGTGGTATCATAACACAGTAACCAGAGTCCTCCCCGTCCACTCTACCATGTACCATACACAGTATCTAGAGCCCCGGTGGTACCATACACAGTAACCAGAGCTCCGGCGGTACCATACACAGTAACCAGAGCCCCGGTGGTACCATACACAGTAACCAGAGCCCCGGTGGTACCATACACAGTAACCAGAGCCCCGGTGGTACCATACACAGTAACCAGAGCCCCGGTGGTATCATACACAGTAACCAGAGCCCCGGTGGTACCATACACAGTAACCAGAGCCCCGTTGGTACCATACACAGTAATCAGAGCCCCGGTGGTACCATACATAGTAACCAGAGCCCCGGTGGTACCATACACAGTAATCAGAGCCCCAGTGGTGTCATACACAGTAACCAGAGCCCTGGTGGTACCGTACACAGTAACCAGAGCCCCAGTGGTACCATACACAGTAACCAGAGCCCCGGTGGTACCATACACAGTAACAAGAGCCCCGTTGGTACCATACACAGTAACCAGAGACCCCGGGTGGTACCCATACACAGTAACAGAGCCGGTAGGTACCATACACAGTTACAGAGCCCGGTGGTACAATACTCAGTAACCAGAGCCCCGGTGGTACCATACACAGTAACCAGAGCCCCGGTGGTACCAGACACAGTAACCAGAGCCCCGGTGGTACCATACACAGTAACCAGAGCCCCGGTCCGTATCATACACCAGTAACCAGAGCCCCGGTGGTACCATACACAGTACAGAGCCCGGTGGTACCTCATACACAGTAACAGAGGCCCTCGTTGGTACCACTTACACAGTAACCAGAGCCCCGGTGGTAGGTACCATACCAGTAACAGAGCCACGGGGGTTACCATACACAGTAGCCAGAGCTCGGTGGTTCATACACCCCCCAGTAACCAGAGCCCTCCAGTGGTCCATACACTTTAACCAGAGCCCGGTGGTACCATACACGTAACAGGCCCCGGTGGTACCATACACAGTAACCAGAGCCCCGAGTGGTACCTTACACCAGTAAACCAGAGCCCCGGTGGTACCATACACAGTACCAGATTCCCCATATGGTACTACACGTAACCCAGAGCTCGGGTTGGTTACCATACACAGTAACCAGACGCCCCGGTGGTACCATACACAGTAACCAGAGCCCGGTGGTAGGTACCATGTACTCAGTAACCAGAGCCCAATGGTACCATACACTGGTAACCAGTAGCCACAGAGTGGTACCATACAACAGTAACCAGAGCCGGTTGATACCACATACACAGTAACAGGCCCAGCCCCGGGTGCGGTACCTACACAGTTACCAGAGTCCTCGGTAGGTAACATTACACTAGTAACCAGAGCACCGGTGGTATTACACACAGGTAAACCAGAGCCCCGTCGGTACCATACACAGTTAACCAGGGAACGGTGGTACCATACACAGTAAACCAGAGCCACTGCGTGGTCCATACACAGTAGCAAGTAGCCCGGTTTTACCATACACAGTAACAGAAGCCCCGGTGGTTACATGCACAGTGACCAGAGCCCCAGGTGGTACCATTTCCCTGTAACCAGAGCCCGGTGTGTATCATATACTGTAATCAGAGCCCGGTGGTACCATACACAGTAACCAGAGCCCCGCTTGTTACCATATACAGTAACAGAGCCCCGGTGGTACCATACACATGTAACCAGAGCCCCGGTTGGGACCACCGTACACAGTAACACAGAGCCCCGGGTTGGTATTTTACCTCAAGTAAACCAGAGCCCCGTGGTACCTATACTCAAGGTATCCAGGAGCCCCTCGGTGGTACCTATACACAGTAAACAGAGCCCTAGGTTGTATCATACACAGTAACCTAGCCCGGTCGGTACCATACACAGTAACCCAGAGCCCCGGTAGGGGTAACATACACAGGTCAACAGAGCCCCGGGTGGTACATCTCAGTAACCAGAGCCCCGTTGATACCATACACAGATAACCAGAGCCCGGTGGTACCATACACAGTAACCAGAGCCCCGGTCGGTACCATAAACCAGTAACAAGAAGCCCGGTGGGTGGCTACCATACACAGTTACAGTGCCCAGTGGTAACCATACACAGTAACCAGAGCCACGGTGGTACCATACACAGTAACCAGAGCCCCGGTGGTACCATACACAGTAACCAGAGCCCCGGTGGTACCATACACAGTAACCAGAGCCCCGGTGGTACCATAAACAGTAACCAGAGCCCCGATGTTACCATACACAGTAACCAGAGCCCCGGTGGTATCATACACAGTAACCAGAGCCCGGTGGTACCATACACAGTAACCAGAGCCCTGGTGGTACCATACACAGTAACCAGAGCCCAGGTGGTACCATACACAGTAACCAGAGCCCCGGTGGTATCATACACAGTAACCAGAGCCCCGGTGGTACCATACACAGTAACCAGGACGCCCGGTGGTACCATACACAGATAACCGATCCCAGGATGGGGTACCATATCACGAGTACCAGAGCCCGGTGGTACCATACACAGTAACAAGAGCCCCGGTGGTACCATGCTCAGTAACCAGAGCCCCGGTGGTACCATACACAGTAACCAGAGCCCCGGTGGTACCATACACAGTAACCAGTGCCCCGGTGGTTACCATTACACAGTAACCAGAGCCCCGGTGGTACCATACACAGCTACCAGAGTTGGTACCATACACAGTTAACCAGAGCCGGTAGGGTACCATACACCAGTAACAAGAGCCCGGTGGGTTCCATTAACACAGTAACAGAGCCCCTGTGGTACATACACAGTAACCAGATCCCTAGTGGTACCTTACACTGTAACCAGAGCCCCGGTGGTACCATACACAGTAACCAGAGCCCCGGTGGTACCATACACAGTAACCAGAGCCCCGGTGGTACCATACACAGTAAACCAGAGCCCGGTGGTAACCATACACAGTATACCAGATCCCACGGTCGGTACCATACACTGTAACCAATGAGCCTCGGTGGTTCCATTCACAGTAACCAGAGCCCGGAGGTTACCATACAACAGTAACCAGACGCCCCGGTGGTACAATGTACAGTAACCAGAGCACCAAGTGGTACCATACACAGGTAACCGAGCCCCGGTGGGTACCATACACAGTAACCAGAGCCCCGGTGGGTACCATACAAAGTAACAGACGCCCGGTGGTACCATACACAGTAACCAGAGGCCTCGGTCGGTACCATCACAGTAACCAGAGCCCCGGTGGTTTACACACAGTACCAGAGCCCCCGATTGTACAATTACACCAGTTACCAGAGGCCGGTTGGTACCATACACAGTTTACCAGAGGCCTCGAGTGGTTACCATACACAGTAACAGAGCCCCGGTCTGGTACCATACACAGTACAGAGCCCGGTTTTACCATACACCAGTAAACCTGAGCACCGGTCGGTACCATGCACAGTGTCCATAGACCCGGTGGTACCATACCCAGTAACCAGACACCGGTGGTTATCATACACGTAACCAGAGCCCCGGTGGTTACCATACACAGTAAACCTGAGCCCCGCTGGCTTTACCATATACAGTAACCAGAGCCCGGTGGTACCATACACAGTTACATAGAGCCCCGGTGGTACCATACCACAGTAACCAGAGCCCGGTGGTATTATACACAGTAACCAGAGCCCCACGGTGGTACATACTCAGCAACCAGAGCCGGTTGCGTTTACCTTACCACAGTAACAGACGCCCGGTTGTATATACCAACAGTAACCAGAGCCCGGTCGGTACCATACACAGTAAACAGAGACCCCGGTGGTCCATACCACAGTAACCAGAGCCCCGGTCGGTACCCAGAACAGTAAACGAGAGCCCGTTGGTACCAATACACAGCAACCAGGAGCCCCGGTCGGTACCATACACAGTAACCCAGAGCCACGGTTGGTACCATACACAGTAACCAGAGCCCCGGTGGTTACCATACACAGTAAACCAGAAGCCCCGGTGGTACCATAAGCAGTAACCAAGAGGAAACGCCACGGTGCGTACCATACACAATACACCAGAGCACGGTGGTACAGAACAGTAACCAGAGACCCGGTGGTTACCATAAACAGTAACAGAGCCCCGATGTTACCCATACACAGTAACCAGAGCCCCGGTGGTATCATACACAAGTATAAAGTCCCGGTGGTACCATACACAGTAACCAGAGCCCCGGTGGTACCTACACAGTAACCAGAGCCTAGGTGGTACCATACACAGTAACAGAGCCCCGGATGGTATCATACACAGTACCAGAAGGCCCGGATGGTACCAATACACATTAACCAGGCCCGGTGGTACCATACACAGTAACCAGATCCCGGTGGTACCATACACAGTTACCAGAGCCACGGTGTGGTTACCATACACAGCTAACAAGAGCCCCGGTGGTACCATGCTCAGTAACCAGAGCCCCGGTGGTACCATACACAGTAACCAGAGCCCCGGTGGTACCATACACAGTAACCAGAGCCCCGGTGGTACCATACACAGTAACCAGAGCCCCGGTGGTACCATACACAGTAACCAGAGCACCGGTGGTACCATACACAGTAACCAGAGCCCCGGTGGTACCATACACAGTAACCAGAGCCCGGTGGGTTACAGACACAGTAACCAAGCCCCGGTGGTACCATACACAGTAACCAGAGCCCCGGACGTATCATACTCACTAGTAACCAGAGCCCCGGGTGTGGTACCATACACTGTAACCTCAGAGCCCCGGTAGGTACCATACAGAGTAACAGAGCACCATTGGTACCATACACATTAACAGGAGCCCCGGTGGTACCATACACAGTAACCAGAGCCCCGGGGTACCATACACGTTAACAGAGCCTGGTGGTATTCAGGACACAGTAAACCAGAGCCCCGGTCGGTACCATACCACAGTAACCAGAGCCCGGTGGTATCATACACAGTAACCAGAGCTCCGTTTGTTCCATCCACAGTATCTAGAGCCCGGTGGATACCAACCCCGTCCCCCCTGAGCTCCGGTGGTACCCATACACAGTAAACCAGAGCCCGTTGGTACCATACACTGTAACCAGAGCCGGTGGTACCATAACGTAACCAGAGCCCCGGTGGTACCATACCCACAGTAACCAGAGACCCCGGAGGTAATCATACACAGTAACCAGAGCCCCGGTTGGTACCATTACCAGTAACCAGAGCCACGTTGGTATCATTACACAGTAATCAGGAGGCCCGGTGGTTCCATACATAGTAACCTGAGCCCCGGTGGTACCATACACAGATAATCAGAGCCCCGTGGTGTCATACACCGTAACCAGAGCCCTGGTGTGCTACATTACAGACAGTAGCCAGAGCCCCCGGTGGTACCTACACAGTAACCAGAGCCCCGGTGGTACATACACAGTAACCAGAGCCTCCTGGTGGTAACATAGTAACAGTAATCAGGAGCCCAGTGGTACCAACACAGTAACCAGAGCCCGGTGAGTACCATACACAGTAACAGAGCCCGGTGGTACATACACAGTAACCAGAGCCCCGGTGGTACCCCCATAACAGTAACCAGAGTTCGGTGGGTACCATTACACCAGTAACAAGAGCCACGGTGGTATTACACACAGTAACCAGAGCCCCGGTTGGTACCATACACAGTTAACACGAGGCCCAGATGGTACCATAACAGTAACCCGAGCCCCGGTCTGGTACCATACACCAGTAGCAAGGCTCGGTTCTTACCATAAACAAGTAACCAGAAGCCCCGGTTGGTACCATGCACAGTACACCAGAGCCCGGTTTGGTACGATACCCAGTAACAGAGCCCGGTGGGTATCAACAAAAGTAACCAGAGCCCGGTAGTACCATACACAGTTAAACAGAGCCCCGATGGTACAATACCACCAGTAAAAGAGCCCGGGTGGTACCTACACAGTAACAGAGCCCCAGTGGTACCATACTCATTACAGAAGCCCAGGTGGTACAGTACACAGAACCAGAGGCCCGGTGGGTACCATACACAGTAACCAGAGCCCGGTGGTACCATACACAGTAATCCAGAGCCCGGTGGTACTTACACAGTAACCAGAGCCCCAGTGGTTTACCATACGCAGTAACCAGACGCCCCAGATGGTACCATGCACAGTAATCGAGGAGCCCCCGGTGGGTACATATACACAGTAACCAGAGCCCCAGTGGTACATACACAGTAACAGAGCTTCGGTGCGTACCATACACAGTAACCAGAGCCCCCGGTGGTACCATACACAGTCCAGAGCCCCAGTGGTAACAATACACAGTAACTAGAGCCCCAGTTGGTACCATACACAGTTAACCTGAGCCCCGGTGGTACCATTACACAGTAACCAGAAGCCCGGTGGTACCATACACAGCAACCAGAGCCCTTGTGGTACATACACAGTTAACCAGAGCCCCGGTGGTACCATTACACACGGTAAACAGAGCCCCGATTGGTACCTTACGCAGTAACCAGAGCTCCGGTGGGAACCATACACAGTTAGAACAGAGGCCCGGGGTACCATACACAGTAAACCAGAGCACGGTGGTACAATACTCAGTAACAGAGCCCCGGTGGTACCAAACCACAGTAACCAGAGCCCGGTTGGTACCAGACACAGTTACCAGAGCCCCAGGTGCTACCATACACAGTAACCAGGCCCCGTCGTTATCATACACGTAACCAGAGCCCCCCGGTCTGGTACCTTACACAGTCAACCAGAGCACGGTGGTACCATTACACAGTAACCAGAGCCCCGGTGTACCATACACGTAACCAGAGCCCCGGTGGTACCATACACAGTAAGTAACCAGAGCCCGGTGGTAACCATACACTGTAACCAGAGCCCGGTGGTCAATACACAGTATCCAGAGCCCAGTGGTACCATTAACTGTAACCAGAGCCCCGGTGGTACCATACACAGTAACCAGAGCCCCGGTGGTCATACACAGTAACCAGAGCCCCGGTCAGGTACCATTCACAGTAACAGAGCCCGGTGGTACCATCACAGTAACCAGTCCCCAATGGTACCATACAGTAACCAGGTGCCTCGGTGGTAACCATACTCAGTTAAACCAGAGCCCGGTGGTACCATACACTGATAACCTGAGCCCCGGTGCGTACCATGTACAGTAACCAGAGCCCACGTGGTACCATAACAGTAACCAGAGCCCGGTGGTAAATACACAGTAACCTGACTCCCCGGTGGTACCATACACAGTAACCAGAGCCCCGTCGGTCCATACACCGTAACCAGAGTCCTCGGTGTGGTACCAATACACAGTAACCATGAGCCCCTCGGTGGTATTAACAACAGTAACCAGAGCCCCGGTGGTCCATACCACTGTTACCAGAAGGCCGGTGGTACCATACACTGTATCCTGAGCCCCGGTAGGTACCATACACAGTAGCAAGAGAACCCGGTTTTACTCAATATCTCAGTAAAAGGTGCCAAGGTGGTTACCATGCCACCAGTGACAGAGCCCGGTGGTACCATTCCCAGTAAACCAGAGCCCCGGTGGTATCATACACAGTAACCAGAGCCCCGGTAGGTACATAACACAGTAACCAGAGCCCCCGCTGGTACAATATACAGTAAACTACAGGCCACGTGGTTACCATACACAAGTTACCAGAGCCCCGTCGGGTTTTTTTACCATACACAGTAACCAGAGCACCCGGTTGGGTATTATACATCAGTAACCAGAAAGCCCCGGTGGTACCATACTCAGTAACAGAGCACCGGTGGTACCATTGTCACGAGTAACCAGAGCTGCCACGGTTGTACTCATACAAGTAACCTGAGCCCCGGGTTGGGACCTAACACAGTAAACCACGAGGTCCGGTGGGTACCCAATACACAGTAACAGAGCCATGGCTGGTACCATACCACAGTAACCAAGCCCCCCGTTGGTTACCATACACAGTAACCTGTGCCCGGTGGTACCATACACATAAACCAGAGCCCCGGGGGTACCATACACAGTACAGAGCCCCGGTGGTATCCAAACACACAGTAACCGAGCCCCGGTTCGTACCCATACACAGCTAACAGAGCCCCGGTGGTACAATACACAATAACCAGAGCCCCGGTGGTTACTATACACAGTAACCTGAGCCCCGGTGGTACCATACACTCGTAACCAGAGCCCTCGGTGGTACATAAACAGTACCAGAGCCCGCTGTTACCATACACAGTAACAGAGACCCCGTGGTATCATACACACAGTAACCAGAGCCCCGGTGGGTACCTTACACAGTTAACCAGAGCCCCGGTGGTACCATACACAGTAACCAGAGCCCAGTGGTTACCATACCCACCGTAACCAGAGCCCCGGTGGTTATCATACACAGTAACCAGGGAGCCCTGTGGTACCATACACAGTAATCAGAAGCCCAGGTCTGGTACCATCACACAGTTAACCAGATCCCCGGTGCGTACCATACACACGTACAGAGCCGGTGGTACCATACACAGTACTAGAGCCCCCGGTGGATACCATGCTCAGTAACCAGAGCCCCGGTTGGTACCATACACAGTAACCAGAGCCCGGTGGTATCCATACACGTAAACACGTTGCCCGGTTGGTACCCATACACAGTAACCAGAGCCCGCTGGTACCATACACATTAACCAGAGCCCGGAGGTACCATACCTGTAACCAGAGACCGGTTGTGTACCACACACATAACCAGCAGACCCGGTCGTACCAGACACAGTAACCAGAGCCCCGGTGTTACCATACACAGTAACCAGGCCGGTCGTATCATACACAGTAACCAGAGCCCCCGGTGGTAACCATACACTAGTAACCAGAGCCCCGGTGGTTACCCATACACTTGTATCACGAGCCCCATTGGTCCATTACACAGTAGTAAACCAGAGGCCCCGGTTGGTACCTTACACAGTAACCGAGGCCGGTTGGCTACCATACACAGTAACCAGAGCCCTGGTGGTATCATCACACAGTAACCAGGAGCCCCGGGTGGTGGTTTACCATAACAGTAACCAGAGCCCCCACGGTGGTATCATACACAGTAACCAGAGCTCCGTTTGTACCATACACAGTATCTAGAGCCCCGGTGGTACCATACACAGTAACCAGAGCTCCGGCGGTACCATACACAGTAACACGAGCCCCGGTGGTACCATTACACAGTTAACCAGGCAGCCTTGGTGGTACCATACACAGGAACAGAGCCCCGGTGGTACCAAAACAGTTAACCAGAGCCCCGGTGGTATCATACACAGTAACCAGAGCCCCGGTGGTACCATACACAGTAACCAGAGCCCCGTTGGTACCATACACAGTAATCAGAGCCCCGGTGGTACCATACATAGTAACCAGAGCCTCGGTGGTACCATACACAGTAAATCAGAGCCCAGTGGTGTCATACACAGTACCAGAGCCCTGGTTGGTACCATCACAGTAACCAGAGAAACACCCCAGTTGGTACATTAACAAGTAACGAGAGCCCCGGCTGGTACCATACACAGTAACAAGAGCCCCGTTGCTACCATACACACAGTAACCAGAGCCCCAGTTGGTACCATACACAGTAACGAAGCCCGGTGGTACATACCACAGTAACAAGGAGCCCCCGGTGGTACAATACTCAGTAGCCAGCGGAGCCCGGTGGTACCATACACAGTAACCAGAGCATCGGTGGACAGACACAGTGAACGCAGAGCCAGGTGGGTACCATACACAGTAACAGAGTCCCGGTCGTATCATTCACAGTAAACAGAGCCCCGGTGGTAACCATTACACAGTAACCGAGCCCGGTGGTACATTACACAGTAACCAGAGCCCCAGTTGGTACCTTAACAGTAACCAGAGCCCGGTGGTACCATCACAGTAACCAGAGCCCCGGCCGCGTGGCTACCATACACAGTAACCAGAGCCCGGTGGTACAATACACAGTAACCAAGAGCCCCCAGTGGTACCATACACTGTAAACAGAGCCCGGTGGGTTCCATACACAGTATCCAGAGCCCCGGTGCGTACCATTCACAGTAATAACAGAGCCCCGGTTAGAGTACCTACACAGTAACCAGAGCCCCGGTTGGTAACCATACACCAGTAACCAGTTCCCCAATGCGTACCATTCACAGTAACCAGGCGCCTCGGTGGTCCCATACAACTGTAACCAGAGCCCCGGTACGGTACCATACACAGTAACCAGAGCCCCGGTGGGCGTACCATGTACAGTAACAGAGCCCAAGTGGTACCATACACAGTAACAGAGCCCAGGTGGTACCATTTACACAGTAACAGAGCCCACGGTGGTACCATACACAGTAACCCAGAGCCCCGGTGGTACCATACACAGTAACCTCAGAGCCCGGTGGGGGTACCATACACAGTAACCAGAGCCCCAGTGGTAAACCATACACAGTAAACAGAGACCAGTGGTACCATGCACAGTAACGAGATGCCGGTGGTACCATACACATAACCCAGAGCCCCGGTGGTAACCATACACAGTAACAAGAGACCCCGGTCGGTACCATACACAGTAAACAGAGCCCCGGTTGGTACCATCCACAGTAACCTGTGCACACAGTGGTACCATACCACAGTAACAGGAAGCCCCGGTGGTACCATACACAGTAACAGAGCCCCGGTGGTACCATTACACAGTAACAGAGACCCGGGTGGTCCTTACACAGTAACCAGAGTCCCAGAGGTCCACATACATCAGTATACAGAGACGGGTGGTACCATCCACAGTAACAAGAGCCCGTTGGTACCATACACATTAACCAAAGCCCCGGTGGTACCATACCGGTATACCAGAGCCCGGTGGTACCATAACAGTTAACACAGAGACCCGGTGGTACCAATACTCAGTAACCAGAGCCCCGGTCGGTACAATGCCCTACAGTAACCAGAAAGCCGGTCTGGTACCAGACACTGTAACCAGGAGCCCCGGTGGTACCTATACACAGTAACCAGAGCCCCGGTCGTATCATACACATAACAGAGCCCGGCTGGTACCCATACACAGTAGCAGAGCCCCGGTGGTACCATTACACAGTAACATAGCCCGTTGGTACCATACACAGTAACAAAGCAAGTATGGTACAATACACAGTAAACAGAGTCCCCGGTCTGGACCATACACAGTAACCAGATGCCCCGGTGGTACATCAACACAGTAACCAGTGCCCCCAAGTGGTACCATACACTGTAACCAGAGCACAGGAGGTACCATATCACAGTAACCAGTGCCCGTGGCGGTCACATACACAGTAACAGGCCCGGTGAGTACCATACACAGTAACCAGGAGCCCGGTGGTACCATACACAGTAACCATGAATCCCCATGGTAACCATACACAGTAACCAGGAGCCTCGGGATGGTACCATTACCAGTAAACAGAGCCCGGTGGTACATACACAGTAACCAGGCCAACGGTGGTACCATGTACAGTAACAGAGCCCCAGTGGTACCATACACAGTAACCAGAGCCCCGGTGGTATCATACACAGTAACCAGAGCCCCGGTGGTATCATACACAGTAACCAGAGCCCCGGTGGTACCATACACAGTAACCAGAGCCCCGGTGGTACCATACACAGTAACCAGAGCCCCAGTGGTATCCACATAACAGTAACATAATGTACCTTATAGCTGTATAATATTGTCTTTTAGGGGATTTTCATTTCTATTATTTGTGATTAATCTCTGTTATTACTGAATTAGCCCACATGACAATTTTAGTGAAAAAAAAAATCAAAACATCAAGCAATTGGAATCTGTTGTATTTCTGATCAAGCAGTTGTAGTTGCAACTGTAAATGACTTTGAATCGTGTAATTACTCCAAGAATTGTAACAAGCATGATCAGGAATGGGCTACAAGCCTTTACTGCCACTATACCGCATTCTATAATTACTTCTTATTTACTCCTTCCCTGATTTTTCACTTGCTACATATGAATTCCATCTCCATTTCTTTGACCATAAAGAAGGTTGGTACCCTTATTAATTCAGTAACTTTCAAGTCAGAGTGGTATATCTTTTCTCACGTTCTACGCCGGCAGTGGCCGGAAGGAGTGAAGGATCGGGAAACCTGGTGCATTTACAGGTCAACAAAAATATTTGCTGCCAAAAATATTTGAAGGTATTTAGGGTATTTTTTGGTTGATGAATTCGGAAATGGCAGTAGATTTTTCAAACTGGTTTTAATTTGTGAGATATTACATACCTATCCTCAATTAACAAGGAACTTAACCATAACGCATGTTTATGTATATATAGTGACAATTTGTATATACAAATAGTTATAACACAAATTAGAATTGTATTTTTAAATGATTTAATATTTAACGAAAGGAGTTTTATCAACAACAACCAAGTGACAATATTATAACCCTGATTTTGTTATTTTTTCCAGATAAACATGAGTCCTTCACGAAGAGTCAGCTTAAACAATTCCAGTGCATTTTGATACATGTGTGTGGCGAATACTCTTTGCAAAAACAAAGAAAAAAACATCACAGATTTTGTAAAACAAGCTTATCTTGGTTAAGCTGGAGTGGCGTTTTGAGAACAAGACAAGTCTTGGGCTCCCAGTATGGTTTCCAAACCTGTGTTGAATGCTTATAATAGTGGAAAAATAATCAAAGGAGAGTTTAAGATTTGCTGTTCCTATGGTGTGGTGAGAGCTGAGAAACCACGATGATGATTGTTTATTTTTGTATGTTGACTGTGAAAGGTTTCAGTGGACACAAGAAAGTGAAGTAGGAATATCCTGATTTGGAGTCAGCAAGGAGACCTGTGCCACACAGCGATGACATTCCTTTACCAATGTTTACAACACTACCTGACCTTTCGTTGTCAGATGTTGAAGAAACTCAAAGTTTAGGATGTAACACAGGTGACAGCAGCGGAAGTGAATAAGAAGTTAGCATTTCAATATCCCAGCAGTTCTCCCAAGAAGAACTCAGTGATCTGATACTTGACCTCAGTGCGTCAAAGCAAGTTTTAGCAGCCAGTCTAAAAGAAAAAAAAAACTGTTGAAATAACAACTTGTTGGTCAAGAGAGGTTGAACTCCTTCCTTACTTCAGCCAAGATATTGTATATTTCAATGACATCCCTAGACTTCTTCGAATGGGACTTGAATATCGACCAAGAGATTGGAGGCTGTTTGTAGTCAGCTCTATTATAAGCTTGAAATTTGTCCTTTTGCACAGTGGTAACCAATATACATCTCTTCCAACTGTTCACTCAACAAAACTATGCTGATGACCAAACATAGAAAAAACTTACAAACAACGTTTTCATATGCAGTAATTAGTGGTATCTGAATTATCGTACTATGTTAATTTGTTATTGTAGAGAATGAAGTGCTAGTATATATTACATGATTTGACTTTTCAATGCGATTTGTAAGTTAGCCCCGCCAGATCAATATATTTTTCACATCTTTTATGTTCTTCAATGGGATACCAAAATTATCAAAAACTAGAGCCAGTCAATCAAAAGTGATGACATATTCAGACTCAGCACCACAAACTTACCCTGAAAATCGGTGTAATATCATTGATCAGCAAATGAGTGTTGACCAGTGATATCGTTGCTTCAAACATCAATATAATACATGGTAGTCGTTAATCTAAACAGAGGCACACAGTCCTCAGCAGACAGCCTGGCTGGTGAAGCTAAAGTGACCACTAAGGCGGGGCAAAGTAAATCCCGTAGGCTTCTAATATTTTCTCTCTAAATTTATGTTAGCTGCAAATTGTTGCAGTGATTGCGTTGTTACTTTTACCTTGAAGAAAAATGGCACTTTCACTTTTGCAGCACCACTGGAGCAACTCACATGCAAAAAGTATTAACCAACACTTGAAACAACACGAAGAGCGTTGTGCTGCACTACGTTACCTTCTATCCTCACTTGCTGTGACGCTGGAGTAAGATAAGATAAGATAAGGTAAGAGTTCGTTCGGATTTTTAACCCCGGAGGGTTAGCCACCCAGGATAACCCAAGAAAGCCAGTGCGTCATCGAGGACTGTCTAACTTATTTCTATTGGGGTCCTTAATCTTGTCCCCCAGGATGCGACCCACACCAGTCGACTAACACCCAGGTACCTATTTGCTGCAAGGTGAACAGGACAACAGGTGTAAGGAAACGTGTCGAAAATGTTTCCACCCGCCGGGAATCGAACTCGGGCCCTCCGTGCATGAAGCAGGAGCTTTAGCTACCGGGCCACCTAATCTTGTTACTTTTTATGACTCCATGAAGTGCATATTTAAGAAAAATTACGTCTAATAAGAGCTTATTTGATTTTGTTTTTACCACATATGGTGCCATTTATTCTAGACACTTGGTCCCCTGAGTAAAAAATATGTAAGAATCCTTATCTGTTGTCTTGCCAAACACCTTGCAAATAGCGACAGAGGGAGAGAGAGAGTAAAAAAGAGAGAGAGAAAGGGGAAGAGAGAGAGAGAGTGAAAGAGAGAGAGAGAGGACAAGGTGTCGAAGTGTGAAGAGGCACATTGATTGTGTGGGCGAGGGAAGAGGGGAAAAAGGTGCTCTCCTGACAATGCAGCCAACAAAACCAAATCGCTTCCAGAGACTCCAATTCTTTAGCAACATAAGAGAGAGAGAGATTCGGAGCGAAAGGCAGGTGAACAAGCATCCTGTCCTCTCAGACGGGAGGTGTTGCTGTCTGTCTGCCTAACTCAGCTGTGTTTGACAATATTGTAACTGCCAACTAATATATTAGTAATTTAATGCTCTACTTCTTGCTCCCCTTCTTCAAAATGCAGTAGTAAGTAGTATTCATAATATAATAATATCTTGAATTGTACCGGTACATATACAAGATATACAGGCCCGGGTGGCATCAATGAAATACTATTACATAGAAAGCCGCTTGTTATGCAAAGCATTTCTGGAAAATTAGGTCAATTTTGTCCCAGGATGCGACCCACACCGGTCGTCTAACACCCAGGTACCCATTTTATACTGATGGGTGAACATTGACGATAAGTGTCTTATGGAAACACGTCCTAATGTTTTCCAGCCGTACCGTACCGGGGATTAGTAGAAGTAGTAGTATTAGTTGTAGTAGTATTAGTATTAGTATTAGTAGTAGTAGAAGTAGTATTAGTAGTAGTAATATTAGTTTTACTAGTAATATTAGTAGTAGTAGTAGTATGTAGTAATAACAATAGAATTTCTGATTAATCTTTCTCAGTTATTTCAAAGACATTACGGAAGATATACTAACAGTTCCTGAGATGCGACCTACAACAACCGGCTAATACCCAGGTAACTACTTAATGCTTAGTGAACAGGGCAAGAAATGAGAGATAATGTGCCCAAAGTTTCCACCTGTGCCTCGGATCGAACCTCAGACTTTCATTCAGTATGTGAACTAAGGGTTCTTCCAATTCATTTATTCATTAGCTGTCTGTCTGTCTCTTTCCCTCTGTCTTTCTCTAGGCAGTCAGTAACAGAGTGCCTGAATTGATTATAGCTTTTCTCTGTGGAGGTTGTGTTGAAGGGAAAGCAAATACCATACCAATACTCGCACTCACACTGCCTAAAAATGTGTGACGCTTGCCAGATACATATTCCACAAGGCCCTTCTGTGGGCGTCAAAAAAAAAGGAACTCTTAAAAATACTTCTCGCTTTCCGCTGTACCAAGTTCCCGTCTGACCTTGTCTCTAACAGTTCAGTCTTTCTTCCTGAGTGACTGTCTTACTGTTACTTGAGTGACTGTATTACTGTTACTTGAGGGCTGTCTTACTGTTACTTGAGTGACTGTCTTACTGTTACTTGAGTGTCTGTCTTACTGTTACTTGAGTGACTGTCTTACTGTTACTTGAGTGTCTGTCTTACTGTTACTTGAGTGTCTGTCTTACTGTTACTTGAGTGTCTGTCTTACTGTTACTTGAGTGACTGTCTTACTGTTACTTGAGTGACTGTCTTACTGTTACTTGAGTGTCTGTCTTACTGTTACTTGAGTGACTGTCTTACTGTTACTTGAGAATCTGTCTTACTGTTACTTGAGTGTCTGTCTTACTGTTACTTGAGTGACTGTCTTATTGTTACATGAGTGACTGTCTTACTGTTACTTGAGTGACTGTCTTACTGTTACTTGAGGACTGTCTTACTGTTACTTGAGTGACTGTCTTGCTGCTACTTGAGTGACTGTCTTGTTGCTTGAGTGACTGTCTTACTGTTACTTGAGTGACTGTCTTGCTGCTAATTGAGTGACTGTCTTGCTGCTGCCTGAGTGACTGTTTTGCTGCTACTTGAGTGACTGTCTTGCTGCTACTTGAGTGACTGTCTTGCTGCTAATTGAGTGACTGTCTTGCTGCACTTGAGTGACTGTCTTGCTGCAACATGACTGACTGTCTTGCTGTTACTTGAGTGGCTGTCTTGATCCTACTTGAGTGACTGTCTTGCTGCTACTTGAGTGACTGTCTTGCTGCTAATTGAGTGACTGTCTTGCTGCTACATGACTGACTGTCTTGCTGTTACTTGAGTGACTGTCTTGCTGCTACTTGAGTGACTGTCTTGTTGCTGCATGTGTGACTCTCTCGCTGTTTCCTAACTGACTGTCTGGCTGCTACTTGAACAACTGTCTTGCTGCTGCCTGAGTGACTGTCTTGCTGCAGCCTGTGTGACTGTCTTGTTGCTTCCTGAGTGACTGTCTTGCTGCTACTTGAGTAATTGTCTTGCTGCTGTCTGTGTGACTGTCTTGCTTGATGCTAACTGAGTAACTGTCTTGATGCTGCCTCAGTGACTGTCTTACTGTTACTTTAGCAACTGTTTTGCCACTACTTGAGTGATTGTCTTGTTTCTGCTTTTGTGACTGTCCTGCTCCTACTTGAGCGACTGTCTTGCTGCTACTTGAGTGACTGTCTTGCTACTACCTGAGTGACTGCCTTGCTCCTAATTGAGTGACTGTCTTGCTGCTACTTGAGTGACTGTCTTCTTGCTACTTGAGTGACTGTCTTGCTGCTACCTGAGTGACTGTTTTGCTGCTGCCTGAGTGACTGTCTTGCTGCTACATGATTGACTGTCTTCCTGCTACATGACTGACTGTCTTGCTGCTAATTGAGCGACTGTCTTGCTGCTGCTTGAGACTGTTCTTGCTGTTATTGATGTGTGCTGTCTCGCTGCTGACTTGGTGACTGTCTTGTGCTACTGTGTGACTGCCTTGCTGCTGCCTTGTGACTGTCTTGCGGTTGCTTGAGTGGCTCTCTTGCTGCTACTTGAATGTCTGTCTTGCAACTGCCTGTGTGACTGTCTTGTTGCTACCTGTGTGACTGTCTTGTTGCTACCTGTGTGACTGTCTTGTTGCTACCTGTGTGACTGTCTTGTTGCTGCATGTGTGACTCTCTCGCTGCTGTTACTGCCTGACTGCTCCTGGACTGCTGCTGCTTGACACGTGTGCTTGCTGCTACCTGTGTGACTGTCTTGCTGCAGCCTGTGTGACTGTCTTGTTGCTTCCTGAGTGACTGTCTTGCTGCTACTTGAGTAATTGTCTTGCTGCTGTCTGTGTGACTGTCTTGCTTGATGCTAACTGAGTAACTGTCTTGATGCTGCCTCAGTGACTGTCTTACTGTTACTTTAGCAACTGTTTTGCCACTACTTGAGTGATTGTCTTGTTTCTGCCTTTGTGACTGTCCTGCTCCTACTTGAGCGACTGTCTTGCTGCTACTTGAGTGACTGTCTTGCTACTACTTGAGTGACTGTCTTGCTCCTACTTGAGCGACTGTCTTGCTGCTACTTGAGTGACTGTCTTGCTACTACTTGAGTGACTGTCTTGCTCCTACTTGAGTGACTGCCTTGCTCCTAATTGAGTGACTGTCTTGCTCCTTCTTGAGTGACTGTCTTTTGCTATTTGAGTGACTGTCTTGCTGCTGCCTGTGTGACTGTCTTGCTGCTGCCTGTGTGACTGCCTTGCTGCTGCCTGTGTGACTGCCTTGCTGCTGCCTGTGTGATTGTCTTGGTGCTGCCTGTGTGACTGTCTTGCTGCTGCCTGTGTGACTGTCTTGCTGCTGCCTGTGTGATTGTCTTGGTGCTGCCTGTGTGACTGCCTTGCTGCTGCCTGTGTGACTGCCTTGCTGCTGCCTGTGTGATTGTCTTGGTGCTGCCTGTGTGACTGTCTTGCTGCTGCCTGTGTGACTGCCTTGCTGCTGCCTGAGTGACTGTCTTGCTGCTGCCTCTGTGACTGTGTTGCTGCTTCCCGAGTGACTGTCTTGCTGCTGCCTGTGTGACTGCCTTGCTGCTGCCTGAGTGACTGTCTTGCTGCTGCCTCTGTGACTGTGTTGCTGCTTCCCGAGTGACTGTCTTGCTGTTGCCTTTGTGACTGTTTTGATGCTACAAGAGTAACTGTTTTGATGTTGCCTACGTGACTGTCTTTTCCGCTACGTGTTTGAATGTCTTTCTGCCGCCTGAGTAACTGTCCTTTTGCTACCTGAGTCACTGTCTTGCTGCTGCCTGAGTGACTGTTTTTCTGCTGCCTCTGTGACTTCTCCTGCCTGATGCTGTCTGTGCTGCCTCTGTGACTGTCTTTCTGCTGCCTGAGTGACTTCTTGCTGCTGCCTGAGTGACTGTCTTGCTGCTGCCTGAGTGACTGTTTTGCTGCTGCCTCGGTGACTGTGTTGCTGCTGCCTAAGTGACTTCTTGCTGCTGCCTGAGTGACTGTCTTGCTGCTGCCTGAGTGATGTCTGCTGTCCCGTGATTTTTGCTGCTGCCTCTGTGACTGTGTTGCTGCTGCCTAAGTGACTTCTTGCTGCTGCCTGAGTGACTGTCTTGCTGCTGCCCGAGTGACTGTCTTGCTGCTGCCCGAGTGACTGTCTTGCTGCTGCCTCTGTGTCCGTTTTGCTGCTGCTCGTGACGTCTTGCTGCTGCTGATGACTGTCTTCTGCTGCTCTCGACTGTGTTACTGCTGCTGATGACTGTTTTGTGCTAGTAACGTTGTGTTGATCTGTCTTTCGTACTTCGCTTTTTCTGCCGCCTGAGTAACTGTATTTTGCTACCTGAATCACTGTGTTCCTGCTGCCTTAGTGACTGTGTTGCTGCTGCCTGAGTGACTGTGTTGCTGCTGCCTGAGTGACTGTCTTGCTGCTTCCTCTGTGACTGTTTTGCTGCTGCGTCTGTGACTGTCTTGCTGCTGCCTGAGTGACTGTCTTGCTGCTGCCTCTCTGACTGTGTTACTGCTGCCTGAGTGACTGTCTTTCTGCTGCTCGAGTGACTGTTTTGCTGCTGCCTCTTTGACTGAATTGCTGCTGCCCGAGTGACTGTCTTGCTGCTCCGTAAGTGATTGTCTTGCTACTCCTGAGTGAGTGTCTTTCAGCTACTTGAGTGGTTATCTTGCTGCTGCCTGTCTGACTGTTTTGCTGTTGCCTGTGGGACTGTCTTTCTGCTGCCTGAGTGACTGTCTTCCTGCTACCTGATTGACTGTCTTCCTGCTGCCTGAGTGACTGTCTTGGTGGTACATGTGTGACTGTCTTGCTGCTGCCACTGTGACTGTCTTGCTGCTGCCTGAGTGACTGTCTTGCTGCTGCCTCTGTGATTGTGTTGCTGCTCCCTGAGTGACTATCTTGCTGCTGCCTCTGTGACTGTTTAGATGCTGCCTGTGCGACTGTCTTGATGCTACTTGAGTAAATGAGTTGATGCTGCCTGAGTGACTGCTAGGTGTTTGACTGTCTTTCTCCCGCCTGAGCAACTGTCTTTTTGCTGAGTGACTGTCTTGCTGCTGCCAGAGTGATTGTCTTGCTGCTGCCTGAGTGACTGTGTTGCTGCTGCCTCTGTGACTGTCTAGATGCTGCTTGAGTGACTGTCTGTCTGCTGTCTGAGTGACTGTCTTGCTGATTTCTGTGTGGCTGTCTTTCTGCTGCCTGAGTGACTGTCTTGCTGCTGCCTGTGTGACTGTCTTGCTGCTGCCTGTGTGACTGTCTTGCTGCTGCCTGTGTGACTGTCCTGCTGCTGCCTGAGTGACTGTCTTATTGCTGCCTCTGTGACTGTGCAGCTGCTGCTTGAGTGACTGTCTTGCTGCTGTCCCTGTGACAGTCTTGATACTGCCTGTGTGAATGCCTTGCTGCTGCCAGAGTGACTGTCTTGCTGTTACTTGAGTGACTGTCTTGCTGTTACTTGAGTGACTGTCTTGCTGCTACTTGAGTGACTGTCTTGCTGCTACTTGAGTGACTGTCTTGCTGTTACTTGAGTGACTGTCTTGCTGCTACTTGAGTGACTGTCTTGCTGTTACTTGAGTGACTGTCTTGCTGCTACTTGAGTGACTGTCTTGCTGCTACTTGAGTGACTGTCTGCTGCTAGCTTGAGTGACCTGTCTTGCTGTACTAGTGATGTCTGCTACTACTTTACTTGAGTGACTGTCTTGCTGCTACTTGAGTGACTGTCTTGCTGTTACTGGAGTGAGTGTCTTGCTACTACTTGAGTGACTGTCTTGCTGCTACTTGAGTGAATGTCTTGCTGTAACCTGATTGACTGTTTTGCTGCTACTTGAGTGATTGTCTTGCTGTTACTTGAGTGAGTGTCTTGCTACTACTTGAGTTACTGTCTTACTGCTGCCTCTGTGACTGTGCAGCTGCTGCTTGAGTGACTGTTTTGCTGCTACTTGAGTGATTGTCTTGCTGTTACTTGAGTGAGTGTCTTTCTACTACTTGAGTTTCTCTCATGCTGCTACTTGAGTTACTGTCTTGCTGTTACTTGAGTGAGTGTCTTGCTGCTACTTGAGTTACTGTCTTGCTGTTACTTGAGTGAGTGTCTTGCTGCTATTTGAGTTACTGTCTTGCTACTGCATATGTGACTGTCTTGCTGCTGCCAAAGTGACAGTCTTGATGCTGCCTCTCTGACTGTCTTGCTGCTGCCTCTGTGACTGTCTTGTTCCTACTTGAGTGACTGTTTTGCTGCTACTTGAGTGACGGTCTTGATGCTACTTAAGTGACTGTTTTGCTGGTACTTAAGTGACTGTCTTGTTGCTGCCTGTGTGACTGTCTTGTTGCTGCCTGTGTGACTGTCTTGTTGCTGCCTGTGTGACTGTCTTGTTGCTGCTTGTGTGACTGTCTTGTTGCTGCCTGTGTGACTGTCTTGTTGCTGCCTGTGTGACTGTCTTGCTGCTGCCTGTGTGACTGTCTTGTTGCTGCCTGTGTGACTGTATTGTTGCTGCCTGTGTGACTGTCTTGTTGCTGACTGTGTGACTGTCTTGTTGCTGCCTGTGTGACTGTCTTGCTGCTGCCTGTGTGACTCTTTTGTCCCGCCTCTTCACTGATCGCTGCTAGGTTTTCGCTCTCTCTGCTCCCTGAGCTTTGTCATGCCTCGTCTTAAAGCTATGTGTGGCTCCTGCCTCCACTTCATCACTTGCTAGACTATTCCACTTTCTGACAGCTCTGACTGAAGAAATACTTCCTAAAATCCCTTTGACTCGTCTGAGTCTTCTGCTCCAGTTGTGACCCCTTGTTTCTGTGTCCCCTCTGTGGAGCATCCTGTTTTTGTCCACCTTATCTATCCCACGCAGTATTTTGTATGTCGATATCATGTCTCCCCTGTCCCTCCTGTCCTCCAGCGTCGTCAGACCGATTTCCCTCAACCTTTCTTCGTAGGACAATCACCTGAGCTACGGAACTAACATTGTTGCAAACCTATGCATATCTCTAGTTTCTTGACGTATTTGACCAGGTGTGGGTTCCAAACTGGTGCTACATACTCCGGTATGGACCTGACGTACACAGTGTACAGTATCTTGAACGATTCCTTACTAAGGTATCGGAACGCTATTCTCAGGTTTGCCAGGCGCCCATATGCTGCAGCAGTTATCTGGTTGATGTGCCTCCGGAGACGTGCTCGGTGTTATGCTCACCCCAAGATCTTTCTCCTTGAGTGAGGTTTGCAGTCTTTGGCCACCTAGCCCATACTCTGTCTGCGGTCTTCTTTGGTCTTCCCCAATCTTCATGACTCTGCATTTGGCGGGGTTGAATTCGAGAAACCAGTTGCTGGACCACGTGTCCAGCCTATCCAGGACTCTTTGTAGTCCTGCCTGATCCTCATCTGATTTAATTCTCCTCATTAACTCCACATCATCTGCCAACAGGAACACTTCTGAGTCTATCCTTTTCATCATGTCATTCACATATACCAAAAATAGCACTGGTCCTAGAACTGATCCCTGTGGGACCCCGCTCGTTACATGCTCCCACTGTGATACATCATTACGTACCATGACTCGTTGTTTCCTCCCTGTCAGGCATTCTCTGATCCATTACACTACCCTTCCTGTTATACGTGCCTGATCCTATAGCTTCCGCATTAATCTTTTGTGAGGAACTCTGTCGAAGGCCTTCCTGCAGTCCAGGAAAATGCAATAAACCCACCTCTCTCTCTCGTGTCTGACTTCTGTTACCTTGTCATCAAACTCCTGAAGGTTTGTGACACAGGATTTGCCTTCCTTGAATCCGTGCTGGTTGTCATTTACAATTTTGTTCCGTTCCAGGTGCTCCACCACTCTCCTCCTGATAATCTCCATGACTTTGCATACTATATACGTCACTGACACTGATCTGTAGTTTAGTGACTCGTTTCTGTTTCCTTTCTTAAAAATGGGGACTACATTTGCCCTCTTCCATACCTCAGATAGTTGCTCAGTTTCAAGGAATGTGTTGAAGATTGTGGTTAGTGGCACACACAGCGACTCTGCTCCTTCTCTAAGAACCAACGGGGAGATGTTGCCCGGTCCCATCGTCTTTGAGATATCAAGGTCACTTACCAACTTCTGCACCTCCTCCTCCTCCGTTGTGTGTATGTCATCCTACACCTGTTGGTATATTCCCTGTTGGTGTTCCCCTTTATGCTGTCTTCCCAGAGCCCTTCCTGTCTCTACTGTAAATACTTCCTTATATCTCGTGTTGAGCTCCTCACATACCTCATGATCGTTTCTTGTGAGCTCCCCACCTTCTTTCCTCAGGCTGATTACCTGATCTTTGACTGTTGTCTTCCTCCTGATGTGGCTATACAACAGTTTCGGGTCAGACTTGACTTTCGATGCTATGTTGTTTTCGTACTGTCGTTGAGCCTTCCTCCTTACTTGTGCATACTCGTTTCTGGCTCTTCGACTAATCTCTTTATTTTCCTGTGTTCTTTACCTTCTCTACTTTTTCCATTCAAGTGCACTTAGTTTTTGCCTCCCTACACCTTCAGGTAAACCAAGGGCTCGTTCTGGTCTTCCCATTATTTCTGTTGCCCTTTTGAACAAACCTTTCCTCTGTCTCCTTGCATTTTGTTGTTATGTATTCCATTATTTCGTTTACTGACTTTCCTACCAGTTCTCTGTCCCACTGAACCTCCTCCAGGAAGTTTTTCAAACCTGTGTGATTGTTTTGCTGCTGCCTGTGTGACAGTCTTACTGCTGCCTGTGTGACTGTTTTGCTCCTGCCTGTGTGACTGTTTTGCTGCTGCCTCTGTGACTCTCTTGCTGCTGTCTGTGTAACAGTCTTGCTGCTCCCTGTGTGACAGTCTTTCTGTTGCCTTTGTGATTGTTTTGCTGCTGCCTGTATGACTGTTTAGCTCCTGCCTGTGTGACTCTCTAGCTGTTGCTCTGTGACCGTCTTGCTTCTCCTTGTGTGACTGTCTTGCTGCTGTCTGTGTGACAGTCTTAGTACTGCCTGTGTGACTGTCTTACTACTGCCTACTGAGATCTCATGTACGCTCGTTCCAACGTCTCTATCTCTCAGGGTTCCTTTTGTGTCTTTGTTCCTTCAAATCTGTACTCTGTTTCCGGTCGTCTTCGTAAGTGATTATTTATTTTTGTTTTGTGTGTTTTCGTATACTCAACTATTTGTATGTAAGGAGTGCAAGGCCTTATCAGTAATGGACACTAGCCTACCCTCCCACTCACGCCAAGTACAATAACCCTTGCCATACTCCACAGCCACGGTTCGCATTTTCCCATGACAAATACCTTCCTCACAACTGACCCCTCACATTATCTCTACCTTACTGAGATGTGCCGGTAAGCTGAGGAGAAATTCAAAGCAAGAAGAAAGGTGGGACTATTAAAAACCAGGAGAAGCCTTATTTCAAAGAAAAATAAAGAGAGGAAACAAACAAGAGGACAAGAATTTGGACATGCTAGAAAGCGAAGGACAGTCGAGAGCAGAGACGTGAGGGAGAAAGCTGAGAATGAATGTATAAGTGTGCGGAGGCTGAGTGGAAATTTGAGAATGACAGCAGCACAAGCAAACAATGAACAAAAACAACTTCATTGCCTAACCAGAAGAAAGACGACAATACAACGCCAGGTAATTCGATTCAGGAAAAAAGCAGGAGAGCTAACGAGTAATGACAAAGTCAATTTATTGAGGAACTTTCACTTGTAACATGGGCGATACCAGAGTCTAGATTAAAAGATACATCGATGGATATTTGAAACTTACATAAAACAGGGAAATACTAAAAATATGGAGTGATATGAATACATCTATTGCAGCTGGACATGAAAAGGTGTCACCATGGATATGGTGAAAAGCAGAAATGAGGTTTGAACTACAACAAAGATATCAGTGGACACTGAAAATTGGCAGAGTTCTGAAAATAGCCACTATAACTAAGAATAGAGACAGATAAAAAGCGTTTAAGTGGATACCAGCATCAGTGATATGTATAACATACGGTCTTACTAACCTTCTGGAGTTCTTGGATAAAGTGATAAAAGTGAGACAGAAGAAAGAGGGATGGGTGGACTGCATATTCTTGAGCTGCAAGAAGGCATTTGATACTACAATTCACAATAGAATAACAGTGAATTTACTCAGGTGGATCAAAAGGTACCTTAGGTGAAGGGAAGAGTGATTATCAGATATGTCAAAATGCCGGATGAGTGAAAAGCGGGATTTCACAAGAATCTGCTGATTTCCAGTGCAATTTAAGACTAACGAGGAAGATCAAAACTGATGAGGACAGGGAAAGGCTACAAATGGATCAGGACAAACAACAAGATTGGTCATATAACTAGTTATTTTAAATCAGCCTCGGCAAATGCGCGGTTATGAAGATATAGGAAAGGGCATGATGACCTGACACGGAATACGGACTCGGGAGACAGAGACTGCAGTCCTCACTCATGGGAAAATACCTAGGAGTGAGAATAGTTCCAAAGATATTTGCCGGAGGCAAACATCAACTGAATAACCGTCATGGAGTTTGCAGCACCAACCGGGTACCCTCAGCTGTAATAACAATTTAAGTAACTGGATAAAGAGCAGAGATTTAGAGTGGTGCTAGTTCCAGGCGTATGAGTTCTGAGGAGACGCTAAAGGAACTGAAACTGACCAGTTCCAGCCACGACATGCTAACAAAACGAGAAATACTGAGAGGAATTGATAAGTTAAAGTGTTCAAGCCTGGCCAAGACTGCCCAAGACTGGTTAAGACTGGTAAAAGAGAGGTCAAAACTGGTCAAGATTAGTCAAGACTGGTCAAGACTGGTCAAGATTGGTTAAAACTGGTTAAGACTGGTCAAGACTGGTTAAGACTGGTCAAGACTGGTTAAGACTAGTCAAGACTGGTCAAGAGTGGTCAAGACTGGTCAAGACCAGTCAAGACTGGTCAAGACTGGTCAAGACTGGTTAAGACTGGTTAAGACTGATCAAGATTGATCAAGACTGGTTAAGACTGGTTAAGATTGGTCAAGACTGGCCAAGACTGGTCAAGATTGGTCAAGACTGGTCAAGACTAGTCAAGACTGGTCAAGACTGGTCAAGACTGGTCAAAAGATGTAAAGCATGTACTGAAGTTAGGAAATACACTTTCAGCCTCGGTACGTGGACGAACCTGGATACGTAATTTTAAGAACAAGTTTGAGAGAGACAACGACAAGTTGAGAGGAAGATCCAGGACGTTGTTACGCATTTTACTGCGTAAAGTAAATAAATGTCCTGGCCCCTAGGGGTAAATAACCTGCCTAGTCTAGTGGCATTTAAAATAATAAACCACATAAACCCATCTAAGGCCAAGCTTGTTCCTTCACATAAATTATGAAGTGTTAATTAAATGGTCAGTACTTGTTCATTAGAAGGAAGGGCACATAAACACGCCTATACATACATAAATACACACACACACACACAAACCACAATTATAAAAATTTATATATATATATATATATATATATATATATATATCTATAATAATATATATATATATATATATATTATATATATATTTTTATATATATATATATATATATATATAATTATTGTGGCCACGAACGAGTGGTATTGATCAATAACAACACTGCACTAGCCAAGGACTCGAACCCATGTTGTACTGGCGTGCCTCAGGTAAACGAACCACATAGCGCGTGTTGTAATTGATCAATATCACCATCCATCAGCGCTGTCAGAGGCTGGTAAAGTTGCCCCAATCCCCCACTCATAACCGTGGTTACAATAACATATAAATACTGCTCGTGAGGCTAGTACACCAAACAGGGATGAGAATGAAATTAGCTTAGAAGCTCCTACACCTCCGTATGCCCTCGGATGGCGGCCCAACAGCTAGCTGTGTGCTGGCTTGCGCCATTCTTGTAGAGTTGGGTGGTCCTAGGTTTAAAGCGTCATGTGGTTTCTCGCTTACCATGAGGCAGGCCAGTACAACATGGGTTCGAATCCTTGGCTAGCGCAGTGTTGTTATTGATCAATACCACTCGTCCGGGGTTTTTTCATTATATATATATATATATATATAAAATATATATATATATATATATATATTATATAAATTTATATATATATATAATATATTATATGCAAAACAACCACAGGGGAAGTAGAATGATAGTTCTAGGCCTTTCGTGTTGCAATCAACACATCATCAGGAGCTTGCAAAATTGCAGAAAAGAGGAGGATGTCCAAGCAAGTGCGTTCCCAAAGGACGTCTTCACATGGAGTGAGTAAGGGAGGGAAGGAGAGAAATAGAGTGAGAGAAGGATACCGGAAGTGCCCCCAGGCACATCAGCGCCCACAGCCAGAAGGATGAATATTATAACATTAGAAATATCCCACAAGCATTAATATTGTATTAATAAAAACGAAATTGGCATTAATAAAAAAAATCGGCCACACCCCGCTATGATATCAGTAACTCTACATACATAAATATATTGTCAGTGATATAGAAGTCACTGGTAATTATGGGCAGCCACCCACCGGAGAGGTCCATTGAAAGGGGGGACGAGAAAACGTTAACATATAAAAGGGAGACCTCTAAAAGCTCTGTATAGGAAACGGCTCATTAAAACAAACTCATTTGAAGAGGGAGGCATCTGTAATAACAAGGAAGATGGCCACAATTATTCATCCCACAATAATTCTGAGGCAAACTCTCGGTCAACCTTCACAAACTGCATATGACCGACTAGCAAACTTAAGAATAGTGTTCCGACACCTCAGTAAGGAATCGTTCAGGACACTTTACACAGTATACGTCAGCCCCATACTGGAGTATGCAGCACTCATTTGGAACCCACATCTGGTCAAGCATTTCAAGGAATTAGAAAAAGTGCCAAGTGCCAGAGCTAACAGGAATGTCCTACAGAAGTTAAGGCATTATTACAATGACCTGCAGCATAGAAGGACTTGGACCTAAGATGCCAGAGTTTTACAGAGACAGGACAGATGTTCATTAAATGAGCGGTCCATAACGGAGATGAACCCTCAATATCACAGGTAGTTAGGTATTTCTGTGATCACTGGAGTCGTAGAAATGGACATGATCTATAACCCTGATCTAGTGGACTGGACCAATTCAGAAATCTTCACTTACTGGTGAAATGAGTTGAAAGTATCCCCTGTTCCATGAAACTGGAACGCCGTTAAGAGAATAATGTAAATGTATGGAATCTAAGGATTATACGCACTTGCAACACAAAATCACCCTACAACCTGGCAGCTGTAACTTCCCTGAACAGAGGGACCAAATGTCACTTCATGAAATCCAGGGGACTTACAATGTGTCACGTCACTCACAGAACAAGACTGGCCCCATCCACCATAAAGGGGTGTCACAAGACCGTGGTCAACGAAGGTCTAGCCCAACTGTTCAACCTCCAGCCCGTGTCTAACCGGGTTATCCGGCTCGCAGTTAACGCATGGACATACGACCATAAGGCTTACTCGACCACCGCGGGCGTTGGCTCTCGTCACAGTAATCAGGTAACCTGTTATTGATATTTTACACATTGAAGCTGGATCAACGACACGGGCGTGACCACACTCCCTAGTAAACACCTAGAATCGTATATAATCATTAAAACCTATTGAGTACTTTCTGCATGATCAATTGAACCTAAGTATTCAGTACTCTTTGTTTCAGTGTTAAAACTTAGCATTTTTACAATGTATCTCCCATGTTTATGTAAATATGATGCTTTTCAAGAATCATTGAAAATAATTATGGTGACCTTTGTGAGTAGTTTAGTGACCTGTGACTGAGTAAGTTGAGTTGACCTTGGTGAGGTAAGTATGAGTACCCTTTGGTAAGTTTGATGACCATTAGAAAAAAGCGAATTGCAAGTGACTCTTGAGGAGTAATTGAGTACCTTGATTGAATAAAGTAATGAGTACCTTGTTGTGAGGTAAGTTGATGACCTTGTGTGAGGTAAGTTGAGTGACCTTGTGTGAGGTAAGTTTGAGTGACCTTGTGTGAGGTAAGTTGAGTGACCTTGTGTGAGTAAGTTGAGTGACCTTGTGTGAGGTAAGTTGAGTGACCTTGTGTGAGGTAAGTTGAGTGACCTTGTGTGAGGTAAGTTGAGTGACCTTGTGTGAGGTAAGTTGAGTGACCTTGTGTGAGGTAAGTTGAGTGACCTTGTGTGAGGTAAGTTGAGTGACCTTGTGTGAGGTAAGTTGAGTGACCTTGTGTGAGGTAAGTTGAGTGACCTTGTGTGAGGTAAGTTGAGTGACCTTGTGTGAGGTAAGTTGAGTGACCTTGTGTGAGGTAAGTTGAGTGACCTTGTGTGAGGTAAGTTGAGTGACCTTGTGTGAGGTAAGTTAGTGACCTTGTGTGAGGTAAGTTGAGTGACCTTGTGAGGTAAGTTGAGTGACCTTGTGTGAGGTAAGTTGAGTGACCTTGTGTGAGGTAAGTTGAGTGACCTTGTGTGAGGTAAGTTGAGTGACCTTGTGTGAGGTAAGTTGAGTGACCTTGTGTGAGGTAAGTTGAGTGACCTTGTGTGAGGTAAGTTGAGTGACCATTGTGTGAGGTAAGTTGAGTGACCTTGTGTGAGGTAAGTTGAGTGACCTTGTGTGAGGTAAGTTGAGTGACCTGTGTTGAGGTAAGTTGAGTGACCTTGTGTGAGGTAAGTTGAGTGACCTTGTGTGAGGTAAGTTGAGTGACTGTGTGAGGTAAGTTGAGTGACCTTGTGTGAGGTAAGTTGAGTGACCTTGTGTGAGGTAAGTTGAGTGACCCTGTGTGAGGTAAGTTGAGTGACCTTGTGTGAGGTAAGTTGAGTGACCTTGTGTGAGGTAAGTTGAGTGACCTTGTGTGAGGTAAGTTGAGTGACCTTGTGTGAGGTAAGTTGAGTGACCTTGTGTGAGGTAAGTTGAGTGACCCTGTGTGAGGTAAGTTGAGTGACCTTGTGTGAGGTAAGTTGAGTGACCTTGTGTGAGGTAAGTTGAGTGACCTGTGTGAGGTAAGTTGAGTGACCTTGTGTGAGGTAAGTTGAGTGACCTTGTGTGAGGTAAGTTGAGTGACCTTGTGTGAGGTAAGTTGAGTGACCTTGTGTGAGGTAAGTTGAGTGACCTTGTGTGAGGTAAGTTGAGTGACCTTGTGTGAGGTAAGTTGAGTGACCTTGTGTGAGGTAAGTTGAGTGACCTTGTGTGAGGTAAGTTGAGTGACCTTGTGTGAGGTAAGTTGAGTGACCTTGTGTGAGGTAAGTTGAGTGACCTTGTGTGAGGTAAGTTGAGTGACCTTGTGTGAGGTAAGTTGAGTGACCTGTGTGGAGGTAAGTTGAGTGACCTTGTGTGAGGTAAGTTGAGTGACCTGTGTGAGGTAAGTTGAGTGACCTTGTGTGAGGTAAGTTGAGTGACCCTGTGTTGAGGTAAGTTGAGTGAACCTTGTGTGAGGTAAGTTGAGTGACCTTGGTGGAGGCTAGTTATTGAGTGACCTTGTGTGAGGTAAGTTGAGTGACCTGTGTGGGTAAGTTGATGACCCTGTGTGAGGTAAGTTGAGTGACCCTGTGTGAGGTAAGTTGAGTGACCCTTTGTGAGTAAGTTGAGTGACCCTGTGTGAGGTAAGTTGAGTGACCCTGTGTTGAGGTAAGTTGAGTGACCTGTGTGAGGTAAGTTGAGTGACCTGTGTGAGGTAAGTTGAGTGACCTTGTGTGAGGTAAGTTGAGTGACCTGTGTGAGGTAAGTTGAGTGACCTGTGTGAGGTAAGTTGAGTGACCTTGTGTGAGGTAAGTTGAGTGACCTGTGTGAGGTAAGTTGAGTGACCTGTGTGAGGTAAGTTGAGTGACCTTGTGTGAGGTAAGTTGAGTGACCCTGTGTGAGGTAAGTTGAGTGACCTGTGTGAGGTAAGTTGAGTGACCTGTGTGAGGTAAGTTGAGTGACCCTGTGTGAGGTAAGTTGAGTGACCCTGTGTGAGGTAAGTTGAGTGACCTTTGTGTTGGAGGTAAGTTGAGTGACCCTTGTGTGAGGTAAGTTGAGTGACCTTGTGTGAGGTAAGTTGAGTGACCTGTGTGAGGTAAGTTGAGTGACCTGTGTGAGGTAAGTTGAGTGACCCTGTGTGAGGTAAGTTGAGTGACCTGTGTGTAGTGAGTACCTGTGTGAGGTAGTTGAGTGACCCTGTGTGAGGTAAGTCTGGTGATCTTGTGTGAGGTAAGTTGAGTGACCCTGTGTGAGGTAAGTTGAGTGACCCTGTGTGAGGTAAGTTGAGAAGTGACCTGTGTGAGGTATAAGTTGAGTGACCTTGATGGTGAGGTAAGTTGAGTGACCCTGTGTGAGGTAAGTTGAGTGACCCTGTGTGAGGTAAGTTGAGTGACCCTGTGTGAGGTAAGTTGAGTGACCTTGTGTGAGGTAAGTTGAGTGACCTTGTGTGAGGTAAGTTGAGTGACCCTGTGTGAGGTAAGTTGAGTGACCCTGTGTGAGGTAAGTTGAGTGACCTTGTGTGAGGTAAGTTGAGTGACCTTGTGTGAGGTAAGTTGAGTGACCCTTGTGTGAGGTAAGTTGAGTGACCTTGTGTGAGGTAAGTTGAGTGACCTTGTGTGAGGTAAGTTGAGTGACCTTGTGGAGGTAAGTTGAGTGACCTTGTGTGAGGTAAGTTGAGTGACCTTGTGTGAGGTAAGTTGAGTGACCTTGTGTGAGGTAAGTTGAGTGACCTGTGTGAGGTAAGTTGAGTGACCTTGTGTGAGGTAAGTTGAGTGACCTTGTGTGAGGTAAGTTGAGTGACCTTGTGTGAGGTAAGTTGAGTGACCTGTGTGAGGTAAGTTGAGTGACCTGTGTGAGGTAAGTTGAGTGACCTGTGTGAGGTAAGTTGAGTGACCTTGTGTGAGGTAAGTTGAGTGACCCTGTGTGAGGTAAGTTGAGTGACCTTGTGTGAGGTAAGTTGAGTGACCTGTGGGAGTGAGTGACCTTGTGTGAGGTAAGTTGAGTGACCTTGTGTGAGGTAAGTTGAGTGACCTTGTGTGGAGTGTAACTTGAGTGACCTGTGTGAGGTAAGTTGAGTGACCTTGTGTGAGGTAAGTTGAGTGACCTTGTGTGAGGTAAGTTGACGTGACCTTGTGTGAGGTAAGTTGAGTGACCTGTGGAGTAGTGTGACCTTGTGTGAGGTAAGTTGAGTGACCTTGTGTGTGGTAAGTTGAGTGACCTTGTGTGAGGCAAGTTGCGTGACCTTGTGTGAGGTAAGTTGAGTGACCTTGTGTGAGGTAAGTTGAGTGACCTTGTGTGAGGTAAGTTGAGTGACCTTGTGTGAGGTAAGTTGAGTGACCCTGTGTGAGGTAAGTTGAGTGACCATGTGTGAGGTAAGTTGAGTGACCATGTGTGAGGTAAGTTGAGTGACCCTGTGTGAGGTAAGTTGAGTGACCCTGTGTGAGGTAAGTTGAGTGACCTTGTGTGAGGTAAGTTGAGTGACCCTGTGTGAGGTAAGTTGAGTGACCTTGTGTGAGGTAAGTTGAGTGACCTTGTGTGAGGTAAGTTGAGTGACCTTGTGTGAGGTAAGTTGAGTGACCTTGTGTGAGGTAAGTTGAGTGACCCTGTGTGAGGTAAGTTGAGTGACCTTGTGTGAGTAAGTTGAGTGACCCTGTGTCGAGGTAAAATTGAAAAGAAATGTGAAGTGCATTTGACTCATACACATCGAAATTAAAAAAGAAATACAAAAAGGCATATTTCTAGCGTAGTATATCATTCCCAAACAAATCAAAATAAAATCTATGTTTTGTATGTAAAAAGTAAAGCAATAAGGAATAAAAAAATAAAATAGTTAGTCATGAAAAATCAATAACAAAATGACTGAAAATTAACCATACCACGGGAGGGATTTGAACTCGCGGTCAGAGTTTCAAAACTCCAGCCCGTCGCGTTAGCCACTAGACCAGCTAGCCACAATAAGATTCGTCCAACTAGGTATATTTCTACACCATAGGAAGGTTAGCACAGGCACCACTGTGACCACAAATGCAAGTTTTTACAAACGAATCTCCAGCTAGCGTGGCCGTGACGAACTCTAGCTCAAGTCCCCTCAAAGCCGTTAACATGAGTTTTGAGACTATGATCGCGGGTTCAAATCCCCCCCCCCCCGTGTCATTACGATTTCGTGAGTGACTGAAAATTTTCTTCTAACTGTAGGTTGGAGAGGTGACAACACTGATCACCTCAAAAGCTTTGAGTTCCAAAATATTACTGTGATGGTGCTGAACTACAGTGTAACAAACGATAATAAAAAATTCGAGATATCAATAACAATAACTGGATCGAACTACGAAATACAAACAATGTAGACGAAGTAAAACAAATTATTCTTAAAAATCTATCTAGTATCTAGTTGAGATTACAGGCAAATAAAATGCATATTAGAAATTTATAATGACTGGTAAATTGGAAGACAATACTACTTACAGTTGAAAGGGAAAGAAAAAGAAATCAGAAATGCAGAATAGATTATCATTTACAAATCAAATCTAAGTCAAGCTGCCGAATAACTGTAAACTAGCAAATGTTTCCCATATATTAAAAAATGACTTGTGTTCTTAACTATCGGTCAGTCAGTTTACTGTGAAATTTAGGTAAGTAAATGTCAACTGTTATTAGGGATAAGGTTGCTAATTTCCTGGAACGTAATTAATTAATAACTGGAGATCAACATCAATTTCTCTACAGAAAATGATATTTGAATCACTAGAAGTTTTTATTTACACATAAAAGAACTGTGAAAAAATATGTCCGTACAAATGTAATATCAATATCAAACCAAAGGTTTCCTGGACAAAAATAATAAGAGAGCATCGTATAGGAGAGAAACCTCTTGGATGTATTTAATAGTTGGCTCATCAATAGGAATCAGAAGTATTGAGAAGTGTCTGAGTAACAAGATAAAAAAAAAAGTGGAGTTCCTCAGGGATTGTTTCTTGGTTTAGCTCTTTTTATAATGTACTTAAATGTTCTTTAGCTGGGGGTAACATTTATGCTAGCAAAAGTGAGACTGAATTAGAATTAAACCAAAAAAAATACGGAGTGCAAAGATTATTTGGTAACTTTCAGAGGTTGCCTGATTATTTTTCCATTTTTCTTGTTTTCGTTTCTCCTGTTATTGTTTGCGTTTTGTTGTGATGTGAAAGTATACTGTTTCAGATGTCAGGTCACTGCAGGACCTAACTAGCTATGCATGACTAACCACACTCTGGTTGTGTCATGGAGGTGTTAAAGCTGCTGGATTCCCAGGAAGAAAATCCTGCGTTCTGAGCTCTCAGATCTTTCGGTCGAGAGGGGGGGGGGGTGAGTGTATGGCATGGCAATATAAGCTGACAGAAGCAGTTAGGACGAGAATTAAGGTAGAGCTCTGGCTGGTGAGCAGAGCTCTGTAAGAGGACTTGGGGCAGAGGGCAGACATAGGTCAGTACTCCGGCCGCCAGGAAACAGGCTGTGTTGGAGAACCTTGGAGAGATGGATGTCGCCAGTGTGGGTCTTGGGACTTGTAGCAGAGAGGCTGTCTGATTCCTGGGAGTGACTTGTTATCACGATTCTGTAAGTTCATATTCACTCCACAGCTAAATTGTATTCTATGTCTCAGTAACTTGTGTACCATCACCATTTATTTTAATAACAATATTCTTTTTTTTTTTTTTTTTAAAATATTTAACTATAAAAAACGGAGAATGGGAAATTTGAAATTATAGTTCAGAACAAATTTTTTACATAAAAGATTTATTTTTTTTCCGGGTTAAATTACGTTTTAAATTTTATTTTTTGTTTTCCCTCTCCTATTTGCCTCCAATATTTAATGGGTTTATGAATTTTAGGCCAAGATTAAAGCCATAAGTTTTGTTGTTTTTGCCGGGAAATTTTTTTGATGTAAATTTTTTAATTTTATCTTTGGGAAACGGTTTGGGAAACTGTAACCCAAAATAGAAAAAGATACATCTGGGTTTACTTCAAATGTTTTACGAAAAAATTTTTAGCTTCCTGGATGGAAATTTTGATGAAAGTTTAAAGAGTTGCATAATTTAGAGTTTAATTAAAAAATAAAAACTGTTTTCCCCGTATGAAAAAAATTGCTTTTTTCTGATCTGCTTCAAAAATTTTTAATTTTTTATACATGGTTGAGGGATGTTTTTTGGGGATACATGGGGTTGAGGAAAGGTATGGTGATCATGGGGGTTAAAAAATGGGATGGTGATACCCTGGGGTTGGGGGCCTGGAAAAGGGGATAATTGGTTTTTAAGGGATGGTATGGGGGATAACCCTGGGGTTGAAGGGATGGTATTGGGGATACATGGGGTTTAGGGATGGTATTTGGGTACATGTGTTGAGGCATGAGGGGTTAAAGGTGTTAACAAAGGGTTTTTTGAGGCATGGTTGGTTTATAATGGGGTTTTAGGAATTGGGAGGTGATTTCATGTGTTGAGGGATGGATTTTGGTTTACAGGGTTTTTTGGGATGGGAGGGGGATACATGGTGTTGACATGGATGGTTTATTTCTGTGTTGAGGAATGGTATGGTGATACTTGGGGTGTTTGAAAAAGGTTTGGTATGGGTGATACATTTTTTGGTGGGTTTTTTAAAGGTTGGGGGTGGAAAAGTGGGTACATGGTTTTGAGGCAAGGTTTTTTGGTGAAAACATGGTGTTTAGGGGATGGTATGGTGAAACTTGGGTTGAGAAGGTTTATATCCCTTTATGGTGTATTATTCATGGGGTTAGGCATGGTATGGGGGATACCCTTGGGGTTGAGGCAAGGGATGGTTATACTGGTGTTGGGCATGGGATGGTGATACATGTGTTGAGGCCTTGGGAAAGGTATACATTTGGGGTTGAGGCAAGGAAAGGTTTACAAAGGTGTTTGGAGGATGGGATGGTGATCATGGGGTTTTAGGCAAAGGAAAAATGATACAGGTGTTGAGGCATTTTGGGATGGTGATAATGGGGTTGAGGGTGGGGTTTGGGGATACATGGTGTTGAAGGGATTGGGATTTTGGTTTTTGGTTTTAACATGGTGTTTTTAGGCATGGTATGGTGAAAATGGGTGGGGGCATGGGATTTGGGGATACATGGTGTTGAGGGGGATGGTTTTTTTGATACATGGGTTGAGGCATGGTTTTGGTTTATACTTGGTCTGGGGGCATGGGGCTGGTTTAATTTCATGGTGTTGAGGCTTTGGGATTTGGGGATAAAATGTTTGAGGGATTTGGTTTTGGTGATACATGGGGTTTGGGGGCATGGGATGGTTATACTTTTTTGTTGAGGCAAAGGTAAAGGTGGTACATGGTGTTGGGGATGGGGATTTTTTGTACATTGGTTTTGAACCTGGTAAAGGGGGAAAACATGGTGTTTTAGGCATGGGATGGGGATAATGGGTTGAGGGATGGTTTTTATGGGAAAATTTGGTTTTTGAGGCCCTGGAATTTTGGGATTTTCAGGTTTGAAGGGATGGTATTGGGGGAACCCTGGTTTTTTGAGGCCCGGTAAAAATGAAACCCTTTTTTGAGGCTTTGGAAAGGTGATACCTGGTGTTGAGGCATGGTATGGGATACATGGGGAGGCATGGAATGTGATACTTGGGGGGTTGAGGGATTGGTTTGGAAAAAATGGTGTTGGGGGCATGGTATTTGGGAAACATGGGGTTTAGGGAAAATTTTGGTGATTAAAGGGGTTGAAAAGGGATGGTTGGTGATACTTTGGTTTTTTTTTAGGCAAGGTTTTGAAATGGGGGGGTTGAGGGATGTTTTGGTGAAAATGGTGTTGGGGAGGGGATGGGGGATAACATGGTGTTTTAGCATTTTGGTGATACAAGGTGTTGGGAAAGGTTTGGGTACATGGTGGGTTTAGGCATGGTATGGGATACATGGGTTTAAGGGAAGGGATTGTTATACATGGTGAGAGGCATGGTATGGTTTTTTTCAGGGTTTGAGGGATGGGAAGGGTTTATACATGTTTTGAAGCATGGTTTTGGTTTATACATGGTGTTGAGGCCCCCTTTTGGGAAGGTGATACCCTGGTGTTTAAAATGGTAGGGTTTATACATGGGGTTGAGGCATGGTATGGTGAAACCCTGGGATTGAGGGGATGGGATGGTGATACATGGGTGTTTTGGGGTTTGGGATTTAAATTTTTGGGGGGTAACCCTGGTGTTGGGTGCATTGGGATGGTGAAACAAAGGTGTTTAGGGCATTTTATGGTGGAAAAAATGGGGTTTTAGGAAGGTAAAAGGGGATTTCATGGTGTTGAGGCATGGTATTGGGGATTAAAGGGGGTTGAGCAAAAATAATTGGGGAAAAATTTTTGGTTTTAGGGATTTTAATGGTGAACATGGGGTTTAGGGAAGGATTTAATTTCATGGTGTTGAGGCATGGTATGGTGATAAAATGGTGTTGAGGAAAGGATGGGGATACATGGGGGGTTAAAGGGAGGTATGGTGATAATAGTTTTTGGGAAAGGGATGGTGATAATGGGGTTGAGGCATGGTATGGTGTTTCATGGGGTTGAGGGAAAGGTATGGGGTACCCTGGGGGTTGAGGCATGGAAGGTGATACATGGTGTTGAGGCATGGTATGGTGATACATGGTGTTGAGGCATGGTATGGTGATACATGGTGTTGAGGCATGGTATGGTGATTTCATGGGTTTAGGCATTTGGGATTGGGGATACAAAGGGGTTGAGGGATGGATGGGTAAAGGTGAACATTTTGGGGTTAAGGGGTTGAGGCAGGTTTTGGTGAAAACATGGTGTTGAGGATGGGATGGGGAACCCGGGGGTTGAGGGAAGGGAAAGGTGATACATGGGTTTTTTGAGGGGATTGGGATGGTTTATACAAGGTGTTGAGGCTGGTATGGGGATACATTGGGGTTTAAGCATGGTATGGTGAAAACATGGTTTGAGGGAAGGTTTTGGGGATAAAATGGGGTTGAGGCATGGTAGGTGGGACAAAGGGTTGGGGGCATGGTAGGGGGAATACATGGTGTTTAGGTAAAGGTTTTGGTGAAACATGGGGTTTGAGGGGTGGTATGGTGAAACATGGGTTTTTGAGGGATTGGGAAGGGTATACATGGTGTTGGGGGCATGGGATGGTGTACATGGTGTTGGGCAAGGTATGGGTATACATGGTGGTTTAGGCATGGTTTTGGGGATACCAAAGGGGTTGAGGCAAAGGGGTTAAAAAAAATGAAACATGGTGTTTAGGCAAGGTTTGGTATACATTGTGTTGAGGGAAAGGTTTTGGTGAAACAGGTTTTTGAGGCCCGGTATGGGTGGGTACTTGGGGTTGAGGCATTTATGGTGATACATGGTTTTTGAGGCATGGTATTTGGGGTTTCATGGTTTGAGCTTTGGGATGGTGATAATGGTGTTGAGGCATTATGGTTATACTGGTGTTGAGGCATGTAAAGGTTTATTTCATGGGGTTGAGGCATTTATGGGGATAAAAAGGGGTTTTAGGGGGTGGTATTGGGGGTAAAATGGGGTTGAAAGGATGGGGATGGGATAAAATGTTTGAGGCATGGTTTTGGGGATACTGGTTTGAGGCCCTGTAATGGTGGGTACATGGTGTTGGGCAAGGTAAAGGTGGGAAATGGTTTTTTGTTTCATGGGATGGTGATACATGGTGTTTAGGGGGAAGGTATGGTGATACATGGGTTTTAGGGATGGATGGGATACATGGTGTTGAGGCAAGGTAAAGGTGATAAAATGGTTTGAAAGGGATGGGATGGGGGATAAAATGGTGTTGAGGCATGGTATGGTGATTTCATGGGGTTGGGGGCATGGTTTTGGTGAAAAACCAAAAGGTGTCGTTGAGGCATGGTAAAGGGGGTACCCTGGTGGACAAGGTTGGTTTATACATGGTGTTGAGGGGATGGATGGTGATACAGGGTTTTTGAGGGATGGTAAAATTGGGGTAATGGTGGAGGCTTTTTAAAGGTGGTACATTGGGGTTGAGGGGGTTGGGAAAGGTGATAAATGGTGAATTTAGGCAAAAAAATGGGATACATTTGGGTTGAGGCAAGGGATGGGGGATACAAGGTGTTGAGGGATTGGGCAATTTGGGTGGAAGTGATACAAGGTGTTGGGGGGTGGGTAAAGGTTGGGGGGTTTTTGATACATGTGTTGAGGCATGGTATGGGGGATACATGGGTTGAGGCAAAAGGGGAAAGGGTGACATGGTTTTTTGGTTGAGGAAAAGTATGGTGATACATGGTGTTTGGGAAGGTATTGTGAAAAAATTTTTGCAAGGATGGGGATGGGGATACTGGGTTTTTGAAACAAGGTATGGTGAAACAAAGGGTTGAAGGCCCTGGTAGGTGATACATGGTGTTTAAGGCTTTTTGGTAAATTTGGGTGAATTACATGGTGTTTAGGGATGGTTGTTTACAGGTGTTGAGGCATGGTATGGTGATACATGGTGTTTAGGCAGGGGAAGGGAAACTGGGTTGAGGGATGGTAAAGGTGTACATGGGGTTTAGGCATGGGGAGGGTGATACATGGTGGAGGCCCCTGGTAGGTTTATACATGGTGTTTTGGGGATGGTATGGTGAACATAGTGTTGAAAAATGGTATTTGGTCGGTGTTAACATGGGTTGGATTGGGGCCCTTGGAAAGGTGTACAGGTGCTGAGGCATGGTATGGTGATCCCTGGGTTGAGGCATGGTTTTGGGGGATACTTGGGGGGGGTGGTTTTGAACAATTTGGGGTTTGGAAAGGTTTAAAGGTGTTCATGTTTTTGCATGGTATGGTTTATACATGGTGTTTAGGCATTGGGATTTGGGTTCCCTGGTGGTGAGGGGTTTGGGATGGTGATCATGGTGTTGGGCATTGGATGGTGGGAAAAATGGTGTTGAGGCATGGTTTTTGGGTGATACATGGTTTTTGAGGCATGTTTTGGTTTTACCTTATGGTGATACATTGGGGTTGAGGCATGGTATGGTGGGAACCCTTGTTTGAGGCATGGTTTTGGTGGGTTTCATGGTTTTGAGGGTGGTTTTTGGTGATACTGGGGTTTTAGGGATGGTTTTGGTGGGAAAATGGTGTTAGGCATGGTTTTTGGTTTTACAGGTTTATGGGGATGGGTTGGTGATACTAAAAAAGGGTTTAGGCATGGTAAGGGGGGGATACATGGGGTTTAGGGGATGGTAAGGTGATACATGGGGTTTTGAGGCATGGTATGGTGATTTCATGGTGTTTTGGAAAGGGCCCTGGTTTTGGTGATACATTGGGGGTTTAGGCCCCTGGTATGGTGATACATGGGTTGAGGCATGGTATGGTTGGGTAATGGTGTTGGGGTGGAAAGGTGATACTGGGGTTGAGGCCCGGGTTTTTTTTTACATGGGGTTGGGCCCTTTGGGTATGGTGTACAAAAGGTTTTTGAGGGATGGTATGGTGATAGCGGGTTTCCCTTTGGGATGGAAAGGTGGGTACATGGGGTTGAGGCATGGAAAGGGGGTTTCATGGTGTTGAGGCATGGTATTGGGGATAATGGTGGAGGCTTTGGAAGGTTTATACTGGTGTTGAGGCATGGTAGGTGAAACATGGTTTTTGAGGCATGGTTGGGGGATAATTTTGGTTAGGATGGAAAAAGGTTTTACCCTGGTTTTTGAGGCATTGGGATGGTGATAAAATGGTGTTTAGGCATGGTATGGTGAATTTAAAGGTGTTTAGGGATGGTATGGTATAAAATGGGTTGAGGCATGGTATGGTGATCATGGTGTTGAGGGATTTATGGTGATACTGGGGTTTTAGGCAGGGGTTTTGATACCTGGTGGTTTAGGCCCTTGGAAAGGGGATACATGGGGTTGAGGCATGGGATGGGATACTTTGGGGTTGTTTGGGAAAGGAAAGGTGATACATGGGTTTTAGGCCCCCGGGTTTTGGGGGAACCATTGGGGTTGGGATGGTTTTGGTGATACATTGGGGTTTTGAGGCATGGTTTGGTGAAAAAATGGTGTTGAAGGGATTTGGGATGGTGATAAAGGTGTTTAGGCATGGAAAGGTGGTTTCATGGTGTTGAGGGATGGTTTTGGTTTATACATTTTGTTGAGGCATGGGGGGAAGGTTTTACATGGGGTTGAGGGATGGTATGGTGTTTCATGGAAGTTTAAAGGATGGTATTGATTTCAGGTGTTTGGGGATGGTTTGGTGATACGGTGTTAAGGGATGGGATGGGGGATTTAAAGGGTCTGAGGCATGGTTGGGGGGAAACATGGTGTTGAGGCAAGGGATGGTTTATAATGGGGTGGAAAGGCCCTGGTATGGTTATACATGTGTTGAGGCCCGGTATGGTTTATACATTTGGGGTGAGGCATGGTATGGTTTATCATGGGGTTTCTGAGGCTGGTAGGGATACAAGGTGGTTGAGGCATTGGTTATGGGTTTAGGCATGGTGGGGTTAAGATGGGTAATGGGTGATACTGGGTTTGAGGGAATGGGGTTATTTGGGATGATTTTTCATGGGGTTGGGGGGCTTGTAAAGGTGATACATGGTTTTTTGAAGGGAAAGGTTGGGGAATTTCAGGTGTTTTAAACATGGTTTGGTGATACAGGGGGTTGGGGCATGGTTTTTTGGTTGGTTAAAATGGTTTGTTGGGGGCATTGGTACCCTGGTAGGTGAACATGGGGTTGGGCATGGTAAAGGTGGAAAAATTTTGGGTTTGAGGCTTTGGTTTTGGGATTGGTGTGAGGGATGGAAAGGGGGAAACATTGGGGTTGAGGCAGGTATGGTGATTCATGGTGTTTGGGGATTTTGGTTAAAGGTGTTACAAAAGGGGTTGAGGCATGGTATGGGATAAGGTGCGGAAAGGGATGGAAGGTTTAAAACATGGTGTTGAGGCCCTGGATGGTGGGTACATGGGGTTGAGGCTTGGGATGGTGATTTAAAGGTGTTAGGAAAGGAAAGGTGAACATGGGTGTTGAGGGATGGTAAGGTGATACATGGTGTTGAGGCATTTTGGGGATGGTGTACATGGTGGTTGGGTTTTAGGCCCTGGTATTGGGGATACAAAGGTGGAGGCATGGGATGGTGGTAATTTTGTTGGGGGCATGGTATGGTTTTTAATGGTGTTGAGGCAAAGGTTTTGGTGAAAACATGGTGTTGAGGGCCAATGATTTTGGTGATACATTGGGGGTTTTTAGGCATGGTATGGTGGTACATGGTTTTTGATGGGATGGAAAGGTGATACATGGGTTTAAAGGGATTGGGAAGGGATACTGGGTTTTTGAGGCATGGAAAAGTGATTTCATGGTGTTGAGGGATTTTATGGTGATAATTGGGGTTGGGGGCATGGTATTGGGGATAAAATGGTTTTTTAGGGATGGTTTTTTGATAATGGTGTTTAGGGAAGGTATGGTGATACATGGTGTTTAGGGGGATGGTATGGTGATACATGGTGTTTGGGGGCAAAGGGATGGGATTCATGGTGTTGGGGGCAGGTATGGTGAAAACAAAGGTGTTGAGGGAAGGTATGGTGAAAACATGGGTTTAGGGATGGGATGGGGGATAATGGTGTTTATGCAAGGAAAGGTGATAAAAATTGTTTTTGAGGCATGGTTTTGGTGATCATGGTGTTTAGGCATGGAAAGGTGATACATGGGGGTTTAGGCAAAAGGGAGGTGAATTATTGGGTTTGTTTAGGCATGGGATGGGGAAACATGGTGTTGAGGGGATGGAAAGGTGAAAAATGGTGTTTAGGCAAGGTATGGTATACATGGGTTGAGGATGGTTTTGGTGGTACCTGGTGTTTAGGCATGGAAAAATGAAACATTTGGTTGGAATTATGGAAAAGGGGTTTAGGCATGGTAGGTTTATACATGGTGGAGGCATTGGGGTTTGGGGATGAAGGTTTTTGGGCATTGGAAAGGTTTATACATGGTGTTTAGGCATGGTTTTGGTGATAATGGGTTTAGGCAAGGGATGGTATACATGGGGTTGAGGCATGGTAATGCCTTTAAAAGGGGATACATGGTGTTGAGGCCAAGGGATGGTTTATACAAAGGGTTTTAGGGAAAGGTATGGTGAACAGGTGTTGAGGCATGGTATGGTGTACATTGGGGTTTGAGGCATGGTTTGGGGATACATTTGGGGTTGAGGATGGGGATGGTGATAATGGTGCTTTAGGCCCTGGGATGGTGATACTTTGGGGTTTTTAGGGATGGTTGGTTATACTGGTGCGAGGGAGGAAAGGTTTATACATGGGGGTTGAGGCAAAGGGTATGGTTTTTAAAAATGGGGTTTAGGCAAAGGGAAAGGTGTTTCTGGTTTTTGAGGCCCTGGTTAAAGGGTGAAACTTTTGGGTTTAGGGAAAGGGATGGTGATACATGTGTTGAGGCATGGTATGGTTTAAAGGTTGGGGTTTGAGGCCCTGGTTGGTGGGGGACATGGTGTTGAGGCATGGTATGGTTTAAACATTTTGGGTTGGAGGCAATGGGGGTTAGGTGATTTTATACCCTGGTGTTTAGGGGATGGTAAGGTGATACATGGGGTTGAGGCATGGGATGGTATACATGGTGTTAAAACCTGGTATGGTGATACAGGTGTTTAGGGATGGTTGGTGATACATTTTTGGGGGGCCAAGGGATGGTGTAATGTTTTTGAGGCATTGGGGTCATGGGTTGGGAAATTTGGGGATACATGGTGTTGGGGCTGGTATGGTGATTCATGGGTTTGGGGCATGGGGATGGTGATACAGGGTTGAGGAAAGGTATGGTGATACATGGTTTTTGAGGCATGGATGGTGGTAAATGGGGGAGGCATGGTTTTGGGGGTACATGGTGTTGAGGCATGGTATTGGGGATACTGGTGTTTAGGAAAGGGATGGGGATACATGGTGTTGTGGGGATGGTTTTGGTTGGAAAATTTTGGTGGTTTTGTTGAGGCATGGTATGGTGGGAATGGTGTTGAGGCCCTGGTAAGGTGAAACTTTGGGGGTTGAGGCCCAAAGGGATGGGGATAAATTTGTTTAGGAAAAGGGTATGGTGATACATGGTTTGAGGCATGGTATGGTTATCATGGTGTTTAGGGCATGGAGGTGATACAGGTTTTTGAGGCATGGTATGGTGATACATGGTGTTGGGTGGGCATGGTTGGGTGGTAATGGGGTTGTTGGAGGGATGGTAAAGGGGATTTCATGGGTTGAGGCATGGTATGGTGGGGTAATGGTGTGAAAGGTTTGGTTTTGGTGAAACATGGTGTTGAGGCATGGTATGGGGATTTCATGGTGTTTTGGGAACGGGTTTTGGGGATAAAAATGGGGTTTTAAAGGCCCTGGGATGGTGATAATGGTGTTGAGGCATGGGGAAAAGGGGTTACATTTGGGGTTTTTGGGGGATGGGAAGGTGATACATGGTTTTGAGGCAAGGTTAAAGGTGATAACCCGGTGTTGAGGCATGGGGGAAAATTAACAAAGGGATAAAAGGTAGTTAATGGGTGATACATGGTGTTGAGGCATGGGGATGGGATAAATGGTGTTGAGGCATGGTATGGTGTTTTTCTAATTTTCCAAAAGGGTGTTGAAGGGAATTTGGGAAGGTGATACTGGGTTGGGGGAAGGTAGGTGATACATGGTGTTTGTGGGAAAAGGTAAACTGGGGACAGGTTGGGGCTTTTTGAGGCTGGTTTGGTAATTTCATGGTGTTTAGGCATGGAAAGGGATACATGGTGTTGAGGCCCTGGTATTTGGGGATTTCTTTTGGGGTTGAAACCCTGGTATTAATTTTAGGTGGGAATTACAAAGGTGTTGAGGGGATGGTTTTTGGGAAAAACATTTGGGTTTAGGCATGGTATGGGTTTATACATGGGGTTTAGGCCTTATTTTGGGGATAAAATGGTGTTGAGGCCCTGGGATGGTGATACAAGGTGTTTGAGGAAAGGTATGGGTTTACATGGTGGGGAAAGTTGAGGGATGGTAAAGGTGATACATTGGGGTTGAGGCATGGGATGGTTTATAATGGGGTTTTGGGGGGAATGGTAAAGGTGTTCATGGGGTTTAGGGTAGAAGGGGTAAAAAAGGGGTTGAGGCATGGTATGGTGATACCCTAGTGTTTAGGGATGGTTTTTGGTGATACATGGTTGAGGGATGGTAGGTGAACATGGGGGTTGAGGCATGGTAATTTGGGATACAAGGTGTTGAGGCCCGGGATGGGGAAAACCTGGTGTTGGGTTGAGGGAACATGGGTTAAAGGTTTTGATACATGGTGTTGGGTTTTTTGGGCATTTTGGGATTGGTGATACAAGGGGTTTAGGCAAAGGGAAAAGGTTTATACATGGTTTTTGAGGCATGGTATGGTGAAAAAGTGGGGGAGGCGGTTTTTGTGGGTACATGGGGTTAGGCATGGTATGGGGGATACATGGTTTTTGAGGCATGGTATTGGGGATACATGGGGTTGAGGAAAAAAATGGTGGAAACATGGTGTTTTTAGGATGGTTTTGGTGATACCCTGGTGTTGAGGCAGGTTTTGGTGATACATTGGGGTTTTAGGCATGGTTTGGGGATACATGGGGTTGAGGGCCCTGGTAGGGGGATTTCATTTTTGGGTTTGGCATGGTATGGGATAATTGGGGTTGAGGCATGGGATGGGTGAAAATGGGGGTTGAGGCATGGATGGGGTTTATACAGGTGTTGAGGCCCTGGTATGGTGATAATGGTGTTGGGGGAAGGAAAGGTGATACATGGTGTTTAGTCATGGTAAAGGTGATACATGGTGTTTTTAGGCATGGGTTGGTGATAGTGGGGAAGAGGGATGGAAAAGGGGATACATGGTGTTTTAGGGGATGGTATGGTGAAAAGGGTGTTTTTTTCATGGAAAGGTGATACATGGGTTGAGACATTTTAAAGGTGTTTCATGGTGTTTTAGGCATGGGGATGGGGATAATGGGGTTTAGGGGATGGAAAAGGTGATACATGGTGGGGGGAGGCTGGTTTTGGTGAAAACATTTGGGGTTGAGGCATTGGGGTTTGGGGATAAAATGGGGGTTTTGGAATAGGGGGAAACATGGTGGGGGGTTTAGGCCAAAGGTATTGGGGTACATGGGGTTGAGGGATGGGGATGGTGATTAATGGGGTTTAGGCTTGGGATGGTGATACATGGGTTGGGATGGTTAAAGGGATCATGGTGTTGAGGCATTTTTGGTTTATACGGTGTTGAGGAAGGTATGGTAAAACATTTGGGGGGAGGCTGGAAATGGGGATACATGGGGTTAAAGGTATGGTGTTACATGGGTTTTAGGGATTGGGAGGTGATTTCTTTTTTTAGGCATGGTATGGGGGATACATGGTGTTGAATTTATGGTATTTTTTACAAAGGTTGGGGGGAGGCCAAAGGGATGGGGATTTAAGGTGTTTAGGCAATGGTATGGGGGTACATGGTGTTAGGCATGGTATGGTGATACATTTGGGGTTTTGGGGAAAGGTAAATTTATGGGTTGGGGGGTTTTTGGGGAAAGGGTTTAGGCATGGAAAGGTTGGAAAATGGTGGGTTTAGGGATGGTTAAAGGGGATAAAAATTTGGTTGGTGGAAGGGCCATGGGTAAAAGGTATGGGGGATACATGGGTTTTAAGGGCAGGGGGTTTTGGTTTTTTGATACATGGGTTTTTGAGGCAATGGGATGGTGAAAATTTTAAAATAAAGGTTTTGAGGCATGGTATGGGGGGATACATGGTGTTTAGGCTGGAATGGTGGAAAACATTTGGGGTTGGGCATGGGGATGGTGAAAATTTGGGGTGAGGAAAGGGATGGTGATACATTTGGGTTGAGGCATGTATGGTTATACTTTTTTTTTGAGGCATGGAAAGGGGATTTCATGGGTTGAGGGATGGGGGGTGATACATTTGGTTTTTTGGGGGATGGTTGGGGATACATGGGGTTGAGGATGGGGTTTTTGATTATGGGGGTTTTTAGGAAAGGTATGGGGATACATGGGTTTTAAAGGGATGGATGGGGAAAATGGTGTTTAGGATTATGGTGATACATGGTGTTTTAGGAAGGTTTTTTGGGGGAAAATGGGGTTGAGGCTTTGGGAAGGTGATAAATGGTGGAGGCAGGAAGGTGTTTACATGGTGGTTTAAACATGGGTTTTGGTGAAAACATGGTTTGAGGCCAAAGGGTTGGTTTATAAATGGTGTTTAGGCATGAATTTGGGGTTTTCATGGTTTGGGGGTTTGGGCTTTGAGGCTGGGAAAGGTGATAAGGGTTTTTGAGGCATGGAAGGTGATACAGGTGTTGAGGCAGGTATGGTATACATGGTTTTTTAAAGGGGATGGGTTATTGGGGTTGGATGGGTGCTTTAGGCATGGAAAAGGTTTTAAACATGGTGTTGAGGGGAAGGGAGGGGGATACATGGGTTGGGGGCAAGGTTGGTGAAAATTTTTCTGAGGCAGGAAAAGGGGATACTGGTGTTGAGGCATTTGGTTTTGGGTTTATACTGGGGCGAGGCCCTGGTATGGTGATAATGGGGTTAAAGGCCCCCTGGGATGGTATACATGGTGTTTAGGCATGGGATGGTTTATAAAGGGGTTTTTTTGGATTTAGGTGATTTCGGGGTTTTTAGGGATGGTATGGTGTTTAAAGGGTTGAGGCATGGTATGGTGATACTTGGGGGTTGAGGCAAGGGTTTTGGTGATAATTTTGGGGTGAGGCATGGTTGGTTTATTTCATGGGGTTGAGGCTTTTTATTGGGGGATACTGGTTTGAGGATTTGGAAAGGTGATTTCATGGGGTTGAAGGGCTTGGGATGGTTTATACATTTGTTTTAGGCCAAAAGGTTAAAGGGATAATGGTTTTTGAGGCATGGAAAGGGGGTTTCATGGTGGGTTTAGGCATGGAAGGTGATACATGGTTTTTGAAGGGATTTGGAAAAGGTGATAAAATTGGGGTTAGGCAATTTTTGGTTTAAAATGGTGTTTAGGGATGGTATGGTGAAACATGGGTTGAGGCATTTGGGAAAAGGGGATAATTTGTTGAGGCAAGGGTATGGGGATACATGGTGTTGAGGGGATGGGATGGTGGTACAAAGGTTTTTGAGGGATGGAATGGTTTATACATTTTGTTGAGGCATGGTATGGTGATAAAAATTTAGGGAAAGGTTTTTGGTGATACAAAAGGGGTTTTTGGGGGAAGGTTTTTTGATAATGGGGTTTGGGGGGATGTATTGTTTACATGGTTTGTGGAAAGGTATGGTTTTTAAAATGTGTTTAGGCATGGAAAAGGGGGAAACATGGGGTTGAGGGTGGTATGGGATAATGGGTGTGAGGAAATGGGTTTTGGTGATACATGTTTTGAGCCCCTGGTATGGTGAACATGGGGGTTTAAGCAAAGGAAGGTGATACATGGGGTTGAGGCATGGTAAGGTTTATACAAAGGGGGTTTAGGGGTGGTATGGGATAAAGGGGTTGAGGCCCTGGTATGGTGGTACAAAAATGTTTAGGGGTGGAAGGGCATTTTGGGAAAATGGTGATTTCATGGTGTTTAGGGCCCGGTATGGTGATAATGGTGTAGGGCGGTTATTGGGGATACATGGTTTTTGAGGCTGGTATGGTGATTAAATGGTTTTAAAGGCCATGGAAAAGGGGATACATTGGTGTTAGGCATGGTATGGTGATACATGGGGTTTTAGGGAAGGGAAAGGGGGATACAAGGTGTTGAGGCATGGTATGGGGATACATGGTGTTTAGGCATTGGGAGGGGGTTTAAAAAATGTTTTAGGCAAGGTATGGTGGGAAAAAGGGTTGAGGTT
>NC_069424.1:35908975-35911329 GCF_026875155.1 Cherax quadricarinatus
TTGGGGGGGTTTTGGGGGGGGTTTAAACATGGGGAAGGGTTTTTTTTTTGGGTTTAAGGGGGGTTTTGGTTTGGTTTTTAAGGTTTTGGTAAAATTTTTTGGGGGGTTTGGGGGGGGGGTTGGGGGGTTTTTGGGAAAATTTTTTTTTTGGGGGGGGTTGGGTTTTTTAAGGGGGGAAAAATTTTTTTGGGGGTTTTTGGGGGGTTTCATGGTTTTGGGTTTTATTTTAAAAATTTTTGGGGGTTTTTTTTGGGGTTTGGGGGGTTTTGGGGGGGGGGCCCGGGGGGGGGGGGTTTTTTGGGGGGGGGGCATAATTTTAAGGAAGGTTTTTTTGGGGGGAAAGGGGGGGTTTTTTTTTTTGGGGGGGGGGTTTGGGAAATTTTTTTGGGGGGGTGATACATGGGTTTTTGGGGGGGGGGGGGGGGGTTTTTTGGGGGGGGTTTTAAAAAATGGGTTTTGTTGGGTTAAATTTTTGGGAAGGGGTTTGGGTTTTTGGGTTTTTTGGGGGGGGGGGGTTTTTTTTTTTTGGGGGGGGGTACATGGTTTTTGGGGGGGGGAAATTTTAAGGGGGGTAAAAAGGGGGGGGGGGAAAAAAAATTTTTTTGGGGGGAAAATTTTTTTGGGGGGGGGGATTTTCTTGGGTTTTAAAAAAGGGGGTTTTTGGGGGTTTAAAGGGAAAGGGGGGGGAAGGGGGGGGGGGTTTTTAAAATTTTTGGGGGGGGTTTTTTTTTAAAAAATTTTTGGGGGGGCGGGAAAGGGGGAAGGGGGGGAAAGGGGGGGGGTTTTTGGGGGTTTTTTTCCCGGGGTTTTGGGATTTGGGGGTTTTGGTTGGGGGAAAAGGGGTTCCTTTTTGGGATTTTTGGGGTTTTTTTTTTTAAAAAAAAAAATTTTTTGGGGGAAAAAATGGAAAAGGGGAAAGGGTTTTTGTTTGGGGGAAAATTTTTTTGGGGTTTTGGGGGGTTTTTTTTTTTAAAAAATTTTGGTTAAAAAAATTTTTTTTTTTTAAAAAAGGGGGGGTGGTTTGGTGATCATGGGTGAGGGAGGTTGTGATACATGGTGTGAGGGAAGGTATGGTATACATTTTGAGGATGGTAGGGGATACTGGGGTTGAGCATGGATGGATACATGGTGTTGAGGCAGGTATGGTGATACATTGGTGTGAGGCATTTGGTAGGGATTATGGGTGTAGAGGCATGGTTATGGTGAACATGGTGTTGAGGCATGGTATGGTGATACATGGTGTTGAGGCATGGTATGGTGATACATGGTGTTGAGGAATGGTATGGTGATACATGGTGTTGAGGAAAGGTATGGTGATACCATGGTTTTTGAGGCAATGGATGGTGATAATGGTGTTGAAAGGGAAAGGGATGGTGATACATTTGGGGTTGAGGCATGGTATGGTGATTTCATGGTGTTGAGGAGAGTAAAAAATTGACTGGTGGTTCTGTTGAGGACGGTAGGGTGATACATGTGTTGAAGCATGGTATGGTGATACATGGTGTTGAGGCATGGTATGGTGATACATGGTGTTGAGGCATGGTATGGTGATACATGGTGTTGAGGGATGGTATGGTGATACATGGTGTTGAGGCATGGTATGGTGATACATGGTGTTGAGGCATGGTATGGTGATACATGGTGTTGAGGCATGGTATGGTGATACATGGTGTTGAGGCATGGTATGGTGATACATGGTGTTGAGGCATGGTATGGTGATACATGGTGTTGAGGCATGGTATGGTGATACATGGTGTTGAGGCATGGTATGGTGATACATGGTGTTGAGGCATGGTTATGGTGATACATGGTGTGGAGGCATGGTTATGGTGATACATGGTGTTGAGGCATGGTATGGTGATACATGGTGTTGAGGCATGGTATGGTGATACATGGTGTTGAGGCATGGTATGGTGATACATGGTGTTGAGGCACGGTAGGGTGATACATGTTGTTGAAGCATGGTATGGTGATACATGGTGTTGAGGCATGGTATGGTGATACATGGTGTTGAGGCATTTGGGATGGTATCTATGGTGTTGAGGCATGGTTATGGTGATAAAATGGTGTTGAGGCATGGTATGGTGATACATGGTGTTGAGGCATGGTATGGTGATACATGGTGTTGAGGCATGGTATGGTGATACATGGTGTTGAGGCATGGTATGGTGATACATGGTGTTGAGGCATGGTATGGTGATACATGGTGTTGAGGCATGGTATGGTGATACATGGTGTTGAGGCATGGTATGGTGATACATGGTGTTTTAGGCATGGTTATGGGATACTGGTGTTGAGGGGAAGGATGGTGATAATGTTTTTGGGGATGGGATGGGGGATACAGGGTTTGGGGG
>NC_069424.1:35911829-35931829 GCF_026875155.1 Cherax quadricarinatus
CATGGTGTTGAGGATGGATGGTAAAAATTGGGTTGAGGCAGGTATGGTGAAAATGGGTTTGAGGTGGAAAGGTTAAGGGTGTTGGGGAAAGGTATGGGGTTTTCAGGGTGTTGAGGCATGGTTGGTGTAATGGGTGAGGAGGAATGTGATACATGGGTTAGGCATGGTTTGGTGATAGGTGGAGAAGATGGTGATACATGGTTTTGGGGCATGTAGGTGATACATTGGGTTGAGGCATGGATGGGATAATGGTGTTAGGAAGGGGGTAAAACAGGGTTTGGGGCATGGAAGGTGATACATGGTGTTGGGGCATGGTTGGGAAAGGTGTGGGCAGGAATGGTGAACAGGGTTTTGGGGCAGGGAAAAGGGATTAATGGGTGAGGCATGGTATGGTGATAAGGTGTTGGGGCCCATGGTATTGATACATGGTTTAGGCTGGAATGGTGAACAGGGGTTTTGAGGATTATAGGGTTGAAAAAATTTGGGGTTTTTTTGAGGTTTTGGTTTGGTATACTTCAGGCATGGTTTGGGAAAACATGGGTTTGAGCTGGTATGGTGATAATTTTCATGGTATGGTGAACATGGTTTGGGCAGGGTAGGTGATACAGGGTGTGAGGGCGGGTTGGTGATAATGGTGTGGGCTTGGTATGGTGTAATGGTGTGAGCTTGGGTATGGTGAAAATTTGGTGTTGAGGCATGTATGGTGATACAGGGTGTTGAGCAGGTTGGGATCAGGTGGAGGCATGGATGGTGAACTGGTTGAGGCTGGGAAAAGGGTAATGGTGTGAGGCATGTTGGGAAAAAGGTGTGAGGCATGGTATGGTGATAAGGGGTGTTGGGGATGGTATGTGATCCCTGGTTTGGGGCAGGGTAGGTGATAATGGTGTTGAGGAGGTATGGGCTGGTGGAGGCAATGGTAGGGGAAATGGTGGAGGCCTGGTAAGGGTGAAAAATGGTGTGGGCAGTATGGGGAACATGGTGTTGGGGAAGGTATGGTATACTGGTGTTGGGGCGATGGTATTGGTGGGAAAGAGGGGTTGCAGGGGCATGATGGTGAACATGGGGGGGAGGCAGGGTTTTTGGGGGTTGAAATTAATGGGTGAGGCATGGAAGGGTGATACAGGTTTTTGGGGCAAGGAGGGGAAAAATGTGTTGGGGCCCCGGGTGTGATACTGGTGTTGAGGCGGTTGGTGAAATGGGGGAGGATGGAAAGGTGATACATGGGGGTTGAGGCATGGAAGGTGTACTGTGTTAGGCAGGATGGTGATACTGGTGTTGAGGGTTTTGGTATGGGTTAAAAGGGTGTTGAGGAGGAAAAGGGTTGATACGGGGTGTTGGGGCATGGTATGGTGATAAGGTTTTTTTAGCATGGAAGGTGTACATGGTGTTGGGGCATGTATGGGGATACTGGGTTGGGCAGGTTTGGTGTTACATGGTTTTAGGCATGGGTGATACAGGGTTAAAGCGGGATGGTGATACTTTGTGTTGAAAAAGGTTTGGTGATACATGGGTTGAGGCTGGTAGGTGATACATGGTTTTGAGGCATGGTATGGTGTTACTGGGTTGAGCAGGGAATGGTGATCATGGTGTTGGGGCATGGAAATGGGAAAATGGTGTTGAGGCATGGTAGGTGTACATGGGTTGAGGAAAGAAAGGTGAAACTGGTGTGAGGCAGGATGGGGGGAAACATGGGTTGGGGAAAGGTTGGTGATACATGGTGTGAGGCATGGATGGTGATACAGGGTTGTTTGAGGCATGTATGGTGAAATGGTGTGAGGCCTGGTTTGGTGAAAATTTGGGTTTTGAGGCAGGGAAAAGGGAAAGGGTGTTAGCGGGGGAATGGTAACAGGGTTTGGGAGGCAGGGTAGGTGATACTGGTGTTGAGGCATGGTATGGTGATACATGGTGTTGAGGCATGGTATGGTGATACATGGTGTTGAGGCATGGTATGGTGATACATGGTGTTGAGGCATGGTATGGTGATACATGGTGTTGGGGCCCCGGGTTTTGGATACATGGTGTTGAGCATGGTTGGGATACTTTGTGTTTAGGCATGGTATGGGATCTGGGGGAAGCTGGTATGTGTACATGGTTTTTAGGTGGTAGGTGATCATGTGTTGAGGCATGGTAGGTGATACATGGTTTGAGGCGGGGTATGGGATACGGTTTGAGGGGTATGGTGAACATGGTGTTGGGGGGGATGGCATTTAACCCTGTGTTGGGGCAGGTTTGGGATAATGGTGTTGAGGCAGGAAAGGGTGAACAGTTTGAGGCAGGGAAAAGGGAACTGGGTTGGGGCCCCGGTAGGGTGATACATGGTGTTGAAGCGGAATGGTGATACAGGTGTTGGGGCAGGTTTGGGGAACATGGTGTTGAGGCATGTTGGTGTACATGGTGTTGAGGCATGGAATGGTGATACATGGGTTGGGCAGGTATGTGTACATGGTTTGGGCTGGAAATGGTATAATTTGGGGGCTGGTATGGTGATACAGGGTGTGAGGATGGTTGGTATACAGGGTTGGGGCATGGATGGGAAACATGGTGTTGGGAAGGGTTGGGTGAACGGGTGTTGGGGCAGGAGGGTGAACATGGGAAAGGTTTTTTTTTTTGGGGGTTTGCCCCAAAAGGGGGTTTTTTTCCCAAGTTTTTAAAAAAACCCCAAAAAATTTTTTTTGGGGGGGGGGAAAAAAAAAAAAAAATTGAAAAAAATTTTTTCCCAAAAATTTTAAAGGGGCCCAAAACCCCCGATAAAAAAAGGGGGTTAAAAAATTAAAAAAAAATTTTTTTAAAAGGGAAAATTTTTTTTAAAAAAAGTTAAAAGGGGGAAAAAAAAAAAAAACTTTAAAAAAGGGTTTTTTTTTCCCCCCAAAAAGGGGTTTTAAAAAAAAAAAAATTAAAAAAAATTTAAAAAAAATTTTAAAAATTTCCCAAAAAACTTTAAAAAAAAAATTTTTTTCCCAAAAAAAAAAAAAAATTTTTTTTTTTTTTTAAAAACCCCCTTTTTTTTAAAACCCCTTTTTTGGGTGTTTTAAAACCCCCCCAAAAAAAAAAAACCCCGAAAATAAAAAAACCCAAAAAAAAAAAATTTTTTAAAACCCAAAAGGAAAAGGGGGGTTTTTTTTTTTTTCCCCATTTTAAAATTTTAAAAAAAAAAAAAATTTTTCCCAAAAAAAAAAAAAAAAAAAAAAAAATTTTTTAAATTTTAAAAAAAAAAAAAAAATTTTTTTTGCCCCCAAAAAAAATTTTTTTTTAAAAAATTAATTTTTCCCCAAAGGGAAAATTTTAAAAAATTTTTTTCCCTTTTCCGGTTTTAAAGGGGGGTTTAAGGTTTAAAAAAAGGGAAAAAAAGGGGGGGAAAAAGGGGGGGAAAAAAGGGAAAAAAAAAATTTTTGTAAAATTTTTTTAAAAAAAAAGGGGGGGAAATTTTTTGGGGGGCCCCGGGAAAGGTTAAAATTTTTCCGGGAGTTTTTGGGGGGGTTTTGGCCCCAAAGGGGAAAAATTTTGGGGGGGGTTTTTTTAAAAAATTTTTTTAAAAAAAAAAAGGGTTTTGGGCCCAAAAAAAGTTTTTTTTGGGGGGGGGGAAAGGTTGGGGTTTTCCCCGGGGGAAAAAGGGGGGGTTTTTTTTGGGGTTTTTGGGGAAAAAGGGCCAAAGGAAAAAAATTTTTTAAAAAAAAAATTTTTAAAAAAAAAAAGGGGGGAAAAAAAAACATTTTTTTTTTGGGAAAAAAGGTTTTTTTTTTTTAAAAATTTGGGTTTTGGGGGTTAAAAATTTTAAAAAAAAAAAATTTTTTTTTTTTTTTAAAAAAATTTTTTTAAAAAAAAAAAAAAAAAAAAAATTTTTTTTTTAAATTTTTTTGGGAAAAGGGTTTTGTTGAGCTGGAATTTGGTGAACATTTTGTTGAGGCGGGGATGGGAAAACATGGTGTTGAGGCCAGGGTTTGGGGATCCCTGGGGGGGGTGGCGGGAGGCCAGGTAGGTGATACAGGGGTGTTGAGGAAAGGGGAATGGTGATAATGGTGTGAGGCATGGGGGGTGAAAACAGGTGTTGAGGCATGGAAAGGTGATACATTGTTTGAGGCATGGAAGGGTTGATACATGGTGTTGAGGCATGGTAGGGGAAAAGAGGGTTTGCTGAGGCATGGAAGGTGATACATGGTTTTTTGAGGCTGGTATGGTAAATAATGGTGTTGAGGAAAGGAATGGTGTTTACATGGGTTGAGGAAGGGTTTATGGGGGTTAAAAGGTGTTGAAAAAATGGTTTGGTAAATACAGGGTGTTGAGGCAGGGTAGGTTTTAAATAGATGGTGGGGGAGGAGGGAAAAGGTTTTTTTAGGGGTTTTGAAAATGGGGGCTGGGGCAGGTAATGGGATACATGGGTTGAGGATGGAAATGGGGGAACATGGTGTTGAGGAAATGGAAAGGGTAACTTTGGGGGTTGATGCAATTTGAGGGAATGGTAGGGAAAACATGGTGTTGGGGAGGTAGGGTGATCCCAGGGGTTTTTTTGAGGCATGGAAGGTGAAACATGGTTTTTTGAGGAAAGGGTATGGTGATAAAGGGCCCAAAGGCAGGGTTAGGGAGAAAAAAGTTTTTAAAGGCATGGAAAGGGTTTACATGGTGGGGGGGCATAAAAATGGTGTCCCAAGGTGTTGGGGCCCGGAAAGGGTTTAAATGGTGTTGGGGAATGGTATGGTGATAAAAGGGGGTTGAGGCATTTAAAGGTTGAAAAGGGTTTGAGGCATAAAATGGTTAAACAGGGGTTTTGAGGAAAGGAAAGGGTTGATACATGGTGTGAGGAAGGTAATGGTGATACTTTGGGGGTTGAGCGGGAAATGGATAAAAGGGTGTTGCAAGGGAAATGGTGATACTTGGTGTTGAGGAAATGGTTTTGAGGGGGTAATTGGGGCCCCAGGAGGTTTGGAACAGGTTTTTTAAAGGCATGGTGGGGGTGATACTTTGGTTTGAGGCATGGTTTGGTGATCCCATGGTGGGGAGGCAGGTAGGTAAATACATGGTGCTGAGGCAGGGTAGGGTAAAAACTGGGTTAAAGGCATGGAATGGTGAAACATTTTTGTTGAGGCAGGGGTATGGTGATAAGGGGTTTTGGGGGGGCCGGGAAAAGGGTGATACATGGTGTTGAGGCATGGAATGGTGTTTAAGGTTTTGAAGGCATGGTTTTTGGTGAAACATGGGGTTGGGGGCAGGGTTTGGTGATACAGGGTGTTAGGCATGGAAGGGATACATGGTGTTGGGCAGGTATGGTGATACTTTGGGGGTTGGGGGAAATGGTTGGTGATACATGGTTTGAGGCAGGGAATGGTGATAATGGGTTTGGGCCCATGGTATGGGGGAAAAACCTTGGGTTGAGGCATGTATGGTAAATACTGGTGTTGGGATGGTATGGTGATACATGGGGGGTTAGGAAAGGTATGGTATAAAAGGTTGTGAAAAAATAAAAATGGGGGATACGGGGTGTTGAGGGAAAGGGAAAGGGGAAAATACTGGGTTGAGGCGGGGTTTGGGATACAGGTGTTGAGGCTTTTGGTATGGTGATAATGGGTTGAGGAAGGGAAGGGGGATCCCTTGTTTTGGGGCCCATGGTATGGTGATACTTTGGTGTTGAGCATGGTATGGATACAAAGGGTTGGGGCCATGGTATGGTGATAAAATGGTGTTGAGGAATGGAATGGTGATAAAATTTTGGTTGAGGAAGGGTTTTGTGATAATTGTTGGGCATGGATGGTAAAAACAGGTGTTGGGGGAAGGTATGGTGATAAAAGGTGTTGAGGAGGGGAAATTTGATACAGGGTTTGGGGGCATGGTATGGGATACTGGTTTGGGGAAGGGGGGGTGATACATGGTGTTAAAGGCATGGTTGTTGATACATGGTGTTGAGGAAATTGGAAATGGGGAAAAAAAACTTTTGGGTTTTTGAGGAAAGGGTTTTTGGGGGTCCCGGGTTTTAAGCATGGTATGGGATACATGGTGTTGGGGGGCCCAAGGTTTATGGTTGATACCTGGGTTGAGGCATGGAAGGGTGAAAAAAGGTTTTTTGGGGAAAGGAAAGGGTGTACTGGTGTTGGGGCATTTTAGGTGAAACTTTGGTTTTGGGGCGGAATGGTGTAAAAGGTGTTGGGGAAAAGGGAAAGGGGTGATCATGGTGTTGAGGCAGGGGTTTGGTGTTTACATGGGGGTTGAGGCAGGGATGGTGATACATTTTGTTGAGGCGGGGGAAGGGTGAAAAGGGGAACCCGGGTTCAAACAGGTTTGGGGCAGGAAGGTAACGGGTTTTTAAACCCAAGGTTGGTATAAAAATTTTGGGGAAGTATTAAAAACCCAAGGGTGTTGGGAAAAAAGGGCATGGGTATTGGTAACCCAAGTAAGGGCATTAAATTTTTGGGAAAGATTGAAAAGGGGCCTAATTGGTATATTTAAGTAAGGGAAAATTTTTATTGTAAAAAAAGGGGTTTGGGGCCGGGGATACCATTTTTAATCCCAGGAAAGGGTAACTTTTTAACCAAGTTAACCTTGGATAAACAGGTAATTGCCAAAGTATTAAAACCAAGGTAAGCCTGGTTTAACAAAAAGGTAAACATGGTGTTGAGGGAGGGTAGGGATACAGGGTTGAGAGGAAAGGGTAGGGTGATCCAGGGTTTTTGAGGCAGGGGGAATACAGGGAAAAGGTATAAGGGGGCCGGGGTTTAAGGCAGTAGGAAAAATGTTTTAAAAGGGGGTGGGGTTTTGGGGGGCATGGGCATGGTGTTGCCAGGTAATTTAAACATGGTTTTGAGGCATGGAAATGCTGATCCCTGGTTTGAGAAAGGTTTATGGGGGTACATGGTTTGAGGCAGGGAAATGGTAAATACAGGGTTTTTTGAGGAAAGGTATGGTATCCATGGTTTTTTGGGGGCCATGGTATGGGGGATACATGGTGGGGGGAAGGGGTATGGTGGTACATGGTTTTAAAGGCAGGGAAAGGGGTGATAAAAGGGGGTTAAAGGAAAGGAATGGGGGATACAGGGTGTTGGGGCAGGGAAAGGGTTTATAAAAGGGGTTTTTGAGGCATGGTTTTGGTGATAAAAGGTGGGGGGCATGGTATGGTGATACATTTTTGGGAATGGGTATGGTGAAACATGGTTTTTGAGGAGTTTTGGTAATTGGGTGAAAAGGTGCTTTTTTGGCAGGTTTTGGTAATACATGGTTTTGAGGCAGGGTATTTTGATACATGTTTTTAGGCATGGTATGGTGGAAATGTGGGGGGAGGCATGGGGGGTTAGGGTTTGGTGATACAGGGTGTTGAGGCAGGGTATGGGGATACATGGTGTTGTGGCTTTGGATGGTGATACATGGTTTTGGGGCAGGGTTTGGGTGAAACTGGTGTTGAGGAAGGGAAGGGTGATACAGGGGTTTTGGGAGGCAGGGTTATGGTGTATACATGGTGTTGAGGCAAGGTAGGGGGAAAAAAGGGTGTTGAGGCATGGTAGGGTTTTATAAAAGGGGTTGAGGCGGGTAGGGGAAAACCCATGGGTTTGGGCAGGTTAGGGTGAAAACATGTTTTTTAGGCAGGAAATGGTGATACAAGGAGGGGTTGGGAAAGCATGGAATGGTGATAATGGTGTTGGGGCATGGTATGGGGGATAAAAAAAAGGGGTGTTTGAGGCATGGTATTTTTGTTTACATGGGGGGTGGGGGCAGGGAAATGGTGATACAGGTGTTGGGGCCCAGGGTTTGGGTTTGATACATGGTTTTTTGTGGCATGGTAGGGTGAAAAAAGGTTTTGGGGGCAAGGTAGGGTTCCCAGGGTTTTGATGGTTTGGAGGGTGATACTTTGGTGTTGAGGCATTTTTTTTGGTGATACTTTGGTTTTGAGGCAGGAAAGGTTTAAACTTTGGTGTTGAGGCATGGTATGGTGATACATGGTGTTGAGGCTTTGAATGGGAACATGGTGTTTGAGGCAGGTAGGTGATACGGGGTTTTGGGGGAAAGGTATGGTAAACATGGTTTTTTGGGGCATGGTAGGTGATAATGGTTTTGGGGCAGGGGTATGGTGATACATGGGGGTTTGGGGCAGGTAGGGTATAAAATGGTTTTTAAAGGAGGGAAATGGGGGATAAAAGGGGTTTTGAGGCAGGGATGGTGATACATGGGTTTGGGGAAAGGTATGGTGATACAGGGTTTTGGGTTAAAAGGGACATGGAAGGGGTAAATACTTTGTGTTGAGGCAGGGTTTGGTGATACAGGGTGTTGAGGCAGGTTTATGGTGATAAATTTTGTTAAACATGGAAATGGTGAAAACATGGTTTTTGGGGCCCATGGAAGGGTGAAAACATGGTTTTTTAGGAAAGGAAAGGGGTGATACTTGGTTTTGGGGGGCAGGGAAAGGTGAAAAAATTGGGTTGGGGGAAAAGGGTGAAACATGGTTTGAGGCTTTGGAAAAGGTGTTTACATGGGGGGCGGGAGGCTTTGGTTTTAAAAGGGTTGGGGAATAAAAGGTTGTTGAGGCAGGGGAAGGGTGATAAAAGGGTTTGAGGCGGGTAAGGTGATAATGTGTTAAACAGGGTAGGGGTATACATGGTGTTGGGGCCCATGGTATGGGAACAGGGTTTTTGGGGCCCAGGGTAGGGGAAAAAATTTGTAAAGGCAGGGTAGGGTGATAAAAGGGTTGTTAGGCCATGGAAGGGTATACATGGGGGAGGAGGCAGGGTAGGGAAAATACATGGTGTTGGGGCATGGAAAGGGTAATACATGGTGTTGAGGAAGGTATGGTAAATACTGGTTTTTTAGGAAATGGTAGGGGTGATACATGGTTTGGGGCCCCAGGGTAGGGTGATACATGGTGTTAAAGGCATTGTATGGTTTTACTTTGTTTTGGAGGAAGGGGATATGGTGTAACATGGTGTTTGGGGAGGCATGGAAATGGGAAACAGGTTTTGGGGCAGGTATGGTGATACATTTGTTGGGGAATGGAAAGGGAACAGGTGTTGAGGCTTTGGGGAAAAATGGTGGGGTATAAAAAAGGTTTTGGGGAGGGAAAAGGGGGAATGGGGTGATACAGGGTGTTAGGCATGGTAGGGTTTATAAAAGGGTTTTTGAGGCTTTGGTATGTGGAACGGGTTTTTTGGGCCCAAGGTAGGGTGTACGGGGGTTAAAGGATTTTATGGTGTACATGGTGTTGAGGCAGGGTAGGGTTTGATACATGGTTTTTGAGTCAGGGATGGGATACTTGGTTTGAGGTTTGGAAGGGTGATACAGGGTGTTGGGGCATGGAGATGGTGAAAACATTTTGTTGAAAAAAGGTATGGTGATACATGGTTTTGGGGCCCATGGTTTTGGTAAATACATGGTGTTAAAAGGCAGGGTATGGGGGAACAGGTGTTGGGGCAGGTATGGGGGGATAAAAGGAGTTAAAGCAGGGTATGGTGATACATGGGTTGGGGCCCATGGTAATGGTAAATAGGGGGGTGTTGAGGAAGGGTTTTTTGGTTTTACATGGTGTTGAGGCTTTTAAATTGGGGGATACATGGTTTTGGGGAAAGGTATGGTGAAAACAGGGTGTTAAGGAAAGGGAAATGGTGTAAAATGGTGTTGATTGGCATGGAATGGGAAAATTTTTTTGGGGCCAGGAGGGTGAAAACATGTTTTAAAGGCATGGTTGGTGAAACATGGTGTTGAGTGCATGGTAGGGGAATACATGGTTTTGAAAAAATGGTATGGTAAACCCCAGGGTTGTTTGGGAATGGTAGGGTAATACAGGGTTTTTGGGGCCCAATTTTTTTGGGTGATACTTTGGTGTTAAAGGAAAGGTATGGTAAAAACATGGTTTTAAGGCAGGGTAGGGTGATAAAAGGGTAGAGGCATGGAAATGGGAACTTTGTGTTGGGGCAGGAAAGGGATACAGGGTTTTAAACCCAGGGTTTGGGGTTTAATAAAATGGTGTTGGGGCATGGTATGGTGATACATGGTGTTGAGGAGGGGGTTGGGTTGATCATGTTGTTAAAGGAAAGGTATGGTGAACCATGGTTTGAGGCAATTTTTGGTAAAACAGGGTTTGTTGAGGGGTTTTGGCAAATGGTTTTACTTTTGGTTTTTGAGGGCATGGAAATGTGATACTTTGGGGGTTGAGGCAGGGTAGGTTTAAACATGGGGGTTAGGCAGGGATGGTGATACAGGGGTGTTGAGGGCAGGGGTATGGGTTTCAGGTTGTTGGGGAAATGGTATATTGAATCTGTTTTAAAGGAAATGGTAGGGTAAACATTGTTGAGGCATGGATGGGATCCCTTTTGGGTGTTTGGGAACATTTTTTTGGGGTTGGAAACAGGTGTTGAGGCATGGTTTTGGGGATAAAATGGTGTTGAGGCAGGGTTTATTGATACAGGGGTTTTAGGAAATGGTATGGTGAAACATGGTGTTGAGGGCCTGGTAGGGTAAAAAAGGGGTGTTGGGGCCCTGGTATGGTAAACATTGTTGGGGCCATGGTATGGGGGAATACAGGGTTGGGGAATGGTAGGGTGATCCGGGTTTGTTGACAGGGAAAGGGGGAAAAATGGGGGGAGGAAAGGTAGGGGTGATACAGGGGGTTTGGGGCAGGGTTAGGGTTTGATAAAAGGTTTTTGGGGCTTTGAAAAGGGGGGAACATGGTTTTTTGGGGCCCAGGTAGGTGATACATGGTTTTAAAAGGCATGGTATTTAAAAACATGGTTTTTGGGGAATAAAAAGGGGGTGATACAGGTGTTGGGGGCTTTGAAATGGGGGAAACTTTGGTGTTGAGGAAAGGAAAGGTATAAAAGGGTTTGGGAGGCATGGGGGAAAAATGGGGGAAATTTAAACAGGGGTTTTTGAGGAGGAAATGGGGGATACATGGGGGGTTTAAAGGCAGGTATTTTGAAACATGGTGTTGGGCATGGTATTTGATACAGGTTTGGGATGCATGGTATGGTGTACTTTGGTGTTGAGGAAATGGTATGGTATACATGGTTTTGGGGGGGCCCATGGTAGGTTTGTTTACATTTTTGTTGGGGCATGGTATGGTGAAACTGGTGTTGAGGCAGGGTAGGGTTGAAAAAAGGGTTGGGGCATGGTTGGGGGATAAAAGGTGTTAAAAGGAATGGTTTTGTGAAACATGGTGTTGGGGGCAGGGAAATGGGGGGTCTGGTTTTTAGTGAAAGGAAATTTTGATACGGGTTTTTGGAGGCATGGATGGTATACATGGTGTTGAGGCATGAAATGGGATACATGGTGTTGAGGCAGGTAGGGTGATAAAAGGTGTTAAAGGTTTGGTATAGTGAACATGGTGTTGAGGCATGGAAATGGGGGTACAGGGTGTTGAGGCAAGGTATGGTAAATACATGGGGTTGAGGAAAGGTTTTATGGTGATACATGGTTTTGGGGCATGGTAATGGGGATACATGGTTTTTAGGCAGGTTTAAGGGGGAAAAACCCTTTGGTGTTAAAGCATGGAATTTGGTAAAACATGGTTTTTTGACATGGTTTTTGGTGATACATGGTTTTTGAGGCATTTTATGGTGATACATGGGTTGGGGGCATGGGAAATGGGTTTACATGGTGTTGGGGCATGGTATGGTAACTTTGGTTTGAGGCATGGAGGGTTTGTACATGTGTTGAGGCATGGAAATGGTGTTCATGGTGTTGGGGCCCAAGGAAATGGTGATACAGGTGTTGGGGGCATGGTATGGGTTTACATGGTTTGAGGAAATGGTATGGTGTAAAATGGTTTTGAGGAAAGGAAATGGTGATACAGTTTGAGGCAGGAATGGTGAAACAGGGGTTTGGGGGCAAGTATGGGGGAAATCAGGGTGTTGACAGGATTTTGAAACAGGGTGTTGAGGCATGGTAATGGTGAAAGGGGGGTTTTGAGGCAGGGTTATGGGGGATAAAAAGGGTTGTTGAGGCAGGGGTAGGTGATACATGGTTTGGGGCCGGGTTTAGGGTGAAACAGGGTTTTGGGAGGCTTTGGAAGGGGTGATACTTTGGTTTTGGGGCAGGTTGGTATACAGGGTTGTTGAGGCAGGGTTTGTGATAAAGGGGTTTTTGGGGGCATGGAATGGTGAAACAGGGTTGTTGAGGCATGGTAGGGATACATGGTTTGGGGGTTGGAAATGGGGGATACAAGTGTTGAGGAAAGGTATGGGATACATGGTGTTGAGGCATGGTATGGGATAAATGGTGTTAAAGGCATGGTATGGTGAAACATGGGTTGGGCATGAAGGTGTTTTACTTTGGTGTTGGGGCCCTGGAGGGATACATGGTGTTAGGAAGGTATGGGATAAAAAGGTGTTGAGGAAAGGTAGGGGTGATAAAATGGTGTTAAAGCATGGTTTGGTTTCCCTTTGGTTTTAGGCATGGAAAGGGGGAAAAACAGGGTGTTGGGGCCATGGAATGGGATACATGGTGTTGAGGAAAGGTTTTGGTGATCCCCCAAGGGGTGTTGAGGCATGGGTTTTGGTGGACATTATGTGATGGGGGCAGGGTATGGTGATAAAATGGTTTTTTGAGGCATGGTATGGTGTTTCATGGTGTTGAGGCAAGGAAAGGGTTTGGAAAAGGTTGGTTTGGGAGGTTTTGGGTCGGTGGGGGCAGAAGGGGGCACATGGTTAGGGGCATTTATGGTGAAACATGGTGTTGGGGGCGGAAGGTTATTTTTTGGGATGGAGGGGTTTTTGGTTGAGGCATGGAAAGGGATACAGGGGTTTTTTTTTAAAGGCAATAGTATGGTGATACATGGGTTGAGGCAGGGAAAGGTAAATGCAGGGTTTGTTGGGGGCGGAAATTCTGGTGTTGGGGCCAAAGTTGGGGGAACCCGGGTGTTGAGGCATGGAAAGGGTAAATCAGGGTGTTGGGGGCATGGTATGGGGGCCCCAGGGTTATGGGGCCCATGGTATGGTGATACTTTGGTTTTGGGGCAGGGGTATGGGGGAACATGGTGTTGGGGGCATGGTATGGGAACATGGTTTTTTGAGGAATGGAAATGGGATTCAGGTTTTTGGGGGCCATGGAGGGGCGAAAACATGGTGTTAGGAATGTATGGGTTTAAAATTTTGTTGAGGCATGGAATGGTGATACAGGGTGTTAAGGCAGGGAAGGGTAAATAAAAGGTGTTGAGGAAATGAAAGGTGAAACAGGTGTTGGGGAAAATGGAATGGGTGAAAAGGTTTTTGGGGGGGGTTATGATGATAATGGTGTTGAGGGGCATGGAAATGGCGAAAGGGTTTTTTAAGCATGGTATGGTGAAACATTTTGTTGAGCGGGGGGGGGGGGGGGGGAGGTGGGGTAGGGGGGGGGTAGGGAAACGGGTGTTGAGGCATTGTATGGGAAAAAGGTGTTGAGGGGGGTTGGTGAAAAAATGGGGGTTGAGGCAGGGGAAAAATGGTGATAATGGTTTAAAGGCAGGTATGGGATACATTTGTTGAGGCATGGTATGGTGATACTGGTTTGAGGAAAGGGAAATGGGTGAAAAACATGGTGTTAAAGGCATGGTAGGGGTATAAAAGGGTTTTTGGGGCCATGGGGGTTGCTGATACTGGTGTTGAGGCAGGGTTTAATGGTGATACAGGGTGTTGGGGTAGGTTTAGGGTTTGATAAATGGTGTTGAGGCAGGGGAAAGGGTTTTAACATGGTTTTTGAGGAAAGGAAATGGAATAACGGGGGTTTTGAGGTAATGGTAGGGGTGATACATGGTGTTGGGGAAAGGATGGTTAACATGGTGTTGGGGCTTTGGAATGGTGGTACTTTGGTGTTAAAGGCAGGGTAGGGGAAAATACATTTTTGGGGAGGCATGGAAAGGGTGATAAATGGGGGTTGGGGCCAGGGAAATGGGTTTACAGGGGTTTTTGAGGCTTGGTGGGTGAAAACATGGGATGAGGCTTTTTTTAAAGGTGATACATTTTGTTGAGGAAAGGAAATGGAATACATGGTGTTAGGCTTTGGTATGGGGATATAGGGTGTTGAGGGCATGGTAAGGTATACTTTGGGCTGAGGAAAAGGAAAAGGGTTAAATACATGGGTTGAGGCGGGTAGGGTGATACATGGGTTGAGGCATGTTTTTTTTGAAACTTTGGTGTTTAGGCATTGGTATGGTTGAAACAGGGGTGTTTGAGGCATGGTATGGGGGATCCTGGTGTTGTGCAGGGGTAGGGTTGATACATGGGGGTTAAGGGGCAGGGGTATGGGAAAACATGGTTTGAGGCATGGAATGGTGAAACTTTGGTGTTGAGGCAGGGTAGGGTAAATCCCTGGGTTGAGGGCTTTGGAAAGGTGTTTACAGGGTTGTTGGGGAAAGGGTGGTGATACAGGGTTTTTTGAGGCATGGTATGGGAAAACTGGGGGTTGAGGCAGGAAAGGGTGAAACATGGTGTTGAGGCAGGGTTTTTGGTAAAACATGGGGTTGGGGCATGGTATGGTGATAAAAGGTGTTGAGGCATGTTATGGTGATAAAAGGGTTAAAGGCCCATGGTTTGGTGAAACATGGTTTTTTGAGGAAATGGAATGGTGATACAGGGTGTTGAGGCATGGTAAGGCGAAAAACATGGTTTTTAAGGGCAGGGTAGGGGATACTTTGGGTTAAAGGCAAGGAAATGGTGATACAGGGGTGTTGAGGCATGGTATGGCGATACATGGTTTAGGAGGCATGGTATGGTGGCAGATGGGGGATAGGAAAGGGTAGGGTGTGATACAGGGGTTTTTTAGGCTGGTATGGCGAACAGGGGTTTGAAAAAAAGGTAGGGTGATCCCTTTTTTTTTTTAAGGCAGGTAGGTGAAAAACAGGGTGTTGAGGCATGGAATGGCGAAAACATGGTTTGGGGGCAGGGAAAGGGGGGCAAGGGTTTAAGGGCAAGGTATGGTGATAAAAAGGTTTTGAGGCATGGAGGTAAATACTTTGGTGATAGGCGTGGTAGGGTGATAAAAGGGTGTTGAGGATGGGGGGGGATCCCATGGTGTTGGGGGCATGGTATGGTGATACAGGGTTTTGGGGCAGGGTTTGGGTTTTTCCCAAAAAACCGTGGAAAAAAGAAACTTATGTCCTGAACTGAATATAAGTGAATTTTAAATTTTCGCCGGGGGAAATTCAAATTTCCATTTGCGAGTACTGAAATACGGGGAAAACTTGGCCCTAATTCTTTTTGAAAGAATTGAAAAAAAAATAGGAGGTTGTGAGGAAAAATTTCCCCGGCTTGGAGTCAAAGTGCTCGGCCCAAAAAATTGGTTTTGATAAAAGTCTAGAAAATTACGGAGATGGAGTTTATAACGCAAAAGGTCGGGGTGCGCAGTGGTGGGCAAAAAAAAAACGTGCCTGTAGGTCACAAGCTTTAAAAACTTCCCTTATCCAAGATCCCAAAATTTTCTGTGTTGACAGTTTATGATGAAAAAACCCCTTTTTCTTTAAAATTTCCCCCAAAATGAAAAAATTAAGGTCCCCAAGATGGCAATTAGACCCCCAAGAGGGCTACAAAAAATCCCAAGATGTACATTAAGATCCCAATTGTGCATTAAGACCCCCAAATTTTGGTCAAAAAAACCCCCAAAGGAAGTGCTTCAAGTTTCCCAAGATGTCTTTAAAGACCCCCGGGGAAAAATTTGGCTTTAAGACCCCCAAAATGTTTTGGGAAAAGATCCCAAAAAGGGAAACATTAAATCCCAAATGTACAAAAAATCCCAAAAATTTGCTTCAAGATTCCAAGATGCCCCATTAAAGACCCCAAAGATGGGCTTTAAGACCCCAAGATGTGTTTCAAAAACCCCAAAAAGAAACATTAAGATCCCAAAAAATTTTGTATTAAATCCCAAGATTTACTTTTAAAGACCCCCAAAGATATCCCATTAAGTCCCAATATGTGCTTCAAGATCCCAAAGTACTTTAAAATCCCAAGATTGAAAATGAAAATCCCAAATTTACATTAAGATCCCAAGATGTAAATTACAACCCAAAAAATGTACATTAAGATCCCAAGATGGGGAAATTAAGATCCCAAGATGTCCCTTCAAGATCCCAAGAGGGTACATTAAGATTCCAAGATGGAAATTAAAAGTTTCCCAAGATGTACTTTAAAATTTTTTCCCAAATTTGCTTTAAAAAACCCAAAAGATGTACATAAAGACCCCAAAGAATGCTTTAGATTCCCAAATGTACTTTAAGACCCAAAAGATTTTTTTTTTTAAAAAGACCCCCAAAAAATGCATTAAGGGGACCCAAAAATATGCATTAAGACCCAAGATGACATTAAGTTTCCCAAATGAAACTTTAAAAACCCCAAAGTTAGCTTTAAGATCCCAAGAAAATCCCTTAAGATCCCAAAAATGTACTTAAGACCCCAAATGGGGCTTTAAGTTTCCCAAGAATGTATTTTAAGATCCCCCAAGATATCTTTAAAAGATCCCAAGTTTTGCATTAAGTTTCCCAAGATGTGCTTTTAAGCCCCAAGATGTACTTCAAAATTCCAAGATTTTGCAAAAAGGGATCCCAAGATGTATTTTAAAGATCCCAAGATATGCATTAAGACCCAAGATATGCATTAAGACCCATGATGTACAAAAAGACCCAAAAATTTTGCTTTAAAAGATCCCGAAAATGCATTAAGCCCCAATAAGGGAAATTAAAAATCCCATGTTTTAACTTAAAGATCCCAAGAGTCATTAAAAATCCCAAAAAGTGCATTAAGTCCCAAATATGCTTTAAGTCCCATGATGTACATAAGATCCCAAGATGGCATTAAGATCCCAAGATGGCAATAAGATCCCAAGAATGCTTTAAGATCCCAAGATATGCTTTAAGACCCCATAAAGTACTTAAAGATCCCAAGATTTTGCATTAAGAACCCAAATGGGGAATTAAGATCCCAAATGTGAAATTGAAACCCAAATGTAAAATTAAGTTTCCCAAGATGTGCAATACGATCCGAAGACGTACATTAAAAACCCAAAGGGTTTTGGCATTACGACCCCAATTTATTACTTTAAAAAACCCAAAGATGTCAATAAGATCCCAAAAAGTTTTTAAAAGACCCCAAAAATTGTACATTAAAAACCCAATTGTGCAAAAAGGGTTTCCCAAATATTTCTTCAAATCCCAATATTTAAAATTAAGTTTCCCAAAAAGTGCAAAAAAAACCCAAGATGGGGCTTCAAGTTTCCCAATAAGTACATTAAAACCCAAGATAGCATTAAGATCCCAAAAATGTAAAATTAAACCCCCAAGATATGCTTTTAAGACCCCAAGATGTACTTTAAGATCCCAAGATATGCATTAAGCTCCCAAGATGTACTTTAAATTTCCTAATATGTGCATTAAGACCCCAAAAATGTCCCTTAAAAGATCCCAATATCCCTTTAAAAGTTTCCCAAATATTTTTTAAAGACCCCAAAGATGTGCTTTTAAGATCCCAAGAGGGACATTAAGACCCCAAGATGTGCATTAAGATCCCAAATTTTCATTAATTTCCCCAAAAATTGCTTTAAATTTCCCCCAAGATTCCCTTTAAAGCCCCCCAAGATTTTGGCTTTAAAAATCCCAAGATGTCCCATTAAGTTCCCAAGATGTGCATTAAGTCCCCCAAGATGGCATTAATTTCCCAAGAGGGGGTTTTTAAAAAAAGGTCCCCCAAAATTTGCAAAAATTTTCCCCAAGATTGCATTAATTTCCCAAGATGTGCATTAAGTTCCCAAAAATGTGCATTAAGACCCCCAAATTTTACATTAATTTTCCCCCAAAAAGGGGCATTAATTTTTTCCCAAAAATGTAAATTAATTTCCCAAAAATGTGCCTTAAGATCCCAAGATGGGGCATTAATTTCCCCAAAAGGGGGGAAAAAATATTTTTTTTCCCAAATGTTTTAAATTTTCCCCAAAAATTTGAAATTAAAAATCCCAAGATTTGCTTTAAAAGATCCCAAGAGGGTGCATTAATTTCCCAAGATGGTGCATTAAGATCCCCAAGATTAAAAAAAAATTTCCAAGATTTTTTTGGCATTAAGTCCCAAAATGTGCATAAAGTGTCCAAGATTGCATTAAGCCCCAAGATGTCCTTAAGTCCCTAAGATTGCTTCAAGATTCCAAGTGTGCTTAAGATCCCATGATAGCATTAAAAACCCAAGGGGTGTTTCAAGACCCCCAAGAGTCCCTTAAAATTCCCAAGAAAACATTTGATCCCAAGATTGAAATTAAGTTTCCCCAAGATATGCATTAAGATCCCAAGAGGGCACTTTAAACCCCAAGGGATATAAAATTAAGTTCCCCATGATGGGGCATTTTTTTCCCCCCAAGATGTGCTTTTAAAAAACCCAAAAATGTCCTTTTAAGTTTCCAAAGATAGGGCCTTAAAATTTCCCCAAAAAGGTGCTTTTAAGACCCCCAAGATCGGGCCTTAAGATCCCAAATATGCATTAAGACCCCAAAAGATTACATTAAGATCCCAAGAAGTACTTAAAGACCCAAAAAGTAAAATTAAGATCCAAAGATGTACATTAAGATCCCAAGATTTTTGAAATTAAGACCCCAAAAGAGTACATTAATTTCCCAAAAAGGGGTGCTTTAAAATTCCCAAGATGTGCATTAAGCTCCCAAGAGTGCTTTAAAGATCCCAAAAATGTGTTTTAAAAGACCCCAAAATTTGGGCTTTAAGTTCCCAAATGTGCATTAATTCCCCAAGATTTTCATTAAGATCCCAAGATGTGCATTTATTTTCCCCAAGATATCCCTTAAGACCCCCAAGATTGAAATTTATTTCCCCCCCTTTCAAGATGTGTTTTAAGTTCCCAAGATGTGCTTTAAAGGGTTCCCAAAAAGAGAAATTAATTTTCCCCAAGAGTAAATTAAGTTCCCAAGATTAACTTTTAAAGATCCCAAGATACGCATTAAAACCCAAGATTTTCATTAATTTCCCAAATGTGCTTTAATTCCCAAAAAGTCATTAATTTCCCAAATGTGCATTAATTCCCCCAAGATGACATTAAATCCCAAGAATGCATTAAGACCCAAAGATGTGCATTAAGATCCCAAGTGTCTTTAAAGGTCCCCAAATAGCAAAATTTTCCCCAAGATGGGGCATTAATTCCCAAGATGGGGCACTAATTTTCCCAAAAAGTGCTTTAAAATTTTCCCAAGATGTACATTAAGATCCCAAATTGAAATTAAAAACCCCCAAGATGTCCCTTAATTTCCCAAGAGGCACTAATTTCCCAAGATGTGCTTTAATTCCCAAGATGTACATTAAGACCCCAAAAAGATATGAAATTAAACCCAAGATGTCTTTAAATTTTTCCCAAGATGTGCACTAATTTCCCCAAATTTCATTAAGTTCCCAAGATGTACATTAAGTTTCTCAAGATGTGCATTAATTCCCCAAAAATTGCATAAATTTTCCCAAATGTGCAAAAAGGGTTCCCCAAAGGGATGCTTAAGTTCCCAAGATGTGCATTAAGTCCCCAAGATGTGTATTAAGTCCCCAAGATGTGCATTAAGTTCCCAAGATGTGTATTAAGATCCCAAGATGTGCATTAAGATCCCAAGATGTGTATTAAGATCCCAAGATGTGCATTAAGATCCTAGGATCTTCCTGTATCTGACACCATTTTGGGTATAAGCTCAAACGTAAATACAAAATTCTTCGCAACAAAATAACCAATTTAACAGAGGAAAAGAGCCTTGAATAATTATAAAAAAATGTCAGATTTACGAAACAATAATTATTTGTGAGCAAGAAAGCCAACAGTTTGCTGGTTTTCTAGATATATGGAAGATAGAACACTTGGAGTCTTACTGACTCTACTTCACCGCATATTGAATATAAAATTCTTCATATAATTAAGGATATTCGTATAATTTAGTTACAAACAATATGAAGAAAGACTTAAAACACTTAATATTTTCTATATATGTTAGGAAACAGACTACGATATATCATTTATACCATTATGTTATTATATTATATGATCCTCAAGATGAAGAATTGTTTGAAGAACAGCTGTGTGACCCTTACGGGTTTGGCACTT
>NC_069424.1:35936829-35975106 GCF_026875155.1 Cherax quadricarinatus
ACCACTGCACCAGTCCACTCAGATCTTCCTGTAGTGCTCTATTGTCCTCGTCGGAATTAATTTGACGACTTATTTTTTTGTCGTCTGCAACTTTGTTTATGTCACTGTTTATTACCTCATATATGTCGTTTATATAAATTGTGAGCAACAAAGGGCCCAACACTGGCTCCTGTGCAACACAGCTTATGACACGTCCCTACTCTGATTCTTCCCCTTTTATACAAACTCGCTGTTGCCTGTCCATCAGCCATGCCTCTGTCAACGAAAATGTTTCTCCTTTTCTGTGTTCCTCTGTTTTCCTCAACAACCTCCGACGTGGAACTCTATCAAAAGTCTTACTGAAGCCCATGTATACAATATCATATTCATTACCATTATCTACCTCCTCAGATACTTTAGCAAAAATAAGTAGTAAATTCATAAGGTAGGAGCGCCCATTTGAAAAACCATGCTAAGATTCTTAATCAATTTCTTTCTTCCAGTTTGGCTTCGAATAGCCTCGGCAATTGTTGATTCCGTCAATTTTCCCATAATGGAGACTAAGCTTATAGGTCTATAATTCGAAGCTAAGGGCCTGTCTCCTGCTGTTTAGATAGGTATCACATTTGCCATTTTCCACTTATCTGGTACTGTGCTAGTTTGTAGTGATACGCTGAAAAGACTAGCCAAAGGTTTGCTAAGTTCCTCCTTACATTCCTGTATAACGATTGTGAACACCTCAGTTAAGGTCTGGGGATTTCGTAGGTTTTAATTTATCTATTTATCTGAGAACCAAGTTATTAGTGACTTTGATTATGCATAACTTCTTGAGCTACATGGTGCTTGGTAATAGCCCACGCTAACTCCCAAGAGATTAGGCAGGTATGACCGCAGTGACCACTGACAAACAGTAAATAAAAGTTAATTTGTTACTTCTCAATGCCTCAGGCAATTTATTTGCCTTTCTGGAGTGGTGTAAATTGGCGAAATATCCAGAGAGTGAGTCTGAATATCCTTCTTCAACAACTGATAAAGTACTGAACACTGCTGGAGCTCCCAGCCAATAGCAGTCGACAACACCCAAGCCATGCCACGTTGAAGCTCCACACAGAGGGTCTGTGATTGGTGGGACTGAGATAAGAGGTCTCTCTGAGGATGCACTTTGTTCTGATGGCACCATGAAAACCATGCTTTTTGTGCCTTGTTTTTTTGGGTGAGTGTAGTGAACAATCCTTGAAGCAATTTTCAAGTTCCTCTGAGCCAAATAAGTGTGGGGAGAGCCACAATTTTATAAGTAAACTTCAAAGCTATATTTGGTGGTGCAAGGCAGAGTGGCCAGGTCTAGTGAGTTCCAGGTGACGTTGCCACAAGTGTCACCCAAGAAAGATAAAGTGAAATAAATGTGTGACCAGTGAATAAAGTACAGTGCATTGGTTATATTATATACTAACAAGAAATGGAAGTGAATATACGCCAGGACATCACATCGAGATGGGCAATCTACAGGCTGCTACAGGGTGCTACAGGCTGCATCGCAAGTATCTCACCTATGCATGGTTTTCGGGGAGTCGGGTGTGAGTTCCAATTAACCGCCAAGCTGGTTGTGAACGGTCCAACTCTCCTAGTACGATGTAGAATAGGATATCAAGTACTCAGTAACGAATAGCAATTGGTAATTTACAGTAGAACAGGGCGAGAGACAGGTGTCTGTTAGACTAGGAAGAAGGAAAAGCATAGAAGACATAAGCTAGTGGATGGTTGTGGGTCAGGTCAGGTGGAGGAGCATGGAAGACTACGTCTCACACGCAAACTCCACATACACACTCATACACCACAACACATAATCCCACCCACTACTCTTCACACACTTAATAAACCCACACTCACATAGTTGCGCACACATACACACACAGACACACACACACACGGACACACACACACACACACACACACAGACACACACACACATATGTGGTTTTAAGCTTCGAATACACAGTAGAGCTACAAGTGGAGGGGGAAGCAGGAAGGCCAGGACGAATGCAGCCAAACTACAAGAAAGGGGACTAAACGGGAATGAGGAACTTCTTGAATGGGGCTCAGTGGGACAGAGAACTGGCAGGGAAGCCAGTTAATGAGATGTTGGAATATGTAGCAACAATGTGCAAGGAGGCTGAGGAGCGGTTTGTAGCCAAAGGTAAGAGGAATAATGAAAAAGCAAGGATGAGCCCATGGTTCACCCAAAGGTGCAGGGAGGCAAAAACCAAGTGTGCTAGGGAATGGAAGAAATATAGAAGGCAAAGGACCCAGGAGAATAAGGAGAGCAGTTGTAGAGCCAGAAACGAATATGCACAGATAAGAAGGGAGGCCCAACGACAATATGAAAACGACATAGCAGCGATAGTCAAATCTGACCTGAAGCTGTTATACAGCCACATCAGAAGGAAAACAATAGTCAAGAACCAGGTAATCATGCTAAGAAAGGAAGGAGGAGAAACAACAAGAAATGACCGTGAAGTATGTGAGGAACTCAACAAGAGATTCAAAGAAGTGTTCACAGAGGAGACAGAAGGGGCTCCAGAAAGACGGAGAGGTGGGGCACACCACCAAGTGCTGGACACAGTACACACAACCGAGAAAGAAGTGAAGAGGCTTCTGAGTGAACTTGATACCTCAAAGGCAATGGGGCTGGATAACACCTCTCCATGGGTCCTGAGAGAGGGAGCAGAGGCGCTATGTGTACCACTATCAACAATATTCAATACATCTAACGAAACAGGGAGATTGCCTGAGGCATGAAAGACAGCAACCTTTAAAATCTTTAAAAAAGGAGACAGACATGAAGCACTAAACTACAGACCAGTGTCACTGACATGTATAGTATGCAAAGTCATGGAGAAGATTATCAGGAGAAGAGTAGTGGAACACCTAGAAAGGAATGATCTCATCAACAGCAGCCAACATGGTTTCAAAGACGGGAAATCCTGTGCCACAAACCTACTGGAGTTCGATGACATAGTGACAGCAGTAAGACGAGAGAGAGAGGGGTGGGTGGATTGCATTTTCTTGGACTACAAGAAGGCGTTTTAAACAGTTCCACACAAGAATTTAGTGCAAAAACTGGAGGACCAAGCAGGGATAACAGGGAAGGCACTACAATGGATCAGGGAATACTTGTCAGGAAGACAGGAGCGAATCATGGTACGTGGCGAGGTGTCAGAGTGGGCACCTATGACCAGCGAGGTCTCACAGGGGCCAGTCCTAGGACCAGTGCTGTTTCTGGTATTTGTGAACGACATGACGGAAGGAATAAACTCCGACGTGTCCCTGTTTGCAGATGACATGAAGTTGATGAGAAGAATTCATTTGATCGAAGACCATGCAAACCTACAAAGGGATCTGGACAGGCTGCAGACCTGGTCCAGCAATTGGCTCCTGGAGTTCAACCCCACCAAGCAAAGAAGATCGCAGATGGAGTACAGTCTAGGGGGCCAGAGACTACAAACCTTGCTCAAGGAAAAAGATCTTGGGGTGAGTATAACACCAGGTACATCTCCTGAAGCGCACATCAACCAAATAACTGCTGCAGCATATGGGTGCCTAGCTAACCTTAGAACAGCATTCCGACATCTTAATAAGGAATCGTTCAGGATCTTGTACACCGTGTACGTTAGGCCCATATTGGAGTATGCGGCACCAGTTTGGAACCCACACCTAGCCAAGCACGTAAAGAAACTAGAGAAAGTGCAAAGGTTTGCAACAAGACTAGTCCCAGAGCTAAGAGGTATGTCCTACGAGGAGAAGTTAAAGAAAATCAACCTGACGACACTGGAGGACAGTAGAGATAGGGGGGACATGATAACGACATACAAAATACTGAGAGGAATTGACAAGGTGAACAAAGATAGGATGTTCCAGAGATGGGACACAGCAACAAGGGGACACAGTTGGAAGTTGAAGACACAGGTGAATCACAGGGATGTTAGGAAGTATTTCTTCAGCCACAGAGTAGTCAGGAAGTGGAATAATTTGGGAAGCGATGTAGTGGAGGCAGAATCCATACATAGCTTTAAGCAGAGGTATGATAAAGCTCACGGTTCAGGGAGAGTGACCTAGTAGCGACCAGCGAAGAGGCGGGGCCAGAAGCTTGGACTCGACCCCTGCAACCTCAACTAGGTGAACTAGGTGAGTACACACACACACACACACACACACACACACACACACACACACACACACACACACACACACACACACACACGCACATACACTCACAAATCGGCCAGTCAAATTGATTTTCAAGACAGAAGGAGTATGGAACAGATCCTGTAGTAGAAACCACGGCTTATGAATCAGCAACGTACCAGAGGGTGTACCTAGACTACAATAGAATGAGAACAGAATGAAAGATACTGAGAGGACACAAAGACGAAAGGGGCAAGAAAGACAAGGCTAGAATCAGTACGAGACAGAGTCGAGTGGAGCAGCAAGCAGACACCCATAGAACCACCCACAAAACCCCACACCCAATCATGTTCAGCGAAAATAAACCACACTCCACACTCACAGTCCCTACCTTACACTACGCAGTTAACTCCCGAAGACCCTGCCAGGTCTTCCATTCACCCAGCCCCTTCAAACCTCCAGAAAACAGAGTTGGAGAGGAAACTGAAGATATGGTACACTTATGCTGATGGAATAAGGAATATGTGGGAGGAATTGCACGAAAGAATCAAAGAGCCATCACCTGATATCATTGTTCTCATGGAAACTAAGGTCACAGGAATGATAACAGATGCCATCTTTCCAACTGGATATCAGACCTTGAGGAACGATAGAAGGAACAGAAAGGGCAGAGGATAGGCACTGCTCATGAAAAACCAGTGGAGGTAATTGCGACAATGTATAACCCACCACAGAATAACAGGAAGATAAGACAAGAATATGATAATAGTAACAGCGAAATGGTTGACACACTAGCCGAAGTGGCCAGAAGGCCCATGTATGCAGGGAAAAGCTGCTAGTTGTGGTTGATTTCAATCGAAAGGAAATTGACTGGGAAAACATGAAGCCACACTTGGCCCTGAAATGCGGAGGGCTAAGATGACGGAGGCGGTACTGGAAAACCCCATGCATCAACACATTAGAGACATTACCGGAGAGAGAGCAGAGGACGAACCAGCAAGACTGGACCTAGTAAGACCAGGCAGAACTACAAAGGGATCTGGACAGGCTGCAGACCTGGTCCAGCAATTGGCTCCTGGAGTTCAACCCCACCAAGTGCAAAGTCATGAAGATTGGGGAAGGGCAAAGAAGACCGCAGACAGAATACAGTCTAGGGGGTCAGAGACTACAAACCTCGCTCAAGGAAAAAGATCTTGGGGTGAGTATAACACCAGGCACATCTCCTGAAGCGCACATCAACCAAATAACTGCTGCTGCATATGGGCGCCTAGCAAACCTCAGAACAGCATTCCGACATCTTAATAAGGAATCGTTCAGGACCCTGTACACCGTCTACGTTAGGCCCATATTGGAGTATGCGGCACCAGTTTGGAACCCACACCTACCCAAGCACGTAAAGAAACTAGAGAAAGTGCAAAGGTTTGCAACAAGACTAGTCCCAGAGCTAAGAGGTATGTCCTACGAGGAGAGGTTAAGGAAAATCAACCTGACGACACTGGAGGACAGGAGAGATAGGGGGGACATGATAACGACATACAAAATACTGAGAGGAATTGACAAGGTGGGCAAAGACATGACGTTTCAGAGATGGGACACATCAACAAGGGGACACAGTTGGAAGTTGAAGACGCAGATGAATCACAGGGATGCTAGGAAGTATTTTTTCAGCCACAGAGTAGTCAGGAAGTGGAATAGTTTGGGAAGCGATGTTGTGGAGGCAGGATCCATACATAGCTTTAAGCAGAGGTATGATGAAGCTCACGGTTCAGGGAGAGTGACCTAGTAGCGACCAGTGAAGAGGCGGGGCCAGGAGCTTCGACTCGACCCCTGAAACCTCAACTAGGTGAGAACAACTAGGTGAGTACAACTAGGTGAATACAACTAGGTGAGTACACACACACACACACACACACACACACACACACACACACACACACACACACACACACACACACACACACACACACACACACACACACACACACACACATACATACAAACATACAAAGCCTTTTTGTGATTCATTGAGGGAGCTGAGTCTGGCCTTGGATTACTGATAGTTGAAGGTCATTAACTCTGCTCTTAAGAGCTGAATATTATACTTAGAGCACTTAACACTTAGTAAAGGAGAAGAACCTGGGAGGGGCTTAAGTGGGAGACCACGAAGCGCTGTAGTGCGTGTGCAGGCGCTAAGGCCAGACAAAATACACTAACATGGTTTATTCAGTAAGTAAAGTTATTCAGGTATACAGGAGTACAGAGCATAGGCTAGCGCACATAGCAGCTAACGTGTAGAGAACCTAGGTAGCGAGGTAGCCAGGATAAGAAGGCTCTGGTGACAGCTGACACTCACAGCCAGTACACACACATGCATACACATACACGAACAGCCAGCAGGCTCATGGAAACTGACCGCACATACCCCCCTAACCCCATCCTTCCATCTCTCCCTGCCCCTCCCGCCCCGGCTCCCTCTGTACCCTTTTCCCCTTCTCTCTCTCTCTCTCTCTCTCTCTCTCTCTCTCTCTCTCTCTCTATCTCTATCTTTTCCTGTTTTTATCTTTCTCTCTCTCCCACTCCCTCTATCTACCTACCATTCTATCTCAGTCTCTCTTCCTCTCCACCTTCCATTCATCTTCCTTTTCCTCCTACTCCTCCCCCTTTGGCTTCCCCCTCTTCCCTCTCACCTCTGGCCTTCCCCACACTTCCCCCTCTTCCCTCTCATCTCTAACCTTTTCCCTCACTTCCTCTACCCTCTCTCCTTGCATCCTCGTATCCTTCCCTACCTATCTCTACCTCTGCCAGTGCCTCTCCCCTCCCACCTCCAAGCGCACGCACACACACACACACACACACACACACACACACACACACACATACACACACAAACACACAAACACAAACACAAACACACAGACACACAGACACACACACACACACACACACACACACACACACACACACACACACACACACCACACACACACACACACACACACACACACACACACACACACGCACACACATACACACACACACACACACACACACAGGTTAGGATTAAACGAAGAACTGAACCCTGGATGACTACTGAGATTAGATAATATGAAATTCAGAGACCAGTTGCTAAAAAACATTTAAAGCAATCAGACAGGATATTGCAGCACTAAATGAATTCCAAATGATAAGGAACAGAGTGCAGAGGCTTATAAAAGGCATGGCACTATTGCTCAAAAATCGAAGAGTAGAACAATAACACCACGAAGCTCTGGAAACAGCTAAAACAGTTGTGCTATAGCAATAAATTTGTAGATAGATCTAACATGGGAAACTGGAGGAGATAATTAGAACTGAGTATACTACAAACTCTGATCATACAATACAGCGAAAAAATAATGTGAGGGTCCTGGTAGTGGTAATGTCTGAGGATCTCACTTTCAAAGATCACATCAGTGCCATGATCACAACTGCAAAGAAAATAATAGGATGGATAATGAAAACATTCAAAACGAGAGATGCCAAGCCAATGATGATCCTTTTCAAATCACTTGTTTTCTCTAGGCTGGAATACTGCTGTACATTAACATCTTCATTCATAGAAGGTGAAATTTTAGATCCAGAGAGTGTACAGAAAACTTTTACTGCACATATAAGTTCCACCAAACACCACAACTACTGGGAATGCTTGGAAGCACTTGACTTGTGGGCGCCTTTGACTTCTGTCAGACCACTGTACTTGGAGTTTCTGTTGAGCTGGGTAACGGGTTGTGGTAAGGCTTCTCTTTATGATGTCGTTGACCTCCTCCTGTCTACCATACTTCCCTTCTGGTGTGTGATACACGAGACCATGAAGTCGGAACTTTTCAGCTGTCGCCTTTCCGCAAATACACCTATGTTCGGTGAGTATGGGGGCGGCTAGGCAAGAGCAACACCAATCCAAATGGCCTGTGGTTCGAGCCGAGTGCCCAGAGAGGAATTGGGAACAACTAGAGGAAAATCTCCCAAATATGGTGCCTTTACTGCTAGGAGACGAGCTTTGTCTTTTCCTGAAGCTTTGGTGAGCATTGTGTTGGCAATTTCTACCAAGATTGGTTTGTCCCAGTGGGACTGTTTGTGCTCTCTGGGAGGAGCTGGTCTACTGGAAGAGTCGGCAAGGGTGTCCACCACAATGGCTGCTTCAATGAACCTGGGATCTTGAACTCCTACCTCATCTCTCAATCATTCGGGGTCAGTATCCTTGACTAATCCACTGGAAGTCAAACATGAAGGCAAAAATGCAGGTAGAGCTGCCTGCATTGCTTTGCGCACCCCTATACCTCCCAGTGGCACTAGGAGGGTTACCTGATCCCATTACTGATCTTCCAGTGACAGATTCAGTGCCTTCTTATAGACTGATTTCAGGAGTGAGTCATATTTGTTGAGTGTTGGTTTGTCAAAAGTGGGTGTGCACCTCAGGAAGTGAGTCTTGGCAGAGTAAGACACCTTGTGAGGAGATATGGGGCATCAAGGGCATCGAGATCTCGTATTCTTTCCTCCATTCTCTTCAGGTCATTCACTTTGTCCTTGAGAACTGTGTTGATGGCCTAGTTACCCAGTGGTGCTCCCAAGAGGGTGCTCTTGGATGGAGTGGTAGCAATGACTACAGGGAGGATTGTTCGCATAGTAATGATTACTTCCTGGTTTGTTTTGATGATTTCACACTTGTAGGGATTGAGGATGAACCCAAAGCTTCTGCCTGTGCCTTCAAAACTTTTATATACTTTTGAAGCTCTTCATATCAAAGGTGGCAGGGACTCTTCAGGTTTGCTGTCACCAGCTGAAATGAAAGGAAAAAGACTGGGGAACCGATCCCTAACGGCTGGCAAGACCACATGTCTTTTTACCATATTAAACTCATATCTAAAGGCTACTTTGACTAAGGCCTTGTCTTCTGGTCAGTCCCTTCCCACATGGGCTGTGTCATCACTGCCTCGAGAGACCCTAAACACAGTTGGTGTGGCTGGGGTAAACTGGCAGCTTCTAGGCAAATGTTTCTTACTGCTGCTTTGGCAACGAGATGGCAAAGAGTGTTACCAACAGCAATGAGTCTGATTCCGCCCAGCCAGGCAGTTGTTGACGAAGGTTGTTAACTCAGAAAGAAGAATTAATGCAGATGTGCCAATTACTGGATTTACAATCTCTTTGAGGTGTTATGGTTGAATTCCAGTGTAACATTATGCAGATCCTGCTAGAAATGACACTAATGCCTTGTAGACTTCTGATTCTGGCAAAAATTAGTTGTCCAGTGATGAGGTCTTCCTCAGGGTTGTTGGGTGCGCTGTCTCTTTGTGCTTGGGCTGTGGCCTCATCTTTGATAGCAACAGTGTCATCACTTGTAATTATTCTGATTGCTCCCTCTGTGTTACCTTCGACATTTTTGCTAACCTGTGAGCAAATTTTCTCGTTTTCAGTGGAATTTTTCTTGGGTCTACCTCTGATTCCTGCGATGATGGGGCTGAGGGACACAATTATCTGTTCTTGGGTAGTTGCACACTGCCTTGTTGACAGATGTGGTTAGCAGTTTGCCTTGTCTTTCAGGAACTGCAAGACAGATATTGCTGAACAAGAGTAGGTTGCACCATGCTTTAATGGTGCCTTGGGCTTCTAAGTTGGTGGAACCTCCATTCACCTGCTTAAGGTCTGTGAATTTCCCTGGAGCATATGGACGAGCATCTCTAGGAATGTGAGATAGGGTACTGCTAACACTGGATTAGAATGTCATCATGTCTTTGCAAGTGAGGAGGTTGCCATTCGAATTATTCTCTGCCTCTGGAGGCTGGAGGCTGCTCTCTACTGCGGCCATGTGTGATCCACACACCCTTTGTGTACACGATTAAGGCCGTTACTGTTGAGTGCCCGATACCCTCCACACACCTGACATGTGCCTTTACTTTCATTGTTGGGTGCACTGTTTCCTTGGTTTTGTGGTTGTCTAGTTGCATCATCTGTCATACCTCTATCTGTGTGGCAAGCCCGGGCTGAAGGTAATATGGCACATGGCACACACACACACACACACACACACACACACACACACACACACACACACACACACACACACACGCACACGCACACGCACACGCACACGCACACACACACACACACACACACACGCACACGCACACGCACACACACACACACACACACACACACGCACACGCACACGCACACGCACACGCACACGCACACACACACACACACACAACACACACACACACACACACACACACACACACACACACACACACACACACACACACACACGCACGCACACACACACACACACACACACACACACGCACACACACACACACATACTACAGGCCTAGTGTCTAATCGACATGTGCCTAGGACAAAATGGTAACTAACACACACACACACACACACACACATGCACACACACACACACACATACATGCACACACACATACACACACACACACACACATACACACACACACACACACACACACACACACACACACACACACACACACACACACACACACACACACACACACACACACACACATATCACTAACGTGTATAGTATGCAAGGTCATGGAGAAGATCATCAGCAGGAGAGTGGTGGAGCACCTGGAAAGAAACAAGTGTATAATTGACAACCAGCATGGTTTCAGGGAGGGAAAATCCTGTGTCACAAACCTACTAGAGTTTTATGACAAGGTGACAGAAGTAAGACAAGAGAGAGGGGTGGATCGACTGCATTTTTTTGGACTGCAAGAAGGCCTTCGACACAGTTCCTCACAAGAGGTTACTGCAAAAGCTAGAGAATCAGGCACACATAACAGGAAAGGCACTGCAATGGATCAGAGAATACCTGACAGGGAGGCAACAACGAGTCATAGTACGTGACGAGGTGTCAGAGTGGGCGCCTGTGACAAGCGGGGTTCCACAGGGGTCAGTCCTAGGACCTGTGCTGTTCTTGGTATATGTGAATGACATAACGGAAGGGATAGACTCAGAAGTGTCCTTGTTTGCGGATGATGTGAAGTTAACGAGAAGAATCAAATCGGATGAGGATCAGGCAGGACTACAGAGAGACCTGGACAGGCTACGAGCCTGGTCCAGCAACTGGCTCCTTGAGTTTAACGCTGCCAAATCCAAAGCCATAAAGATTTGGGAAGGGCAAAGAAGACCGCAGACACAATATAGTTTAAATGGCCAAAGTCTGCAAACCTCACTCAAGGAAAAAGATCTGGGGGTGAGTATAACACCGAGCATATCTCCTGAGGCGCACATCAATCAGATAACTGCTGCAGCATACGGGCGCCTGGCAAACCTACGGATAGCGTTCTGATCCCTCAGTAAGGATTCGTTCAAGACTCTGTATACCATTTACGTCAGGCCCATACTGGAGTACGCAGCACCAGTTTGGAATCCACACCTAGTCAAGCACGTCAAGAAATTAGAGAAAGTGCAAAGGTTTGCAACAAGACTAGTCTCAGAGCTACGGGGACTGTCCTACGAAGAAAGGTTGAGGGAAATCGGCCTGACGACACTGGAGGCCAGGAGGGCCATGGAAGACATGATAACGACATATAAAATACTGCACGGAATAGACGAGGTGGACAAAGACGGGATGTTCCAGAGATGGGACACAGACACATGAGGTCACAATTGGAAGTTGAAGACTCAGATGAATCAAAGGGATGTTAGGAAGTATTTCTTCAGTCATAGAGTAGTCATGCCGTCGAATAGCCTAGAAAGTGAAGTAGTGGAGGCGGGAACCATACATAGTTTTAAGGCGAGGTATGATAAAGCTCATGGAGCAGGGAGAGAGAGGACCTAGTAGCAATCAGTGAAGAGGCGGGGCCAGGAGCTATGACTCGACCCCTGCAACCACAAATAGGTGAGTACAAATAGGTGAGTACACACACACACACACACACACACACACACACACACACACACACACACACACACACACACACACACACACACACACACACACACACACACACACACATACTCACATCAAGAAATTAGAGATAGTGCAAAGGTTTGCAACAAGGTTAGTTCTGGAGCTCAGGAGAATGTCCTATGAAGAAGGCTGAGGGAAATCGGCCTGACGACACTAGAAGACAGGAGGGTAAGGAGAAACAAGATAACGACATACAAAATACTGCATGGAATAGATAAGGTGGACAGAGACAGGATGTTCCAGAGGGAATACACATGAACAAGGGGTCACACCTGGAAGCTGAAGACTCAGACGCGTCACAGGGATGTTAGGAAGTATTTCTTCAGTCATAGAGTGGTCAGGAAGTGGAATAGTCTAGCAAGTGATGTAGTGGAGGCAGGAACCATACATAGTTTCAAAACGAGGCATGAGAAAGCTCATTGAGCAGAGAGAGAGAGGAACTAGTAACGATCAGTAAAGAGGCAGGGTCAGGAGCTGAGTCTCGACCCATGCAATCGCAATTAGGTGAGTACATGCACAAACATGAACACATACACACTCACACGTACACACACACACACACACACACACACATACATAAAACTTGTGGAGAAATTGTCTCCAGGAGGGGGGTATCAGCCCCCTTCAGCCCCTTTTCAGCCCCTTTCAGAAGGGGCAACCCTCTCAGAAGGGGCAAACATCTTGTTTACTGCTACAGCAAGTAATTGATCCCAGATACAGTACCAGTATGCAACGTGGTCAAGTGACAGCCGCTCCTTGCAAGAGTCCAGTGTTGCAAAGTGTAGTTTAATAAGAGACAGTCGATCTCTTACCTTAGCAGGACAACTAAGGAAAATCCTGCTCCCACTTTATTACCATGGTAAACATAGTGTGCATTGTTGTCTATGCATAAAACAGCAAGAATCAAGCATTCTGCTTTGCTTCATGGAGGAAGTTTGGCAAGGAAGCAAAAGTACTAGGTCAGCTTTTCCTTTATGTTCAAGGGGCACTGCAGCGGCGTGGGATGCTGTGAGGTCAGATTACTTTTTACCCTACTGGGAGTCACACTGACGCCAGGATAACCAACAAAGAATGCTGATCCATGTATTAGTGTGAACAAAGTGTCTCACAAAACATGATAAACACAGAGAAGTGTGATCAGCTTCTTTAGTGATATTGTGAAAATTTGTGTGGACTGCCTCCAAGTGAGTCGCCTACCCTGGCAAACTCTGTTGACACCGAGCTCTGAGGTGGGTACCTCAGCCTCACAAGTGGCTTATAGGACAGATTTTCACAAATGATTGATGTTGCAAGAAAATTCGCCTGCATGCACGTATAAAGGACTAACTTACTTGGTGTTGCAGCATATATCCTGATCTTCAACTTCCTAAGCCTAGCTTTAGCCCCTTTGGACTTCCCCTCAGAAACCACGTGCAACTGGGAGCCTTAATTCCTGCAATATTCATTCGTAATTAGTGTCCTGCCTGCACCTCAGAAATTCCTATATCCAAGAGGATATGTATCCCCTAGTATAACTATGCAGACTCAGACACTAGCTTCCAGACTGCTCTGAGACACTGGTACTTACTGGGCATGCTCTGCCAGCTGCAACACAGGCCCACAGATAAACTCAACTCACAATCTCCCCAGACACTGGCCAGAAATCTACGAGAAACAGTGGAGGTCTTGTCTTACTGTATGGGCCTGACAGAGGAGGTCATCTATGGTACATCGAGGTGCCTCTACCAGATTTCCCCAGGGTCTCAGATGTGAAAACACGTGGGGGGCGCCGTCTGCTGATCACGGCATGTCTTGTCCAGTTGGTGTCTGTCTTAAGAAGAATGAGCTGGTCCCTCTTCCAGACCCTCATCTCTTCGTTCAAACTAGGGCTGCCAGTTCTCCCTAGCTACCTTATCCTAGTGTTTGCCTGCATTATCGGCCTATTACTACCTATGTTAAGGTCTTAGGTCTACATTATTATTATCTACAGTTGCCTCAATAATCCTAATATTAGTGTACTACCAGCAAAACTACCTACTCCTTCCCTGAAGAGTAAATCTATAAATTAAATACATGCCTACCAACAATCCATCGCCGACAATGCTTTCATGTTTGGGTGGGGTATAAGGGCCATCCAGCTCAGCCGTCCCGTACGGCCATGCTGGATCTGTCCTTTGGAACTTTAGGGACCAAATAAATTTCCACAGATATGCTCTTTACTGATGACACTGCTCTTGGGAGATTCTGAAGAGAAGCTGCAGAGATTGGTGGATGAATTTGGTAGGGTATGCAAAAGAAGAAAATTAAAGGTGAATACAGGAAAGAGTAAGGTTATGAGGATAACAAAAAGATTAGGTGATGAAAGATTGAATATCAGATTGGAGGGAGAGAGTATGGAGGAGGTGAACGTATTCAGATATTTGGGAGTGGACGTGTCAGCAGATGGGTCTATGAAAGATGAGGTGAATCATAGAATTGATGAGGGAAAAAGAGTGAGTGGTGCACTTAGGAGTCTGTGGAGACAAAGAACTTTGTCCTTGGAGGCAAAGAGGGGAATGTATGAGAGTATAGTTTTACCAACGCTCTTATATGGGTGTGAAGCGTGGGTGATGAATGTTGCAGCGAGGAGAAGGCTGGAGGCAGTGGAGATGTCATGTCTGAGGGCAATGTGTGGTGTGAATATAATGCAGAGAATTCGTAGTTTGGAAGTTAGGAGGAGGTGCGGGATTACCAAAACTGTTGTCCAGAGGGCTGAGGAAGGGTTGTTTAGGTGGTTCGGACATGTAGAGAGAATGGAGCGAAACAGAATGACTTCAAGAGTGTATCAGTCTGTAGTGGAAGGAAGGCGGGGTAGGGGTCGGCCTAGGAAGGGTTGGAGGAGGGGGTTAAAGGAGGTTTTGTGTTTCGAGGGGCTTGGACTTCCAGCAGGCATGCGTGAGCGTGTTTGATAGGAGTGAATGGAGACAAATGGTTTTTAATACTTGACGTGCTGTTGGAGTGTGAGCAAAGTAACATTTATGAAGGGATTCAGGGAAACCGGTAGGCCGGACTTGAGTCCTGGAGATGGGAAGTACAGTGCCTGCACTCTGAAGGAGGGGTGTTAATGTTGCAGTTTAAAAACTGTAGTGTAAAGCACCCTTCTGGCAAGACAGTGATGGAGTGAATGATGGTGAAAGTTTTTCTTTTTCGGGCCACCCTGCCTTGGTGGGAATCGGCCAGTGTGATAATAAAAAAAAAAATTATTGATGGACAGTGTAACAACGAGTGTTGCAATCCAACAGAGTGTAGTGCGACATTCTTCAAAGAACACTTTTCTTCAATCAACACATCGGATACCTGGGTGTAATTATGGGTCAGATACATATACCCAGGTAAGTGTTCTAACTTGTGATGTACTATTGACTGTGCAGTTGAGTATAAGTTATGAGTTAGTCACTTATCATAAACTCCAGTGATAAGTGGACCTTTGAGTCCACACAAGCAAGTGTCGTCAGCCATCAGTGTCTGATGTATACTGACATAACACCCCCTAGGAGTAAATTATTATTAACATAATATAATCTATTACAGCCCATTGAGAAGTGACTTTGACAGCTTCTCAAGACCTCGTCTGCAGGAGCGGCTGTGTAGATGATAGCTGTCTTATCAGGTAAGTACTCTATATTTAATCTTTAACCTTAGCTGGTAAACCATTTCTCAACAATTTGGTCGTGCTCGAACCGGATAAAGGCCACACTGTGGTCCAAATATGTTGTACTACAGTGTACAAATAACCTACGAGCCATGGTCCTTCGAAAAAGCTGTAAAACTAGTGTTTTACAATGTAAATCAGAATAAATGAGTCCCTCCAGACTCAAACACAGAGAATGGGCAGCCAAAAGAAAATGGGCGCTCACCCAGCGTTCGCATAAAGAAAACGGGAGTTGGGTGACTCACCCAACAAGAATATGGGGGATGGCACCCATCATCCACTGCTCTCAAGCTCGAGAAACACTGACCACATCAACAAGCCAGATGACCGTGAGTTTGTCTGAGTGTATATACACATAGTGTTTATAATGTTTTTAGACAGAGATTAAGAAACAAGATTGTGTTTGTTTATTTCTTATAGATTTACCTGTTATATTAAAGGAAATTATATATAAAGTGTAAGCTTTCATATATATAATATATATATATATATATTATATATATATATATATATATATATATATATATATATATATATATATATATATAGTGTGTGTGTGTGTGTGTGTGTGTGTGTGTGTGTATTAACAGTGGCATTCACATATGTGTAAGAAATATACATGTGTGATTTACAGTTATACAGTGACATATATAGTGTATAGTGAATGAAGTGTATAACGTCGTTATTTACGTTTAATCAACGTTGTCAAGCTAACACTACAAACTCAAGCCATAAACACCAGTCATATGTACTCTGTACCCATCATGATCATTGACCCTGAGGTTAAGCTTAGTAGGTCAGTAGTGTCTGATTCGACTATTGCTGACTTAAGCATAACGAAAACTCAGCTATTTATAGCAGTACAGTGTTTTTTTAAACACTCTAAGTGTGGTGCTAGAATTTTCAGTATATCATTAAATGACTTGTTTGAAAACTCAGTTTCAGTCTTTACAGACTAAGATTATACAATTAGAAAATCTAATTTCAGTCTGTATAGGATTAACTCAAGATACAAACATCATCTGAGGATGAAATTAAAAATGTTTTGGATACATTTAGTAATCAACAATTAAGGTGGACAGGAGTACAGGCTATCTGCCGCAAAACTCTGTCACAGAAACCTACTGTAACTAGTGGTCAAACACCTGTTACATGAACACATGGAACAACAAGTGTACCATTACCAAGTTTACCTACCTTGTCATTACCTATTTTCCAAGGTCATAATAGTGAAGAATTCATTAGTGGTTTTCAATCCATAGCAAATTCACGAACTGACATAGATGAGATTGCTAAGTTCAATTATCTTAAATGTCTTGTGAAGGGAGAACCCTGTGAACTGATTAAGTAATTTCCGGTGGTTAAAGGCAATTATCATACAGCATTATGCCCAAATTCTTTTGTTGAACAGCAGAAGACTTCCACAGAATCAGGAAGTCAACAAGCAACAGCATTAAATGTGAGAGATAAGTTTAAAGCAACTGCTCTCCCGATAGCTCGAGTTGAGTTATCTAATAAATTATACAAAACAAATGTGCTAACATTATTTGATCAAGGCTCACAAAGGTCCTTCATAAGAAGAACAGTGTTGCAGAAACTGAATAAAAACCCTATGTTAAAGTACAGTTAGATATAGCTGGTCATATTTCTGGTAAACAGACATATGACCTAGTCAGAATCACTGTTGGTCTAGGAAACAGAAAAAAGACAGTAGAAGCTGTGGTAGTAGATGATTTGCCTAAGTCTGTGCAGATCCAGGGATTAAAAGAAACAGTTACAGCACTGAAAGCAGCTAAGGTCAAGTTAGCCTATCTTAACATACAGACGGACACTATTAGTCCAATTGATTTAACCATTGGAAGTGATTATTATCACTGTTTTGTGCAAAATATAGTAAGTAAACATGATGTTCACTTGCTGAAAACAGCAGGAGGCCACATGATATGTGGTCCCATTCCCTCTCAAAGTTGGAAAGAAGCTGATATTGATTCAGTGGAAAATGTACTAGTTACAAGAATAACCGCTGATCATGTACCACAGCAAAAATTATCATTACTGGAAGAAATGAATGAACCAGTTGATAAGTTGTGAGATTTAAATGCGACAGGTATTGATGTAAATAAACCAAACCCACAAGAGTCTCAGACTTATAACCAATATTTGGACACTGTCAAATATAAAGATGGACAGTATTGGGTTAGGATACCATGGAAATTAAATCCACCACATCTGCCTAGCAATTATCGCATGGCTTTGAAAGCACAAATGAAAGCACAAATACATGAGTTCCGGAAGAATCCAGAGCTACTGACTGTCTATGATAATATCATACAAGAACATTAGAACATAAGATGGAAGGAACACTGCAACAGACCTACTGACCCATGCGGAGCAAGTCCATGTCCCCCCCCGGATTAGACCAATGACCCACCCCCCGGATTATAAGAACATAAGAACATAAGAATGTAGGAACACTGCAGAAGGCCTACTGGCCCATACGAGGCAGGTCCTTATCAAAACGACATCTACCTAAAGCTACTCAAGAAATAACTCCCGTACCCCTTGACACCAATCAAACCCAGCCCCTCCCACTCATATGTTTGTCCAGTCTCTTCTTAAAGCTACCCAAGGTCCTAGCCTCTATCACCCCACTGGGAAGACTGTTCCACGCATCTACAACTCTGTTAGAAAACCAGTACTTACCTATGTCCTTTCTAAATCTAAATTTATCTAACTTAAATCCATTATTCCTGGTTCTTACCTGGTTCGACACCCTCAGTACTTTATTAATGTCTCCCTTGTTTATGCCCGTCATCCACTTATACACTTCAATGATATCTCCCCTCATTCTACGCCTCTCTGGTCATCCCCACTCGGATGGAGCACTGTACCAGACCCAGCAGCACAAGGTAGTCAGGTCCAACTCACACCCACCCACACCCACTCATGTATTTATCTAACCTATTTTTAAAACTGCAAAACGTTTTAGCCTCAATAACTGTACTCGGGAGCTTGTTCCACTCATCCACAACTCTATTACCAAACCAGTGCTTTCCTATATAATTCCTGAATCTGAATTTTTCCAACTTGAAGCCGTTGCTGCGAGTCCTGTCTTGGCTGGAAATTTTCAGCACACTATTTACATTCCCTTCATTTATTCCTGTTTTCCATTTATACACCTCGATCATATCTCCCCTAATTCTATGCCTTTCGAAAGAGTGCAGATTCAGGGCCTTCAGTCTATCCTCATAGGGAAGATTTCTGATACATGGGATCATCTTCGTCATCCTCCTTTGTACGTTTTCCAGAGCATTTATGTCCATTCTGTAATACGGTGACCAGAACTGAGCAGCATAGCCTAAATGAGGCCTAACCAAGGATATATGGAGTTGAAGAACAACCTGAGGACTTCTATTATTTATACTTCTAGATATGAAGCCAAGAATTCTGTTAGCTTTATTGCGGACACTAATGCACTGTTGTCTTGGTTTTAGGTTACTGCTAACCAGAACTCCTAAATCCTTTTTGCAATCGGTAGTATTAAGATCTACATTATTTAGTTTATATGTTGCATGGTTATTTAACTGTCCAACATTTAGAACTTTGCATTTGTCAATATTAAACTGCATCTGCCACTTCTCCGATCATTGCGTCAGTCTATTCAAATCATCATGGAGTGCTCTAATGTCATCATTGGAATGAATTGGACGGCCTATTTTGGTGTCATCAGCAAATTTGCTTATGTCGCTATTTATTCCCTCATCTATGTCGTTTATGTAAATTGTGAACAACAACGGGCCCAACTGACCCTGAGGAAACCCCGCTTGTGACGTGCCCCCTTTCTTGTTTTCTCCCCATTTATGCAAACTCTCTGCTGTCTATTTGTCAGCCATGCCTTCACCCAGGAAAAAATTTCTCATCCTATTCCGTGTGCCTTAAGTTTCCTCAATAGCCTCTGGTGTGGAACTCTATCGAAAGCCTTACTGAAGTCCATATACACAATATCATATTTCATTACCATGATCTACCTCCTCAAACACCTTAGTGAAAAAAAGTTAGTAAATTCGTAAGACAGGAACGCACCTTTGTAAAAACAGTGTTGAGAATCATTAATCAATCTGTCCCTGTCAAGTTTGGCCCTACGAATTGCTTCGGCAATTATTGATTCCATAAATTTTCCCACTATGGAGGTTAGGCTTATTGGTCTATAGTTCGAGCCAAGGACCTGTCATCTCCCTTTTAAATAGGTATTACATTTGCCATTTTCCCCTTATCAGGCACTATGCCCGTTTTGTAGTGATATGTTAAAAGATTAGCCAAAGGTATATGCTAAGTTCCCCTTTACATTCCTTTAACACCCTTGCAAACAGTTCATCGGACCTGGGGATTTGTTAGGTTTTAGTTTCTCTATTTGTTGAGGACCATGTCACTAGTTACCGCAATCGTACATAGTTTATTATCATCCTGTTCTACGTAATCTATTATTTCAGGAATTCGCTAGTATTTTCCTGGGTGAAAACTGAGAGGAAGTAGGTATTGAGAATTTCCACATATCCTTATCACTGCCAGTGATCTGACCAGTTTTACTCTTAAGTGGGCCAATCTTGTCCCTAATCTTACTTTTATACCTGAAAGAACCCTTTTGGGTTAGTCTTTGAAACCTTGCGACCTTAGCCTCATATCTCTTTGCTTTTCTTATTCCTTTTTTTATTTTTTTCTTTAACTGAATATATTGTATTTCTTAACTGCCCATCCCCCGTTTTGATACGCCTATTCATGCCTCTCTTTTGACCAGTGAGATGTTTTAATCTATTGTTCATCCATTTGGGATCATTTTTGTTAGATCTAATTTCCCTACTCGGAACAAAAGTTTGTCTGGGCAGCAAAAACTATGCTCTGAAAAACGTCATATTGGCAACCAAGATCACCTACCTGACCCATAGTTAGGAACATCCAATTTAAGACCACCCAAGTAATTTTTTCAGTCCCATGAAGTCTGCAACTCAAAATCTGGGACAGAGATTTGATGCAGTTAATCTGAGGTAAATCCCCATGATATATTGAAACTAGTGATTTGTGATCACTTTCTTCACCCTAGCTCATCATTACTCTCAAGAATTATTAATTAGTGATCTTTGTTTTTGGCAAGAACCAAGTCAAGCAGATTGTTCCTCTCGTTGTTTCAGTCACAACCTGTATCTAAAAAGCAATCCTGAACGTTATCAAGAAAGTCCACTAGAATTCATCAAGAATTCCTGTCATATGGTTCCAGATCAATTTGGTTCTAAAGTTAAAATCTCCCAATATCACAACATTTTCATATCTAGATGCCTCATGAATATGTCCCCATAACAGCTTACTACTGCAATCCCTATCAAGGTTTGGGGGCCTATACATCACACCCAAATTAATTTGTTCACGACGACCTCGAGAAACTGAAACAAACCGATCTGTTTTTGATGTTTCTAATCTTATATCATGTCTAAGGACAACAATTTAAATTTTCTCTGAAATACATCGCACACCCCACTGACCCTACCTGTTGACCCTATCATGTGGAATAGTTAATACCCTGTATGTTGCATTCAGAAGGCATTTCGCTATCTTTCAATGTTGAACCAGTCTCCTGTTATACCAATAATATCTATATTACCTACACATGCAAGTAATTTTAGCTCATCTATCTTATTTCTTAGACACCTACTATTTGTATAGTAAACCTTAAGGGAGCTAGTGCACTCGTTGCCCTCTAACTATCTTCTTTGTTTTTGTTGATCATTGATTTGCCATTACTAGCAACTTTATTTTGGAACTATTGTCCCTTTTAAACATATCCCTGAGGTAATCCCGGTAATAACTGTTGTTTTTAACTCTAATGCTGCAGCCGATTGTTTTCCCACAAAACACCCATATACCTCTATAATTATCAGTTTAAAAAAATTCCTAACAAGTCATCAATTACCATCTCAAAATTGGAAATTGGCTAATGCAACCACACATCCTCAGAGAAGATAGAACCCCATCCCTTGCATACATATCACGTTTGCCAAAGAAAAGGTCCCAGTTATCAATGAATGGGATTGCAAGTTCCTTGCAGTACCTGTCTAGCCAGCGATTTATACCAATTGCCCTAGACATCCATTCAGATGTGCACCACTCCCTTTCTAGGCAAGATGCTACATATGACTGGGATCCCTCCCTTAGACCTAACTTCTTCTATGACCTGTACTTATCCAGCAGCTCCTCTCTCCTGGCTTCCCAACGTCATTACCCCCAGCACTAAGACAGATAATGGGCTTGTTCCCATTACATAAGAACATAAGAACATAAGAATGTAGGAACACTGCAGAAGGCCTACTGGCCCATACGAGGCAGGTCCTTATCAAAACGACATCTACCTAAAGCTACTCAAGAAACAACTCCCGCACCCCCCAACACCAATCAAACCCCGCCCCTCCCCCACTCATATATTTGTCCAGTCTCTTCTTAAAGCTAACCCAAGGGTCCTAGCCTCTTCCACCCCACTGGGAAGGACTGTTCCACGGGCATCTGACATTCAACTGGCGTTTTAGAACAACCAGTACATTACCTACAGTCCTTTATAATGGCCTAACTTGATCTCACTTAAATCCATTTTTACAACAAATACCCTAACTCACCTCACTCTAACGCTCCGCGACGCAACAGTACCGCGGAAACTCGCGCAGCACACATTCGGGAGGGGGGGGGGGGGGGGGGGGGGGGGGGGGGGGGGGGTAGCGGCCAGAATAATAAAACCTCAGAGACAAGAGATGGGGGGCAAACCAACATACCCATCAAATCTCTAAAGGCAACCAGAATGGTTGGGGAGAAGGGGTAAAACATTACGCGCCATAGCTAAAACCAAGAGACACTATACTCACACCCAGTATTCATAGGTGTATAGGATTTGTGTGATGAAAAATGAGTAATAGAAGATAATGTGTTGGTGTGGGTTGGATGTTTGGTTGAGTAGATGATGTAGGTGGTTCCTTACACTGTAAATCATTTTAAGTCTTTCTAGCGTATGTTCTATATTGAGTATTATGTCCAATCCTGTAGTAAGGGACCAAAACTGAGCAAGCATAATCTAAATTGAGGCCTCACTAGTGGATGTATAGAGTCTGTAAAAATAACTTTTGACTTCTGTATACTTATACTTCTTGAGATAAATTCCAAGTAATTCTTTTGGCCTTGTTGCGCACACTCGAGCAACTGCTGTCTTGGTCTTTTTAGATTTTCTTCTTACCAATGACTCCCAAGTCTTTTTTCCACATTCTGTATGACCAAGCTCTAACTTCACCTAGATTATAGCATCGAGGTTATTTTTTTCATTACCAAGGGCAAGTACCTTACACTTGTTTAGGTAAACACATATGCAACAGTTTAGACATCTTTATTCCAAACGTTCGCCTACAGACAGTAGGCTTCTTCAGTCGAATACCAGAAAGTAGGGCAGGAGCAGTGAGAGGATGTGAAGACATGTAATCAGTCCATCACCCTTAAGTCGTAGACTTTGAGGTTGTCATTCCCTCGGCCTGGAGAAGTTCATTCCATAGTAGTCAGTTTCCTGACTAATGGAACTGAACTTCTCCAGGCCGAAGGGGACTGACACCTCAAATTCTACGACCTTTAGGGTGATGGCACTGATTACATCTTCTTCACATCTCTACTGCTCCTGCCTACTTTCTGTAATTCGACTGAAGAAGCCTACTGTAGTAGGCGAAACGATTCGGATAAAGATGTCTAACTGTTGCATATGTGTCTTACCTAACAACCTTCCGGTATTGTATACCTTTTTCGATGTTACTTACACTTATCCAAACATAACTTCATCTTGGGCCATTTCTCAGACCAGACATTAATTTGTTCAAATCGTCCTGGAGTCAATTGATATCCTACCTCAGAGTGAATTTTACGGCCTATCTTTGTATCATCAGCAAACTTACTCATGTCCTCTCTATAATCCCATCATCAAGGTCATTAATGTAAATTATGAACAAGAGAGGCGCTAAAACTGATCCTTGTAGGAATCGCCACAAGTGACTAATCCCCCCTTCAGATTTCACTCCATTAATGGTAACGTCTCTGCATGAACAATAAAAGGTATAAAATACCGACAATTGTTAGGTCCAGACACCATATGCAACAGTTAGGTATCTTTATTTCGAAACGTTTCCGCCCCCCCTACACAGTAGGCTTCTTCAGTCGAGTACAGAAAAGTTGATAGAAGCAGAAGATACTTGAAGACGATGTAATCAGTCCATCACCCTTAAAGTTTTGAGGTGGTCAGTCCCTCAGTCTGGAGAAGAGCATTGTTCCGTTGTCTGAAACAATATGAAGTTGAAGTGACAGAATCGGGCCTTATATAGTGCCAGGAGGTGAGACGTAGGTTGATTTGGGAGGGCAGGTCCTTCTCAAACCCAGCCGTTCTCACTAGTAGAGGTTGTCGAAGTAGATGGTCTGTACCAAGATACCCTTGTGTTGCAGTGTCTGACAGAATGAACATTAAAATGGTATAAAATACCGACAGATTGTTAGGTAAGACACATATGCAACAGTTAGGTATCTTTATTTCGAAACGTTTCGCCTACACAGTAGGCTTCTTCAGTCGAGTACAGAAAAGTTGATAGAAGCAGAAGATACTTGAAGACGATGTAATCAGTCCATCACCCTTAAAGTTTTGAGGTGGTCAGTCCCTCAGTCTGGAGAAGAGCATTGTTCCGTTGTCTGAAACAATATGAAGTTGAAGTGACAGAATCGGGCCTTATATAGTGCCAGGAGGTGAGACGTAGGTTGATTTGGGAGGGCAGGTCCTTCTCAAACCCAGCCTACGTCTCACCTCCTGGCACTATATAAGGCCCGATTCTGTCACTTCAACTTCATATTGTTTCAGACAACGGAACAATGCTCTTCTCCAGACTGAGGGACTGACCACCTCAAAACTTTAAGGGTGATGGACTGATTACATCGTCTTCAAGTATCTTCTGCTTCTATCAACTTTTCTGTACTCGACTGAAGAAGCCTACTGTGTAGGCGAAACGTTTCGAAATAAAGATACCTAACTGTTGCATATGTGTCTTACCTAACAATCTGTCGGTATTTTATACCATTTTAATGTTCATTCTGTCAGACACTGCAACACAAGGGTATCTTGGTACAGACCATCTACTTCGACAACCTCTACTAGTGAGAACGGCTGGGTTTGAGAAGGACCTGCCCTCCCAAATCAACCTACGTCTCACCTCCTGGCACTATATAAGGCCCGATTCTGTCACTTCAACTTCATATTGTTTCAGACAACGGAACAATGCTCTTCTCCAGACTGAGGGACTGACCACCTCAAAACTTTAAGGGTGATGGACTGATTACATCGTCTTCAAGTATCTTCTGCTTCTATCAACTTTTCTGTACTCGACTGAGGAAGCCTACTGTGTAGGCGAAACGTTTCGAAATAAAGATACCTAACTGTTGCATATGTGTCTTACCTAACAACTCTCTGCTTTCTATTGGTAAGCCATGCCTCAATCCATGCTAGAACTTTACCTCCTATACCATGAGCTGCCACTTTTCTTAAGAGTCTCTTGTGAGGTACTCTGTCGAAGGCTTTACTAAAATCCAAATAAACAATATCATATTCCTTATCACTGTCAACTGCCTCAAATGTTCTATTGAAGAACGTCAGTAAGTTTGTCAGGCAGGAACGACCTCTCGTGAATCCATGCTGAGATTCATTTATCAAGTTATGCTCTTCAAGGTGACTTCTGATAATGTCAGCTATAATTGATTCTAATAACTTGCCCACTATAGATGTCAGGCTTATTGGACGGTAATTTGAAGGAGTGGACTTATCCCCTGATTTGAATATAGGAACCACATTAGCCATCTTCCACATCTCTGGCACAACACTGGTAACGATGGACGCATTGAATACACTCGTTAATGGCTGACTAAGCTCCATCTTGCATTCCTTAAGTACCCTTGAAAACAACTCATCGGGTCCCGGGGACTTATTTTGTTTCAGTTTGTCTATCTGTTTAATAACCAAGTCCCTCGTGACAGTAATATTAGTTAAGTTAAATTCATCAGGAACTAAATAATTGTTAATTACTGGAATCTCATTTACATCTTCCTGTGTAAAAACTGACAAAAAATAGTCATTAAATAAGGAACACATTTCCAGTTCATTATCCGTCAGCTGTCCATTCCCAGATTTCAACCTTCTGACTATGTCGCCAACACCAGCTCCAGGAAGACACGCTCTCTGTCTGACCTTTCTGTCTCTGTTACAAAATGCACGGTCCATATATCTTACCTGAGAATCGCCTACTATTAAAATATTCTTACCTTGATTAGCAGGGGAATCAGTGGTACCTTCAACCTCACTAACCACTAAAGTACACTCATCTTGGAGAACAGAGAATCGATTTCCTACCTTCACATCTTCTCTATTAACTCTCCTCATCTTCCTTCTTCCTGAACTGTGAACCACTTGCCACTATCACTGCTGGTGACCATTCCTACCTTACCAGCTAAATCCTTTTCACACTCGCTCCCAAACTCATCTATGCGTAGCTATGCGAACAGATGGACAATAAATTCATTGAGGAAGTAGTCGAATATAAGTTGAAGACAGAAGTTCATTATCTCCAGCTCCATGGAGTCAGAAAGGATTCTGAAACCACTCCACTGCGTGTTGTATACAATTGCAGCGCACGTGCTAATAAAGATGTAGCAAGTCTTAATGACTGAATGATGACCGGACCATCACTAACTGAGAAGCTTGGAGTCGTACTTACGAAATTTCGCACAAATCCATATGCCTACACGGCTGATATTTCCAAAGCTTTCTTAAGAGTAGGACTACAAGAAATAGATAGAGATTATACTCGATTCTTGTGGCCTGAAAATCCACATGATCCTCAAAGTCCTGTGAAAACTTATCGTTTCAAATCAGTATTATTTGGTGCAACATCCTCTCCATTCTTACTAGAAGCTACTCAAAACACAATTTGAAAAAAATCCAAAAGCCCCTTCAAAGAAATCTTAAAAAAAAAAGTTTTATGTGGCAATCTTCAAGGTACTGTGAAAAAGAGGAGGTTTGAAACCCTTTATACAGAGAAGCTAACAAGGGATGAAAGAAGCAGATTCCCTCAAAGGATGTGGAATACAATTCAAAGCAATTAAGGGAACTTACCCAAAAAAAAGTTTCCCCTGAAGCTGAAATTCTGATTGCAAAAATATGCGGGGATTTAACTGGAACACACAGGAAGTATTTTGGTTCAGAATGATAAACAAAAAATCTGTGTACACTCACAAAAAGTATTTTACTGTCGGAGGTACACAATATTTTGACCTCTGGACTGTCTCACCAATTACCAAAAAAAGGTAAAATACTTATGCAAGATAAAATGGAAAATCAAAATTGGATGGGAGGGAAAATTTGCCCTAAAAATGGTCAAGCAGGGGGATGAAAACCCAAGGGTTTTAAAAAACTTCATCAAATTAAATTTCCCAGACAAATAGATCAAGAAAAATAGATCACAAAAAAACCATTAATGTGTTTGTGAGGGTGAACCAGGGTTTATGGCGCTGTAGTTACTAAGTAATGCTGAAGGAAGTACACTAATTACCTCAAAGGCCGGGTAGCCCCCTTAAAGGTCAGAACAGTACCAAAATTGGGAACTAAAAGCATCTTGAGGTACAAAATTAACTTTTCTATCCAAAAAAGTATTGTCATCTCAGTTTTGGGAAAAAAAAAAACGAAATCGGAGTGATAATAAAGCGTTCTCAGTGGTTAAGAAATAATAAGAGTAAGTTGGTTATGTAAGAACAGAGTGCAGAAGTAAAGGATGCAGAGAGATTATCTCTTTCTCCCGTCTCTCCCAAGAGAACCAGCTGATTGTTGTCACGTGGTGTCCCACTAAAAAATTTTGTGGATAGTAAATTATGGCCCCACGGACCGAACTGGCTCTCAAATGAAAATAATGGCCTCAAAAAAAAAGCTCACATTATGCCAGAAGAAACAGTCTGCTTGAAACAGAGAAAAAAGTTGTGAAAAATGCAGACACAAAAGAAATGTACTGATGGAACTAAATACTCATCTTTTGGTAAACTCTTAGAGTTACAGTCTTGTCTTTAAATTCATTAATTAAAGGGAATAAAATCAAATTTGAATTTTTGCCCATTAAATAGGGTGAAAAAACTAATAAGAAAGTGTTTTTCAACAGAATTTTAAATTTTCTGGAAAAAAAAAAATAAATCCCAAAGAAACCTGTTAGATTAATTCTTTAGGATTTTTTATCTGATCAGAAAAGATTATAAGATGTCGGGAAGAATTTTTAATTCTTCACTACCTAAAGAAGCCATACATCCCAAAATTGATCCCCCAAAAATCATTTACTAAAAAAAATGATTGTTCAAAAAGCCCACTAAGTGTTACTGGTGGGGTGCTGACACACTTTGTCATATACGACAATCCTAATGGATACCCCAGGCGACAAAGTGTGTAAAAACAAAAAAAGGATGTTTTTACTTGTCGTCATAGTTTTTCGAGTATGTCAGTATCCGGTCCACCTCCATATCCCTCTGAAAAAGTTTGTCTTGGCACTCCATTTTTAGGTGACAGGTGTAGATTACACTGGGGCCAATAAATTTTTAAACCAAAACAGTTGACAAAATTCCCCTCAAGGTGTACACTGTTTGTTCCTTGTGCTAAAAATAGAGCAGTAACTAGAAGTAGCCATGAAGCTTCCGAAACTTTACAAAATTTTAGAAGGTTTGAGCCCGAAGGGCATGTCCCCGACTGTGATTTCAGATATGCAACGAACTTTGTTGCTGGTGCCCGCTTTTATAGCAAAATCTTTGACAGCCAGAAGTACAAAAAGATGCTGAATCAACGCGTTTTCGTTGGAGATACTTTTCCCCCTAAAACTCCCTGGCCGGCGGATTTTATGAAAATGACGGGATTGTAAAACGTTGTTTAAGGAGACTCTTTTCGTCAGAGAATCGACTTAGAAGAATTTCCCTACAAATTGTGACTGAAATGAAAATAGGAAAAAAAGACCTTTAAAATTGTTACCCATGATCTGGACAATTTAGAAGTGTTTAAATCCATTCATTTTTTCCCTGGAGAAGGCTCAATGTTCCTTTCCCCTAAAGATAAAGAAATCATAGGGATCCTACTTATTTCGAACTGAGCAAAAGAGACGTTGGGAGAAAAAATTTTAAAGATTAGCCCATCTCACCTCTTTGAGAGAACACTTCTTGGAGTGGGGTTCCCGAAAATATAAGCCATAAGAACTGGTGACATAGTGATTATTGACAATGATGGTCCGAGGTCCCAATGACCACTTGGAAAAATTGTAACCATATATCCTGATGCAAATGGAATCATCAGGACAGTTGATGTTTTGAGCAAAGGTGTAGTGAATAAGCAGACAATAATTTAACTAGTGCCCTTTGAATTACACGTGTTGAAAACAAAAATTTGTGATTCTCCCGAAACCCCACAGCTAAAGCTGTTCAGAAAAGACAAGCAGCAGTGGTGGCGAGTGAGAAAATCAAATGTTAAGTAATGAACAGTTCACTTGCAGCGAACCTCTGCCGCCCTCCAGAGTGGAGAAATTTTCTCCAGGAGGGGGGTATGAGCCCCTTGAGCCTTTTTTAGCCCCTTTTTAGCCTGGGGGGCCCCAGCCCTCTCAGAAAGGGGGAAACTCTTTTTTACTTTACAGCAAGGGATTGATCCCAGATGCTGAGTATGCGATGTGGTCAAGTGCGTCGCTCCTTGCAAGAGTCCAGTGTTGCAAAGTGTAGTTTAATAAGAGACAGTCCATCTTTACCTTAGCAGGACAAATTTAAAGGAAATTGCTCCCCTTTATTAATGGTAAAAATAGTGTACATCGTTTTTCTAGCTTAAGACAGAAGAATCAAACATTTGCTTTGTTTATGGAGAAATTTGGCAAGGAAAACAAAAAAATGGCGCTTTTCCTTTATGTTCTAGGGGCATTGGGCCCCGCGGTGTAGGGCTGTGAGGTTAGATTTCTTTTCACCCTGCTGGGGTCACATGATGCCAGGTAACCAAAAAAAGAACACTGATCCATGTGTTAGTGTGAACAAAGTGTCCCACAAAACACGATAAACACTTGCAGGAAGTGTGATTAATTCTTTGTGATATGGTTTTGAACAAAATTATTGATGAGCAGTGTAACAACGAGTGTAGTGGACATTCTTCAAAGAACACTATTCTTCAATTAACAATCGGATATCCCGGCATTTTTAGGGGTCAGATAATAACCAGGAAAGGGGTTTAACTCGTGATTATACTATTGACTGGCATTTGAGTATAAGTTACGAGTTAGTCATTATAAAAACCCCTGGTGATAAGTTGACCTTTGAGTCCACCAAGTAAGTGTATGCCATCAGTGTTGTATATGCTGACATAACCCCCCTAGAGGTAAATTATTATTATCTAATTAATCTAAAAAGCCCCTTGAGAAGTGCTTCAACAATTCTCAAGACCCCGTTGCAGGGGGGGGCTGTGTGAAAAAAGTGTTTATTTGCTGTATCCTATATTTAATCTTTAACCTTTGTGTAATCATTTCTCAACCCCAAAAAACACCACACAAACAAAAAAACATCACACTAAATTAAGGAGGACTATTTTAAAACGCCAAACAAAACACACACACACACACACACCCCACACCACCAACACAAAATTTTAAAAACACCACACACAATAAAATACACCAAAAACCACATACACCTAATACTAGGTGAGTAATTTCCCCCATAACAAAACAATTTTAATCGACAGACATAGACGACGACCACCAACCCACATGTTACTAGAGGGGATGGAAATAGGACTGCAACACATCCTTCTCTACTCTCTCTAATAGTGTCCCTCTACCCCCTTCCCTCTCTGTCTTCCTCCTATCTTCCATTATCTTCCTTTTCCCCCCTTCTCCCCCTCCTCCCCCTCCCCCCCCCTAGCATTCACCCCACCCCCCTCACACCAACCCAACCCCCGAAACCCAGCACTAAAAACCCCAAAATCTCTCTCCCCCCTCTCCTCCTTCTCTCTTCTCTTCTTTCCTCCTGCTCTCCCCCCACCCCCCTTTTACTCTCCACCCTTTCCATTCTCTCTCTCTCTCTCTCTCTCTCTCTCTCTCTCTCTCTCTCTCTCTCTTCTCTCTCTCTCTCTCTCTCTCCCCTCTCTCTCTCTCTTTCTCTCTCTGTTTCCCTCTCCTACCTCTCCTCTTACTCTTCACCTATCACTCATATTCCTCCCCCTCCCTCCCCTATAGCCTTTCTCTTCTCATCCTTTTCCCCTCTCCTTGCATGCCCTGTCCTTCCCCCATCTCTCTCCCCCTCTGCCACTTCCACACGCACACACACGAACGCACACACACAGTCACACACATGCACAAACACACCCAAGCACCCCCCGCACTTCATATCCTCCTCCCTCCCTACCTTCCCCCCTTTTTCCTCCCTACAATAAACACCCATCTTCATATACACACACTCACTCTGAAAATACATAAGCTTCTTTCTGTGGTAAAATACATAAGCTTCTTTCTGTGGTAAAATACATAAGCTTCTTTCTGTGGTAAAATACGTAAGCTTCTTTCTGTGGTAAAATACATAAGCCTCTTTCTATTGTAAAAAGAAAATGGGTTACCCAAGAGGACAGAGAACCAGGGGTCTGGTGGATAAACCTGGGAGGGAAGATTGTGAGTTAGAGCTCTAAAAAGGGAGGAAGATTGGGGAAGGAAGCTAAAAGAGCTTGGCAAGAAAATGGAGGAGACGATAGCTGAAGAGAGCAGGAAGTGGGGGCTACAAGTCTTATCAGCAGAAGCTAGGATACAGTGCTTAGAAGAGGAACTAAAAAACCTGAAACAGATTAAAGAAACAAATGACAGTACAGACATAACATCAGGAAGTCCTATATCAGTCAAAGACAAGGAGACTGTAGCGAGAAAAGGAGCTCTATGCCATATATGAAGGCCCTATCAGAGAGGTCTGATGACAATGAAGGAGCTATGCCATATGCCGAGACACTAACAGACAACTGCATTATTAAGGAACAGCTGACCAGAAAAGACAGTTAACTGAGCATAAGGGCTTCATCAAGGGCAGGGACTGAAGGAAGAAACGTTTCAATGGAAGGAACTAATACATCTCAGAAGATGCAAAGGAAGATACAGTGGGTGGAGGAAAGGGAGAGGTCATTTCCGTCTATGGGCTCCAAGAAGTCGAAGGGGAAACCTATCATGAAAGAAAACAGGAGAAAAAAGCGACTGAAGGTATCATGAAAGCAATAGGTGAGGGCAATATGACCCAGGTGAAAATTTTTTGGAGAACTGGGTGGTTTTTGAGTGGAAGGAAACGGCCTGTCAAAGTAATTTTCAAGGCAGAATCAGCTCAAACCAGGATTCTGCAGCAGAAAGCACGATTGGGGACAAACCAGAATACCAGATCATAACAGAACACAAGAAGAATGGATGATACTGAAAGAGAAGGTACAAAGACGAAAGGAGGAACGAGAGGCAATGATGAAGATCTACAGAACCCAGACCCAGGTGGAAGGGCAAACACACCCTCCGGAAACACCTGCAAAAGGACTCCAACCACAACAACCTCAACACAACTAAACAAGGTAAACCAAAACACACACACTATTTATTCCCTCTGTCCCCACCCCCAATGTCACAATCCACACCCCTACAGCAATCCACTATGGGCACTCTGCCCCCACCCCCTCATCACAAACCCCACCCACACTGCAACCCCCTGTAGGCCCCCTCCAGTGCTTCTGCTCCCCAGCTCCAGTATTCTCCCAGGACCACAGTGATAGAAAAGTAACTGAAGATTTGGTACATGAACACAGATGGAATAACAAATAAATATGAGGAGTGACATGAAAGAATCAATGAGAAGTCACCAGATATCAAGGCAGTCACTTAAACGAAACTCACTGAGACACTAACAGATGCAATCTTCCCACTGGGTTATCAGATCCTGAGGAAAGATAGTAGGAGCAGACGGGGAGGAGGGATTGCACTGCTCATAATAAACCAATGGGGATTTGAGGAAATGGAAGACATGGGCGAGATTGAGAGAAAGGGACTACATAGTAGGTACAATTCAGTCTGGGGAACATAAGGTAGTCATTGCAATAATGTATAACCCACCACAAAACTTCAGGAGTTCAAGAGAGGAATATGAAGAGAACAACAGAGCGATGGTGGACACACTGGCTGAGGTGGCAAGAAGAGCTCACTCGAGTGATTTCAACCACAGGGAGGTCGACTTGAAAAACCTGGAGTCACATAAGGGTCCCGAAACATGAAGAGCCAAGATGATGGATGTGACACTGGAAAATCTCATGCATCAACATGTCAGGGACACTACCAGAGAGAGAGAGAGGAGGATGAACCAGCAATACTGAACCTTTTGTTCACCCTGAGCAGTTCAGACATTGAGGACATGACATATGAGTTTTTATTATATAGTAGAGTTACAAGTGCAGAGAGTAACAGGAGTCGAATGGGAAAAGCGAAACTGTAAAAGGGGGGATGACACAGGAAAGAGGAACTTCCTGCAGAAGGTTCAATGGGACAGAGAACTGGTAGGAAAGTCAGTAAACGAATTGATGGAATATGTAACAACAAAATGCAAGGAGGGAGAGGAAAGGTTTCTTCCCAGGGCAACAGAAATAATGGGAAGACAAGAGCGAGTCCTTGGTGTACCCTAAGGTGTAGGGAGGCCAAAAACTAAGTGCACTAGAGAATGGAAAAGGTACAGAAGGCAAAGAACCCAGGAAAATATGGAGATTAATCGATGAGCCAGAAACGAGTATGCACAGATACGGAGGGAGGCCCAGTAACAGTGCAAAAACGACATAGCATCGAAAGTCAGGTCTGACCCGAAACTGCTGTATAGCCACATTTTGAGGAAGACAACAGTCAAAGATCAGGTGATAAGGCTGAGGAAAGAAGGTGGAGAACTCACAAGAAACGATCAAGAGCTATGTAAGGAGCTCAACACGAAATTTAAGGAAGTATTTACAGTGGAGACAGGAAGGACTCTGGGAAGAGAGAACAGAAGGGGACACCAACAAGGAATATACCAACAAGTTTTACACGACATACACACAACTGAGGAGGTTGTGAAGAAACTGTTTAGTGACCTTGATACCTCAAAGGCTATGAGACCGGAAAACATCTTCCCGTGGGTCCTTAGAGAGGGAGCAGAAATGCTGTGTGTGCCACTAACCAAAATAGTCAACACATCCCTTGAAACTGGGCAACTACCTGAGGTTTGGAAGACGGCAAATGTAGTTCCCATTTTGAAAAAAGAGACAGAAAAGAGGCAATAAACTGTAGACCTGTGTCACTGACGTGTATAGTACGAAAAGTCATGAAGAAGATTATGAGGAGGAGAGTGGTGGAGTACCTGGAACTGAACAAAAGTATAAACGACAACCAGCATGGATTCATTGAAGGCAAATCCTGTGTCACAAACCTTCTGGAGTTTTATGATAAAGTAAGAGAAGTAAGACAAGAGAGAGAGGGGTGGGTTGATTCCATTTTCTTGGAATGCAAGAAAGCCTTCGACACAGTTCTTCACAAGAGATTAGTGCAGAAACTAGAGGATCAGGTGCGTATAACGGGAAGGGCACTTCAATGGATCGGAGAATACCTGACAGGGAGGCAACAACGAGTCATGGTACTTGATGAGGTATCACAGTGGGCACCAATGACGAGCGGGGTCCCACAGGGGTCGGTCCTAGGACCAGTGCTATTTTTGGTATATGTGAATGACATGATGAAAGGGATAGACTCAGAAGTGTCCCTGTTCACAGATGTTGTGAAGTTAATGAGGAGAATTAAATCAGATGAGTTTCAAGCAAGACTTCAAAGAGACCTGGACAGGCTGGACACCTGGTCCAGCAACTAGCTCCTTAAAATTAACCCCGCCAAATACAAGGTCATGAAGATCGGGGAAGGGTAAAGAAGACTGCAGACAGAGTATGGGCTAGGTGGCCAAAGACTGCAAACTTAGCTCAAGGAGAAAGATCTTGTGGTGAGTATAACATCGAGCACGTCTAAGGAAGCACATATCAACCAGATAACTGATGCAGCATATCGGCGCCTGGCAAACCTGAGAATAGCGTTCTGATAGCTTATTAAGGAATCGTTCAAGACATTGTACACCGTGTACGTCAGCCCCATTCTGGAGTATGCAGCAACAGTTTGGAACCCACACTGGGCCAAGCACGTCACGAAATTAGAGAAAGTGGAAAGGTTTGCGACAAGGTTAGTTCCAGAGCTAAAGGGAATGTCCTACGGTGAGAAGTTAAGGAAAATTGGCCTGAAGAAACTGGTGGACAGGAGGGTCAGGAAAGACATGATAAAGACACACAAAATACTGCATGGAATAGACAAGGTTGACAGAGACAGGATATTCCAGAGAGGGGACTCAGAAAAAGGGGTCACACTTGGAAGTTGAAGACTCAGTTGAGTCAAAGGGATATTAGGAAGTATTTCTTCAGTCATAGAATAGTCAGGAAGTGGAATAGTCTAGCAAGTGATGTAGTGGAGGCAGAAACCATACATAGCTTCAAGACGAGATATGATGAAGCTCAGTGAGCAGGGAGAGAGAGAACCTAGTAGCGTTCATTGAAGAGGCGGGGCCAGGAGCTGAGTATCGGCCCCTGCAACCACAATTAGGTGAGTACACACGCTTGCACACACTACATATATGCACACACATTTCCACATACACACGCACACACATGCATGCACTACATACACACTACATACACATATATACATTCACACACACACACACACACACATACACACACTCTTACACACTAACACACATACAGTACACACACACACACACACACACACACACACTACATTAACTAGTGTATTAAAAAAATGGGACCCCAAAGGGAAGGTTGAAGACCCAGGGAACAGAAGAAAATGAGCCTGGGAAGGAAGAATGGACGGAAGAGTGGGAGAGAAAACTAGGTGAGTTCATAGGGAAAATGGAGAGGAGGGTGGAGGCAGAGTACAAGAAGCCTAGATGAACTGAAAATGCTGAATATGGGGCGAAAAAGCAGAAGAGGTTTGGTACTGGGAACAGGTACACCAGGTGATCCAAAGAAAGGAAATTAAATCCTATGTCGAGGCCCCATCAGGCTACCAGGAAATGTCGAGGATCGAAAGTGGCATGGCTGCTGGGCAGAAGGACAGCAGTAAGTGGCACATAGTGGCACTACCTGCATCCAGATCAGTCGCCTGATCGTGCCCGTAGTGGCACGATCAGGCGACTGGGTGATCCAGGAAATGATATGGGAAGCAGCAATGGCTATGTTTAAATGGGACCCAGAGATGCGGAGGAAAAAGCAATGGAAAGAGGAGAGGTAGAGGTCATTTTTATTCATGGGCTACAGGAAACTAGAGGGAGGACATACGATGACAGAAGGCAGAAAAAGAAAAAAGAGAGTGAAAATATCATCAAACAAACAGAAGAGGAGGACATGACTAAGCTAATAAATTTTCAGAGATTGGAGGGATACTCGGGGGAAAGAAATCGGCCAGTCAAACTGATTTTCAAGACAGAAACTGTGTGAAACAAAATCCTGCAGCAGAAACCACGGCTAAAGGAATCAGCAAAATACCAGAGGGTGTACCTAGATTGCAATAGAGCGAGAACAGAACAGTAGAAACTAGGAGAGATGAAGCAAAGACAAAAGGGGCAAGAGAGACAAGGCTAGAGTCAGGAGGGGACACCCAGAGACAGGAGGAACAGCAAGCACAATCACCCACAGATCCCCGCATCCAAACATGTTACCCCAAAACAAACTAAACTCCACACTCACAACCCCCACCCCACCCTACACACTAGACTACCACAGCATCCTGCCAGGTCACCCACTCCCCCAGCCCCCACAAACCCCCAGAATACAATGTTGGAAAGGAAACTGAAGGTATGGTACACCAACGCTGATGGAATAACGAATAAGTGTGAGGAGTGGCAGAAAAGAATCATAGAGTCATCACTAGACATCATAGCTCTCACGGAAACCAAGCTCACAGGAATGACAACAGATGCCATCTTTCCAACTGGATATCAGATTCTTAGGAAAGATACAGGGAATAGAGGGGGTGTAGGAGTCGCACTGCTTATAAAAACCAGTAGAGTTTTGAAAAGTTGGAAGAAAGAGACAGAAGGGGAAACAAGGATTACATAATAGGAATACTTCAGACTGGGGGTAGCAAAGTGGTGATTGCAGCGATGTATAACCCACCACAGAATAGCAGAAGGTCGAGACAAGAATATGATGAGACCAACACAGCAATTTTTCACACTAGCTGAGGTGGCCAGAAGGGCCCATGTGGGCATATCAAAGTTATTAGTTGTAGGTGACTTCAGTCACAAGGAAATTGGGAAACCTGGAGCCACATGGGGGCTCAGAAACGTGGAGGGCCATGATAATGGAGGTGGTACTAGAAAACCTCATGCATCAGCACATTAGGTATACTACCAGAGAGAGAGGAGAGGTTGAACCAGCAAGTATTTAACTTGAGTAGTTCAGACATTGAGTACATGTCTAATGAAAGGCCCCTCAGAGCTAGCAATCAAGTGGTCTTGAGCTTCAAATATATAGCAGAGTACAAATGGAAAAGGAAGAAGGAAGAGAAGGATGGGATAAGCCGAACTACAACAGAGAGGACTAAACCATAGGGCCAATAAATTCCACACTTATATCTGTGTTAGAGAACACCATCATCTACAACATCTCACGCTAACGAATGTTTCTTGCCTCTTCCTCGCCGTAAGATCAATAGCTGTCACGTTCTCATATGTATTAGGAGACACCACCATCAATGACAATTATTTTTGTTTTCCACTCCCTAAATATAGGGCGTTTATCTTTAGCAGCTCATGGTTCTTGAGTCTTCTGTTCTAGTACCCGCAAGTGGCGGTAACGTCATCCGTGATCAGGTCATAATGTGCCAATGACACTTCAAACGTATTCCAGTACATGGAAGGCAACTCATATTAGAAAGGGAAAAGACTTTAGAGTGGAAATCATATCGATTCTCTCACCTTAAAAATACATGAAGACCACTGTACACAATTTATCATCTTTGGAGATGATAATTCACACGTAACAGTAACTTGAGCTCTGCTCGAACTAAACCTAAACTCTCAAAGATATTAATCTGAAAGTGGAATTCATCACATTTTACTCAGTACCCTACTTCTGTTTCCCGGCTCAGGCTAACAGTTTTCTTTACAAAGAATAAGCCACCCAAAATCAAAACATCACATGCGTGTAGCCATCTGCATTAGTGGATGTGAGTCCATTTATTAAATGTTTTATATATGTAAAGCCAATAATAAAGTATGATGT
>NC_069424.1:35975606-36160606 GCF_026875155.1 Cherax quadricarinatus
ATGATATAAATTTATTAAATTAATAGTACTAATCCTACCCATACTACAACATTAATAATTAATAATAATAATAATAATAATAATAATAATAATAATAATAATTATAATAATAATAATAATAATAAATAATTATTATTATTATTATTATTATTATTATTATTATTATTATTATTATTATTATTATTATTTGCTGTTATGGGTAGTAAGTAGTACTATCATTATAATTAGTTTTTTTTTTTTTTTACTTTTATCCACAACTCAATTGCTAAATTTAAATCTCATTTTTCTGTCATTAATTTATTGCTAAGAGATCTTCCTTTGTTAGACATCTTTTTGTGGAAAATGTTTATAATTTTCCTGAAATAAGAGTGCAAAAATTGAATAATATAATATTTTTTTTATTAACACAATGGCCGATTCCCACCAAGGCAGGGTGGCCCGAAAAAGAAAAACTTTCACCATCATTCACTCCATCACTGTCTTGCCAGAAGGGTGCTTTACACTACAGTTTATAAACTGCAACATTAACACCCCTCCTTCAGAGTGCAGGCACTGTACTTCCCATCTCCAGGACTCAAGTCCGGCCTGCCGGTTTCCCTGAACCCCTTCATAAATGTTACTTTGCTCACACTCCAACAGCACGTCAAGTATTAAAAAACATTTGTCTCCATTCACTCCTATCAAACTCGCTCACGCATGCCTGCTGGAAGTCCAAGCCCCTCGCACACAAAACCTCCTTTACCCCCTCCCTCCAACCATTCCTAAGCCGACCCCTACCCCGCCTTCCTTCCACTACAGACTGATACACTCTTGAAGTCATTCTGTTTCGCTCCATTCTCTCTACATGTCCGAACCACCTCAACCACTTTATGTGTGATTCTTTATCTTTTAACTCCGCGCCTCTTGCCAAGACCCTCGCATTTACTTCTCTTACTGTGTGACTTTTGGAAAAGTTTCAGGTCATAAGAGAACCAACACACCGGGGAGTGTAACGTAAAATAGCAGAACAGGAACGTATGAAATGGATAGTGTTACCAAATATAATCGGGTGTAATCGTCGCCAACGAAGAATGTATGGGTAATAACTGGGTATCATGAAATGAGGGAATATCATAGGTATCTGGAAGTATTTAGAATAGAGCTTATGAGGAAGGTAGTACTGGATATGATGTTTGGATGAAATTTGTTCATCGTGTGCATCTACAGTAATCCTCGTCCCCTGGAATAAGGTATCAACTCATCAGTTAGGTAAAATATCTGAAACTGGCCAATGTACATTATACATGCCTGCTAGGGGCTCTGGTGGCCTGGTGGTTAACGCTCTTGCTTCACACGGTGAGGGCCTGGGTTCGATTCCCAGCCAGAGTAGAAACATTGGACGTGTTTCTTTCCACCTGTTGTCTATGTTCCCCATCAGTAAAATGGGTACCTGGGTGTTAGTCGACTGGTGTGGGTCGCATCCTGGGACACTGACCTAAGGAGGCCTGGTCACAGACCGGGCCGCGGGGACGTTGACCCCCGGAACTCTCTCCAGGTAAACTCTCTCCAGGTAGGGAGGAGTTAGAATAACCGAAATTATAACTTGGTAAGTAAATATCATACATTCATAAACACACTCTCTTAATATTCTGTCTTATTAACTCATGTAATAAATCGTGGACCAACAAACTTCTTAATGTCAAGTCAGTAAATCCTTATATAATCCACAACTTAATTTACCAGTGTTACTGGTTTATTTTTTATTATAATAATTCTGGAACAATATGTTCCTAATTTTAAGGTTCACATTGTGTTAATGTGAGAAGCTGAGCAGGTGGGCATCGAAGGAGCGACAGTGATGTGACCCACTGTTCCTAAAGTCCCACCTGTCTCCGAGGTGAAGCTAATATAGCAGGAAATGCAATGTCTGTTTTAGTTGTGCCCAGAATTCTTCCCAAATTATGTGTGGGTAATAATTCAGGATTGGATCTATAAATGTCACACACAATTTCTCATATATTTAGTGTCTTATAACGTACATCTTAATTAACTCGCGTCATTAACTTTAACATACTGTATCTATCATATCTGCATTATTTCTATGTCTCTGAGAAGAGTGTTGATATATGTCTTCATTGTAATGGGTCCTTATATTGTATGTAATTTTTTATGAATTATGATGAAAATCATCATCAGTGAAATTCAAGTGTGGATATGAACATCCTCCAGATTTAAATATAATGTACTGTGAAATTTTGATTGTCATTTAATCACAATAAAGGTATTTATCCATTAACTTCTTCCAAATGGTAAATTACCTTTTCTAATACGTTTCAAACTTTTAATGGAAATGGGATTTTATAAAATAAAGCTTAGTTGTCTCCTTGAGCAACATAAAGCTTAGTTGTCTCCTTGAGCAACGTAAAGCTTAATTTGGTAATTTTTATTAGATAGATTAGTTCCCATGTAATAATTAGGAAATTCCTCATCTGGTCAGCTTGTCAGTTTGTCAGTTTTCATAGATTTTTTTTTTATTACGTTTGACCTTTAAAAAAGTAATCTTTTTTTTCCGTAGAGGATTGTAGAAAAATTTAGTTAGAACAGAACAGCAAAAAACAAATTTGAGAAATACTGAAAACTTAGATTTTTATAGATTTTTTTTTTTTTTTGCACTAGTTAAATGAACCTTCAAAACTTTGTGCCCGTTAGTCTTGCCCTAACATCCTTTATGACCAGTTAGTCTTGCCCTAACATCTTTGATGACCAGTTAGTCTTGCCCTAACATCCTTGATGACCAGTTAGTCTTGCCCTAACATCTCCGATAACCAGTTAGTCTTGCCCTAACATCCTCGATGACTAGTTAGTCTTGCCCTAACATCCTCAGTGAAGTTTATTTGTAACTTCAGAATGCCTTTTCGGACTAACTTCAAATTTTCAACCCTTGTCAACTATTACTATGTGAAAGTTAGTAGATCAATTGAAAAATATTGGTTTCCGGTGTTTGAATTTATATAGACTAGTATTTTTACTAGATAAAGTTAGAAAAATCTAATCAAAATAAAAGTTTGAATACTAGTACATTCTACGTAGAAGAAAATTGATATTGTTACTGAAAAGTGTAGATGCCATTTTGCCGCTTTTAAATTCTAAATAATTTTTTTTTTTCGAAATAATTCATTATTTTACCTTGATTATGACGTGGGATTCTTGATCCAAGGAACTGGGATTTTCCTCTGCTTCCTTGGAACGAAGATAATTGCATCCCACTGCAGTCGTTAAAATACCCCTACGGCTTTAGCATTTTGAAATGGATAAAACGCTTCTTGGGTGTCAGCTGTGTAAGTGAAAATTTTGTTGTAATCTGTGAATTAACTGGAGCCTACTTTTTCTGAATTAGAAATAAGTCAAAAAATTTGAAATGACTGGGTTATCCTCGGATAAATCTGTATAATGTGTTTATGCTCCTATTACATCTGTGTGATCTCATTACTGTAAAATAATAAAAAAATTATACTTAAAGCATAAATAAATCTTATTTACTTTCTTGCTTAGTTACGTACAGACTTAGTAACTAACTTAGTCATGTACTATCTTACTTTACTTACTCACTGTCTTAATTACTTATAACCAGGCTGCATATCTGGTGGAGTAATAATATTCTTTGGAGCCGAGCCTTAGGTTTATTGGATATAATAGTATAGGCAGAGTGTTGGCTGCGAGATCACGACCATCTCGAGGGTCTAGGCGAGAACTGTGGAAGTTCAGGGCCTCCAAGAGAAATATTTAATCCTGAACAAGACTGCTTTGGGACCCCTGGGGGCAGGCCGAGGCCCCCAGTCTAAGTGAATAACATAATTATTTTTCTAAATAATCCAAAAATTTTGGGAATTAAAAAAAAAAAAAAAAAAAAAAAAAGGTCTATGGCTATGTGGCCCCTTTAGGGATTTACAGCCAGACCCCGGACCAATGTACCGGCTGATCCCCCCTCTCAAGTCCTGAGTGAGAGACGCAGCGTCTCGCCCATCCAGCTGTAAATTTGAACTCAGTCCATTAAACTGCAGCACATGGGCTAGGAGGTATGGTGAGAAAATACAAGTCCTACAGGAGTTACATCTCACGGGTATACTACATACGGTCGCCCTAACCTGTAAGCGGGCACTGGCGTGGAGTGAGGCATACATACACCAACGATAATAAAAGGGGATGTTTTACAAAACTGCGTTGACAACAGGAAATCTACCGGAGAAAAATGCTATACTGGGACTGGATCTGCAGATGGCGCAATACGTCAGGAGACATCACAACTACTGAACTGAATAATAGGATACGGTCATTGACTGTAACAATTAAGTAAAGTAGTCGTCACGGCGGGCTTGTCACTGCAGGGTTCACACTACCTGTGGCACCACCTGGTGGTGATGGTAAGAAAGGTATCGTGGGAACTTAGCATGCTGGTATTGGGGACTACAGAGTAAGCAACACTCCCGGAGAGCTCTCAACTGGGACTGTGCCGCCGGCAGCGGTGATTCAGTGGCGACACGATCTGGCGGTGGGTAAGCCATAGGAATGACTTGGGCGAAGGTGTCTCTAGTGATGTCAGTAGGTGACAGAGGTCAGAGAATGACTCTGAGTAGTGTGACGCCAACGAGAGCAGGCGAGAATAATTCTTTCTCTGTTCAGGGTACTCGGCCGACTCACGCATCTGATGCCAGGACTGACAGTGGGTCAAGTGGATGCGATCTGTAACCCTGAAGGATGTGTTGACGTTAGTCTAGGCACCTAATGCACAGTGGAACACGTACAAAAGTTTAGCTCACCTGCAACTAAACCTAAGGTATAACAGTTACAACATTGCACTAACAGCAAAATACCTTTTCGTGCAAAAATGAGCACTAAGGCATTTAAGAACATGTGGTTATGGAACAGTGGTATGGAACACAGATTGAGAGGAATTAGCATGTGACCTACGATATTTGGTCAATCATGTACTCTGTTGACCGAGCAACACCGAGCACTTCAACACATCCTCTCTCTAATTTTCCAATGATTATTGAAAAAAAATACTAAATTTCACACTATGTAATAGCAAAATAATACTGGAGATGTAACATCGTGGTGTGACGTCATAGCATGATATCATGGTGTAATGTCGGCGTGTAGTCGACGTGACGTTGTGGGTGACGTGGTGTGACCTCATGGTGACGTTTTAGAAACACAGTCAGAAGCAAACTGACGCCAGAATTGGCTAGACAGAGAGCTAGGAAGTGAGAAGTCGATATTGTGGAGCTGAGGAAGGTTGTCGGCTGACCTAGGACGCATGTGACTGGAGACTGGACTGCCCTGTTACTATTGATAGAACGTGTGGGGGAGCAGTAACACAAAGGGAAACATCCTAAAACTGACCTCAGGCTACAGTAGCTTGAAAACAGAGGAAAGCTGTATAAAGCTTCAGGTGACTCAGCAATGTGGTTTGGACATCGTACACAAGTGTAACTAATGTGTCATTTTTTGTGGCAACGTTTAGCTCTCCAGGAGCTTTGTCAAGGTTGACAAAGCTTCTGGACAGCAAAACGTTACCACAATAAAACGTGTCCTTTTACCTAACATATTGTCGGTAATTTTACCAACATTATTACACTAGCAGCATAGCGTGGCGAGAAGTTGCCACACCTCATACACGCACATGCGTTCATAGCAGATCTGAGCACAGGCACACGGTGCAACAGTGGCGGACCTACATTATTAGGACCCTGAAGCTTGAACTGTTATGGGCTCCATCGCATCCAACAATGGCTAGCCTATATGATACTTTAATTAATAATCTTTAATTTTTATTGTAACTATTATTTTGCATTATATTACACTATATTTGTGGAAAATACTCTATATTTTCCGAAAATACAGTGTTTTTTTGTATGTAAATTGATGGAATATATTGTAGGTAATAAAAATTAATTTGTAAATAAATAAAGAACCAGCGAAATTGGTGAGCGTCACTGGGGGAGAGTTGCCATTGTTTTGAATTGACCAAGACAAACGTTAGTGAAAATCGGAAGAATTTTCGTCGCTCTAGAGGTTACATTGGGCTTAAAACCTCTCAAATAGGAGCCGAAATTGTTGGAATTGCAGTCCTGCAGAACTTGAGAATTAGGCGACTGGACAGGACTCCATAATTAGATGGAAACAGGATATTACCACAGCTGAGTTATGTCTATGTTGAAATTCTGGCCAGTATTTTCTTCATATTTTAGGCAGGGGGTTTTGTGTATGACACACCGTAATTTCCAGACTAACTGGTGAGTGGAATTAATATAAATTCTCCTTCAATGTATATGTGTTCATTTTTTAAATTTAATATACAGTCCATATATTTATATTAATGTTTTACCAGAATTCCTGGTGATGTATATTTCATTTAAAATTAATATAGGTCCAGAGTGACTTGTGGAGATATAGATTGTAGTAGGTATCGAAGGGGGACATTTTTTTTCGACCTAGGTGTCCTAAAATTCCTACTTGTCTTTGTAACTTTGATAAAGAATAATTATCTTTGTTACCATTTACTGGTATGTATCTAATGAGATTCATCCAAGTAAATTTAATTTTTCACAATATTATTAATAATATTATTTTTACAAAATACAGTAGACCCAAAATCTTTAAGCAATGTGGACAAAAGTCGCTTCCCGGGCCCCGCCAGGATTAGGGGCCCTGAGGTTTAGGCTTCAATAGTTTCAAAGCAGATCCGCCTCTGCAGTGCAGTTCCATTAAACTAACCTGTTATGCTGTAAATAGCAGTTATGAGCTGCAGATCTATAGCAGCAGGCAGCAAAGTACAGATGATGCCGAACATGTGGTTAAAAACAGTTATGGCATGCTGAGAGGGAACCAGTTAACGCTGCAAAGATTTCCCAGGGAAATTAAGTATGTTTGGGCAATAATCCTGCATGTACCTGTGTTTGGATGGTATAATTTGCAGACAACATCAGGATAACTTGCCAGAAGGTGGATGCTGCTTGGATGGGACGATAAATATGTGATTTCCGTCTTCACATCTCTCTCTCTCTCTCTCTCTCTCTCTCTCTCTCTGGACATAACACACTGCTAGGAAATAAATAACCAAACACTCTTTCGCCACATACGTCGTGAGGATAGGGAATTTACTGCTACTAACAGACATATCTCTAGCTGGGCAATAATAATAATATAGCAGTGTGTGTGGCTCCAGCCATGGCCGACTTACTTAATTACTTAGTCTCAGTCGATTAACTTCAATCCTTCAACGTTGATAACTTGATAATGCAACTCATGAGTGGCTTCTAGCTTAACGTGCTGATGTATTTTAAGGATATTAATCTTGCCGAGAAAGAATTAACATCTGTGTTAGCTTTAAGTTGGTGTTTTCTATGAGGAAGATGTCAATTGGATTTTGGATGTGTCTGCCCTGATTTACAATTTCATTGAAGAAATTGGATACTAATTACCATAGCTATGATGACTTGTGAATGCCTCCTCTGACTCGCGTCAAATCTTCATCGAAAATATTTAACTGGATCACAGACTTAAGGCGAATATTCCATTATTCCATTTAATGCATTAAGAACATAGGAGCTATAGCGGAGGCGCACCTCTGGCAAGACAGAGATGGAGTGAGTGTTAGTCACCCTACCACTGTGAGAGAAGGTAGGTGAATACATAATAATAATAATAATAATAATAATAATAATAATAATAATATAATAATAATAATAATGATGACAATAATAATAATAATAATAATAATAATAATAATAATAATAATAATAATAATAATAATAATAATAAATATAATAATAATAATAATAATAATAATAATAATAATAATAATAATAATAATAATAATAATAATAATATTAATAATAATAATAATAATAAGGGATCGATACCATGCCTAACCCTTCTAGGGTAGGGTAGGTGCCTGAGCTCGAGCCTTTAGCTCATAAGACTGTCATTCCCATTTGCCCCCTTGGGGCGGGGATGGCAGACCAGAGAGGCCTAGCTTGTGGCTAGGCCTGGGGACAGTTGGTCCCAAAGATGAGGAGGTACTTGTGCCTCCTCCCATGGGAGACTTAGGTCTCAGACACTCCCTAAAGAGGGAGCCAAGGCCGGGCCACCACTTGGAAAAGGCCCGGGCCGGGAAAATACCGGCTAATCTTTAATAATAATAATAAAAATAAATAATAATAATATCATACCACGCCCTACGTAACCCGGTTTTTAACGTAAACACAACAAATGACTTATAAATTATTTAAAACCGAGAAATGCTGTAAAACTAGTGTAAATGACTCGCTAAAGAACATAACTATTGCTGAACCTTAAACAACACTAAAAACATATTTTAATCATATTTTTTAAAGACTAATGAATACATTTAAAAAAAAAAACTGGCGTAGGTGACGTTGCTGAGTGACGTAATGACGTTCCCTGAGCTGAAATTTACTCTAGAAAAGTGACGTAAAGGCAAATTTGACGTAGATCAAAATGACGTATAACTGTATTATTATTATTATTATTATTATTATTATTATTATTATTATTATTATTATTATTATTTATTTATTTTTTATTATCACACTGGCCGATTCCCACCAAGGCAGGGTGGCCCGAAAAATAAAAACTTTCACAATCATTCACTCCATCACTGTCTTGCCAGAAGGGTGCTTTACACTACAGTTTTTAAACTGCCACATTAACACCCCTCCTTCAGAGTGCAGGCACTGTACTTCCCATCTCCAGGACTCAAGTCCGGCCTGCCGGTTTCCCTGAATCCCTTCATAAATGGTACTTTGCTCACACTCCAACAGCACGTCAAGTATTAAAAACCATTTGTCTCCATTCACTCCTATCAAACACGCTCACGCATGCCTGCTGGAAGTCCAAGCCCCTCGAACACAAAACCTTCTTTACCCCCTCCCTCCAACCTTTCCTAGGCCGTCCCCTACCCCGCCTTCCTTCCCCTACAGACTGATACACTCTTGAAGTCATTCTGTTTCGCTCCATTCTCTCTACATGTCCGAACCACCTCAACAACCCTTCCTCAGCCCTCTGGACAACAGTTTTGGTAATCCCGCACCTCCTCCTAACTTCCAAACTACGAATTCTCTGCATTATATTCACACCACACATTGCTCTCAGACATGACATCTCCACTGCCTCCAGCCTTCTCCTCGCTGCAACATTCATCACCCATGCTTCACACCCATATAAGAGCGTTGGTAAAACTATACTCTCATACATTCCCCTCCAAGGACAAAGTTCTTTGTCTCCACAGACTCCTAAGTGCACCACTCACTCTTTTCCCCTCATCAATTCTATGATTCACCTCATCTTTCATAGACCCATCCGCTGACACGTCCACTCCCAAATATCTGAATACATTCACCTCCTCCATACTCTCTCCCTCCAATCTGATATTCAACCTTTCATCACCTAATCTTTTTGTTATCCTCATAACCTTACTCTTTCCTGTATTCACCTTTAATTTTCTTCTTTTGCACACCCTACCAAATTCATCCACCAATCTCTGCAACTTCTCTTCAGAATCTCCCAAGAGCACAGTGTCATCAGCAGAGAGCAGCTGTGACAACTCCCACTTTGTGTGTGATTCTTTATCTTTTAACTCCACGCCTCTTGCCAAGACCCTCGCATTTACTTCTCTTACAACCCCATCTATAAATATATTAAACAGCCACGGTGACATCACACATCCTTGTCTAAGGCCTACTTTTACTTGGAAATAATTTCCCTCTTTCCTACATACTCTAACTTGAGCCTCACTATCCTCGTAAAAACTCTTCACTGCTTTCAGTAACCTACCTCCTACACCATACACTTGCGACATCTGCCACATTGCCCCCCTATCCACCCTGTCATACGCCTTTTCTAAATCCATAAATGCCACAAAGACCTCTTTAGCCTTATCTAAATACTGTTCACTTATATGTTTCACTGTAAACACCTGGTCCACACACCCCCTACCTTTCCTAAAGCCTCCTTGTTCATCTGCTATCCTATTCTCCGTCTTACTCTTAATTCTTTCAATAATAACTCTACCATGCACTTTACCAGGTATACTCAGCAGACTTATCCCCCTATAATTTTTACACTCTCTTTTATCCCCTTTGCCTTTATACAAAGGAACTATGCATGCTCTCTGCCAATCCCTAGGTACCTTACCCTCTTCCATACATTTATTAAATAATTGCACCAACCACTCCAAAACTATATCCCCACCTGCTGTTAACATTTCTATCTTTATGCCATCAATCCCGGCTGCCTTACCCCCTTTCATTTTACCTACTGCCTCACGAACTTCCCCCACACTCACAACTGGCTCTTCCTCACTCCTACAAGATGTTATTTCTCCTTGTCCTATACACGAAATCACAGCTTCCCTATCTTCATCAACATTTAACAATTCCTCAAAATATTCCTTCCATCTTCCCAATACCTCTAACTCTCCATTTAATAACTCTCCTCTCCTATTTTTAACTGACAAATCCATTTGTTCTCTAGGCTTTCTTAACTTGTTAATCTCACTCCAAAACTTTTTCTTATTTTCAATAAAATTTGTTGATAACATCTCACCCACTCTCTCATTTGCTCTCTTTTCACATTGCTTCACCACTCTCTTAACCTCTCTCTTTTTCTCCATATACTCTTCCCTCCTTGCATCACTTCTACTTTGTAAAAACTTCTCATATGCTAACTTTTTCTCCCTTACTACTCTCTTTACATCATCATTCCACCAGTCGCTCCTCTTCCCTCCCGCACCCACTTTCCTGTAACCACAAACTTCTGCTGAACACTCTAACACTACATTTTTAAACCTACTCCATACCTCTTCGACCCCATTGCCTATGCTCTCATTAGCCCATCTATCCTCCAATAGCTGTTTATATCTTACCCTAACTGCCTCCTCTTTTAGTTTATAAACCTTCACCTCTCTCTTCCCTGATGCTTCTATTCTCCTTGTATCCCATCTACCTTTTACTCTCAGTGTAGCTACAACTAGAAAGTGATCTGATATATCTGTGGCCCCTCTATAAACATGTACATCCTGAAGTCTACTCAACAGTCTTTTATCTACAATACATAATCCAACAAACTACTGTCATTTCGCCCTACATCATATCTTGTATACTTATTTATCCTCTTTTTCTTAAAATATGTATTACCTATAACTAAACCCCTTTCAATACAAAGTTCAATCAAAGGGCTCCCATTATCATTTACACCTGGCACCCCAAACTTACCTACCACACCCTCTCTAAAAGTTTCTCCTACTTTAGCATTCAGGTCCCCTACCACAATTACTCTCTCACTTGGTTCAAAGGCTCCTATACATTCACTTAACATCTCCCAAAATCTCTCTATCTCCTCTGCATTCCTCTCTTCTCCAGGTGCATACACGCTTATTATGACCCACTTCTCGCATCCAACCTTTACTTTAATCCACATAATTCTTGAATTTACATATTCATATTCTCTTTTCTCCTTCCATAACTGATCATTTAACATTACTGCTACCCCTTCCTTTGCTCTAACTCTCTCAGATACTCCAGATTTAATCCCATTTATTTCCCCCCACTGAAACTCCCCTACCCCCTTCAGCTTTGTTTCGCATAGGGCCAGGACATCCAACTTCTTTTCATTCATAACATCAGCAATCATCTGTTTCTTGTCATCCGCACTACATCCATGCACATTTAAGCATACCAGTTTTATAAAGTTTTTCTTCTTCTCTTTTTTAGTAAATGTCTAGAGGAGAAGGGGTTACTAGCCCATTGCTCCCGGCCTTTTAGTCGCCTCATACGACACGCATGGCTTACGGAGGAAAGATTCTTTTCCACTTCCCCATGGACAATAGAAGAAATAAAGAAGAACAAGAGCTATTTAGAAAAAGGAGAAAACCTAGATGTGTATATATATATGCATGTGCGTGTCTGTGAAGTGTGACCAAAGTGTAAGTAGGAGTAGCAAGATATCCCTGTTATCTAGCGTGTTTATGAGACAGAAAAAGAAACCAGCAATCCTACCATCATGCAAAACAGTTACAGGTTTCTGTTTCACAGTCATCTGGCAGGACGGTAGTACTTCCCTGGGTGGTTGCTGTCTACCAACCTACTGCCTATATTATTATTATTATTATTATTATTATTATTATTATTATTATTATTATTATTATTATTATTATTTTTATTATTATCATTATTATTATTATTATATTATTATTTTCATTTTTATTAATAATCTTAATAATCAACAAGAAGTAGAAGTTGTAGAAGAAGATGATGAAAAAGAAGTTAACCTACATACGGTAGGTTAACATAAAGTTAACATACACGAGGTAGGTTAACATGAAGTTAACTTACACGAGGTAGGTTAACATGATGTTAACTTACACGAGGTAGGTTAACATGAAGTTAAAATACACGAGGTAGGTTAACATGAAGTTAACTTACACGAGACAGGTTAACATGAAGTTAACTTACACGAGATAGGTTAACATGAAGTTAATTTACACGAGATAGGTTAACATGAAGTTAACATACACGAGGTAGGTTAACATGATGCTAACTTACACGAGTTAGGTTAACATGAAGTTAACATACACGAGGTAGGATAAGATGATGTTAACTTACACGAGGTAGGTTAACATGAAGTTAACATACACGAGGTAGGTTAACATGAAGTTAACTTACACAAGGTAGGTTAACATGAAGTTAGCTTACACGAGGTAGGTTAACATGAAGTTAACATACACGAGGCAGGTTAACATGATGCTAACTTACACGAGGTAGGTTAACATGAAGTTAACTTGCACGAGGAAGGTTAACATGAAGTTAACTTACACGAGGCAGGTTAACATGAAGTTAACTTACACGAGAGAGGTTAACAAGAAGTTAACTTACACGAGGTAGGTTAACATGAAGTTAACTTACACGAGGTGGGTTTAAAACATGAAGTTAACTTACACGAGGTAGGCTAAAGAATTTAACTACACGAGGTAGGTTAACATGAATTTAAATTTAAACACGAGACAGGTTAACATGAAGTTAACTTACATGAGGTAGGTTAACATGAAGTTAACTTACACGAGGTAGGTTAACATGAAGTTAACATACACGAGGCAGGTTAACTGATGCTAATTACACGAGGTAGGTTACAATGAAGTTAACTTGCACGGGGGAAGGTTAAAAATGAAGTTAACTTACACGAGGCAGGTTAACATGAAGTTAACTTACACGAGAGAGGTTAACAAGAAGTTAACTTACACGAGGTAGGTTAACATGAAGTTAACTTACACGAGGTAGGTTAACATGAAGTTAACTTACACGAGGTAGGCTAACAGAAGTTAACTTTACACGAGGTTAAGTTAACATGAAGTTAACTTACACGGACAGGTTAACATAAGTTAACTTTTAATAGGTAGGTTTAACATGAAGTTAACTTACACGAGGTAGGTTAACATGAAGTAAACTTACACGTGGTAGGTTAACATGAAGTTAACTTACACGAGGTAGGTTAACATGAAGGTAACATACACGAGGTAGGTTAACATGATTACGGCATCAGCAGTTTTGGGTGTTGGAAAATTTAGTACTGCAGTTACTTTACTTTGGTCAGTCGTAACCCCTCTAGGAGTGACTACGTGACCAAGAAACTTAATTTCTGATCTGAAAAATTGACATTTAGACAGTTTGATCTTTAAATTGGCTTCTTCAAGCTTACGAAGTACTACATCAAGTCTTTTCAAGTGTGTATCCACGTCTTTAGACATGACGATTACGTCATCTAAGTACACCATAAGTGCATTACCTATGAGACCTCTAAAGATATTAGTCATGAGCCTTGAGAACGTGATAGGGGAAGATCGTAACCCAAAAATGCCATTTTGGAGGAAGTGATAATGACCTGTAGGAGTGGAGAATGCAGTTAGCTCTTGGCTGTCTCGTGAAGAGGGACTTGCCAACACCCTTGTAACAAATCCGGGTTGAAAAGACTTTGTTATCTCCGATTTTTACGTAAAAGATCACCCAGTACAGAAGTGGGAAGCGATCTGGAATGGTTTTCGCATTTAACTTCCTAAAGTCAATTACTGGGCGCCATGTACCATCCCTTCTTAGGTACTAGGATCAAGGGTGCATTCCAAGGTGAATTGCTAGGTGCAATAACTCCATCATCAAGCATTTGATTGATCAATTCTTCTGCGACAGCAACTTGTGAATGAGGCATTCTGTACGCAGGTACGTAGTTTGGTCTAGTCCAGGTTCAAGTGGAATACGATGGGACAATAAGTTCGTTATACCCATCTTCTCACCTGGTAAGGCAATGGCTTTACGACGTTTGTTCAAGTCAACAAACGCTTGACTTCATCTGGGAAGTCAGTGGGAGCTAAGTCTTTCTCCTCAACTGGTGGAACAGATTGATCCAGTGAAGTGGATGAGGTGTACCCGGCAGAAATAGCACCGACCCATTGGTCAGGTGACAACTCATCCTCTACCTGAACAGGGTAAGGATAGTGAACAAGGTCAACAAGATTGGTATTTGCTTGAGGCGAACACTGGACCGAAGTGTTGGCTAGGAAAAATGGATCTTACTATCTCTTACAACATGTAAGGATGGTTCAACAAATAGGCCTTTTACTTTGCAAGAATCACTGTCAACTAGGACGTTATCACCATCTGTAATGCTAGGAACAACTACAGACACTCTAGTAAGGGCACTAGCTGCGACAGAAACGTCTTTCTGCAGACGGCACGTGACATCAACAAGAGATGGCATTACTAGTTGCAAGTAATTGTTTTCCGACAAGGCGTCCCCTGTGGAGAAACTACTACTTGAACTAGCAGACATTGCAGGGATAGGCTCAGCACTCAAGGTAGTCAGAGCGTCCTCGGACACTTGAGGAAACTGGACACTATCTGCAAAATCTGAAATTGCGGGAAAACACAGACAGAAGTTGACAGGATCATCAGTGCCTGACCGCTTGGGTACGCTACTGGAAAATGCACTGGCCTGTAAGGACTTAATTCGAGTGTCATACGGCAGTATGGCAGATCTCGGATCCAAGCTGGTAACCCAGAATGGAACGATCAAGTCGTCAATTTGGGCATGCCATCGAAAGGGTCGAGCACAATGCGTAAGTCTCGCATGGGAAGCAAACCCCCAGCAGAAGGTCACCAGGGAAAGTATCTGGTCGACAACAAGGAAAGGGAAGCAGTGAAGTCTCTACCTTGGATGGGAAAAAGTTGGGGAAGCCCGACCTCGGACACGCAGGTGAGAACCAGCACCCCACTAAGGGAGGACACATGAGTGGGGTTCTACGAGAAGGACATGTCGTAACTGCTTATCCTTAAACAAACTAGACCTAATAATATTGACTTGCGCACCAGAGCCCATGAACAAATGAACGGGCGCTTTAAATGAACAGATGCTTGCACTATAGGGCCTTGGTTGCATTGGAAGTTATGTGAAACAAAAAGGTGGATTGTCATCAGAAAAGACTTGTTCTACTTATCCCCAAAATTCATTACGTCAGAGACATGTAAAGCAACATCATCAGCAGGATTGTCATTCTCGAGACTGCTTAAGGCTTCAAAGGAATTGTGAACAGGGATGGTGTACTCATTATCACCTACTTTTCACCATGGGACGGTTTGACTGGGGCGCTCGAATTTCCCCCCGAATTGGAAGAATGCGCCTGGTTCTGGTTAGTTTGAGAATTGGAAGAATATGCCTGGTTCTGGTTATTTTGAGAACCACGATATCTGTTTCCTCTACGGGTTCTGCGGTTGCAACGGCCACGGAAAGACCTAGAGTACTGAAGGTTATAGAGAGCATTGCACTCAGATGTGTCATGTCCATGTATTCTATGATAAGTACAGTAGGGAAGATCTGGATACTCATCATCAGTACGACGTCTCTTAGGGTAACTATCACGACAATTAATTGCAATATGGCCACGGAAACCACAGTTGTAACAAGTCCGCTGACTATGGTTACTGAATGTACTATGAATACTACGAGGTTTATAACGACTCTGTACACTGGTTCTTGGTGATCTCTGAGATGGTTTACGACCCGATTTGTCTCTGTGGCGCAAACAAGAGGGGGTGCAGACTGAGGCATAAGGTGTGAAATTACTTTTAATACATGGGAAAGTACCCTGGGGGCACAAGAAACGTACATGATTTAAGGCTGTAAGTGGTTCCATCGTCACAGTTGGAGGATTTTGCCTCATAAGCACACACGGAAGCAGGTGGCATTAGTTCTTTAATTGCCCAAAAGCTGCTATTTTAAAAAAGGTTCTGTGAATGGTTTAGCCTCTTCAGGGGAGAAAAACTGAGGACTGGACAGCATTGATAAAATGATGATAAAAGTTTGTCTATCTAACAGCAAATGCACTAACGATTCATTACTCATGGGTGTAGCATTCACTAGTTCCCTAGAACGACATATGGATCAACTGTTTTTACTGGGACAAGGAAAGAACGAATCAGTTCCTCATATTGTGACCACTTAGTAAGATTCCTGAAGTACGCAATCAAGGAGATCAACAACGTGAACAGCAGCAGGGGATCGATGAAAGCTTCTTTAGCAAGTCTGATAAGACTTTCCTCTGTAGGAGGACCTTTAACTAGAGCACCAGCCGAGAACGAATGGCCGCAAACCATGCTTTCAAGACTATGGGACATGGCCATTGAATAAAGGTTTAAAGCATCAAGGGGAAACACGAGTATAACTTAGTATCTCGGTGTCTGGGTCGGTCTGTCAGTCGCTAAGGAACTGTGAGGACTGATGACAGGGGCAACAGTAGTCTGAGAGGTCTGAGTGTCGACATTCACTAAAGTATCACTTGACGGTAGTGAGACATAATGGCAAGAAGTTGCACGAGAACAAATAAGGCAAAAATAATGAACCTAAAAATGATACAAAATGCTAAAATTTAAATAAAAGAGGGCAACTAATTCTGCAGAAGTAAAAAAAAAAAATGTCTAAGATACACTGCAAGAGGAAGGAAAAACTCAATGTAAGGACTATTGGCCAAGAAAAAAAATTACATTGAAATAAAACAAGTATAAAATATTACTGGAGACTGAATTAAATGCAAATGAGCTGTCTTTACTCTTGCTAATAAAGAAATTAATTAATAAAATTTTAAATCAATGTAAAAAATAGAAAATAAAATCACTAAATTGTATGCAAAGAGAGATAACTGGGAAATTTAAATATTTTCTAAGAATGCATAAACAAAATTAAAATATAATGCAAAGAAATATCAGGGGAAAATTAATAAAATGAAAAACAAGATACAATAATGAACTGAGAATAATAATGCATAAAAATATCAATAAAAGAAAATAATTCACTGCAGAACAAGTGCAACAAAATAAGGTGTAGAAATAATCACTGCAATAATAAAGTCTCACTGGGAAAACTCAGGTTAAATAATAAAATAAAAATATGAAGAAAAACTGATTGAACACTTTAACTCTTAATTGTAAATTAGACAAAACAATTTACTCAAACAGAGTAAAGAAAACACTTTACGTTAAAAGTAATTGAAATTACACTTAGAGTGAACTTGTTCAAAGAAATATGAACAATATGAATAAAAATAAAACAAAGGAACAAAACGGGTAGTGTAACACTTACAAGTGGTGGGCAAGGGGTAACACTTACAAGTGGTGAGGCAAGTGTAACACTTACAAGTGGTGAGGCAAGTGTAACACTTACAAGTGGTGAGGCAAGTGTAACACTTACAAGTGGGGAGGCAAGTGTAACACTTACAAGTGGTGAGGCACACAACACTTAATCATGTATTCATTATTTTAGTATATTCTTACAACAAAATCTTGCTGTGACTGATACGACAAAAATTTGCTGGCAAAAATAATGGTACACAAGTCTGCGAAAAAAATTAGAGGAATGAGACACTGCTGGCATACGAAAAAAGACACATAGAAATAAATGGATAATTTGGTATACTGGGGTGAATATCACTGCATGAACTACAATGACAATTACTGGAGAATAATGCTGAAAGAATACAATAAAAAAAAAGAATCACTTCACACAGAGTGACTGACTGGTACACTACACAATAATACTTACTACAGACAGAGAGTAGCATAAAATAAAACAGATAAAAAAATATGAGATGAGCGAATAACACTGAAAAATATTGCAAAAATAATGAGTCAAAGAAACACTGAGTCTACACTGAAAATACAAGGCTTAGAGTACACAAGAAATTCACTATAAATGTCTCACACACGCAAATGTCTTTAAATGCAACAAAAATGTCTAAACAGAAAATTATGGAGTCTGGAGTGGTCGACGGTGATGGTGACGAGGGTAGGTTGTAAAAGGTTGTCCTGCGCGGTGATGACTGACGCCTCCTACACTCACTGTTGTCGGAAGAAATGCGCTTTCTCGGTGAACTCACATAACTGGCTTTATCGTTGGCGCTCAGCTACAATCTTGACCAATTATGTGAGCCAAAACAGTATTAGGACCCGGTACAAGGGTGCAAACAACCACAGGTAGATGAGGTGGATGGCTGGTGGTGGTGCTGGTGGTGGTGGTGTGAGTAGAGTGGATGGGTGGTGACTATCGCTGGCGCTCTGGCACGCACTCCACTCACTACCCACGAAGGTGGCTGATAAGCCACTATGCCACAGGGATGGTGAAGACCACTCTTAGCATCCAACTGGCATCCAACTGGAAGCACAAAGCGATATATGAAACAATACTTCAGAGGAACTTCCAGAGAAACTTGCGTGGCTTACTTCTCTCTCTCAGCTGGGTTAGAAGCTGGGTTGGCTGACTGGCTTAACCCACGAGAATGGCTGACTGGAAGACGTGTAACGATGCACACAGCACGGAGGAGCAGGTGGATGACAGGAGACAGGCTGGATGACAGGCTGACTGGCGTACTTCCACAGTCTGGCTTACTGACTGGCTTAATTGCAAATCCGGGTCAACCCCTCGGAGATTGAAGCAATTAGCACACGAACTAAGCCAGGAAGCTTGAAAAACAGCTGCAACAGGCTTGCAGGGTGGAGGTTGTGAGGGGAGCGAGTAGCTGGTGGGTGAGACGGTTCACCTTTTGACCCGCCGGCTACTCACATACAGTCTTCTAACGTCTTGAAATACCCTTAAAAAGCTTAATTTCCAAGCTCCCACACCGTTAGTTAGTTAGTTTAATATGTTTATTATGCACCCCATACCCATCCTGTGGGCGGTAGTCAAAAGATTACAGAGGTACATAATGGGTCCAGGGACTGGGCCTCAAAGTTTTGATAGCTGAGCAAGTTACAGAGGTAATGAATTCACAATTTACAAAGGTAATGAACTCATAATTTACAAATGTAATGAACTCCAGGTAGGTCTAGTCACAATCATGACAAGTTACAAAGGTATTTACAGATTACAGAGGTACACAATGGGTCCAGGGACCGGGCTCCAAAGTTTTGATGGCTGAACTAGGTACAAGGTAATGAACTCACAAGTTACAAAGGTAATGAATACTGTAAGAATGGTTACTTACGTTTATACATGGCTGCAATCATGAACGAATTTTAGAGTAATGAGCAATTCACACTTCCACACCCGGTCACAACTGTAGTGAGTTATTGGTGCAAATGTTGATTGCTGAGTCGTCTCTCTCTCTCTTCTCACACACACACACACACACATACAAATTCATACACACACACACATAACACACACACACACACACACACACACCACACACACACATACACAAACTCATACACACACACACACACACACTCTACACACACACACACTCATACACACACACACACTCATACTCACACACACACACACACACACACACACACACACACACACACACACACTCACACACTCATACACATACACACAAACACACACACATACACACACACACACACACACACACACACACACATGCACATATGTGGTAATGCTTTATTTACAGCTAGCAAAGTCAGGGTATTTCTCCAGAATGGTCTGTAATATACCACTGTGGAAAAAATACTTTAGCCATTTCTTGAACACTTCTGAGTGAGTTGTTTCTAAATTCATTAATTTTATCGCACTCCAGTACATAATGACGCAGGGTGTGACAATAATCCATCTGGCAAAGTTTACATTTCGTTTGGTCTACATCTGGTGGTGGTGATTTAACCTGCCAAAGATACTTGTAACCCAGCCGGAGCCGGGCGGTAGTGACATCCAAGAGTCTGCTTATTTTGTTGATGCACCATAGACATGTGGCTCCTCCTGCATGATAGAATGATGATAGATGGACTCACTGGTGTCAATCTCCCTGAGCCTTAAGTACATAAAATTCAGCTGAAGTTCTTTTCGTATTATTGTTCTCAAACTACTACCTGACAAGCCAAGATTGTAATCTACTCCCTCTTTGAAAGCATACAGCTTAGCCAATTTATCAGTTCTATCATGCATCTGAAGACCAATGTGAGATGGAATCCACAGCATGAGCACTCTGACTCCACTGTCCACAATCCTACCATACCTGTGTCTGGCTTCTGACACAAGCATGCCACAATTTATGCTTAATGAGTTGAGAGCATTTATGGATGACAGAGAATCAGTTACAATTAAACTGTCAATCTTTGATACATAGATGCATTTCAGTGCAAGGAGTATGGCAAACAGTTCTGTCTGAAGGCTAGAGGCCCAATTATTGATGCGTGCTTCAATTTCTTTAAGAGAGCCATCACTCTGTACGACAACAGCAGCACTACCAGCTGCACCAGTGGATTGGTGAACAGAACCATCAACGTAAATAATTTGCGAGAGTGTGTGCTGTGTGACTAAGTTATCAATACAGCTTAATTAAGGCCTCATGTTTGGCTTCAAGGCGAAGTTTTGGTTGTGATTTAAGAAGTAGTTTGGGGGGAAATGGAGGAATGGTAGTTTGGAATGGGGTAATATTCCATGGAGCGGAGAAGTGCCGCTGTTGCCTTACTTGACATAGATCATGTATCTGTTTCATGCGGAGGTCGTTTCCAGTCTTTTCGATCCATCTGGAGGAGTGTTCACCAGTGCTGAGGAAAGTTTGGAGGGCTTCTGTGCAGGGGTTTGAATGAGCTTGCCTGAGCATTGTTACACTCCAAGTATTGTAACAACTATTTCCTTCTTTTTAGAGCATAACAATTTTGGTCAGAGAGGTTAGGGTAATAATAATGATCCTCCGGAATGCCTAATTTTAATTAAGTATATTCATAATATAACAAAAGCCAGTTATAATATACGAATTATCGTATATAAGTTTCGAATACATGTTTCTTCTATAGTATCCAACATATACATAAGGCTTTCAAAACAGACGATTAGGAGGAGATCCTAGATATAACATATATATAAATGGAGATTACTTTAATGTATAAAGTCTTGTTTCCCAATTGGAAGCAGTCAGAATAAAACAGAATATGTCCAGGCCGGCTAATAAACCTTGGCCAGTTACCAGAGACGAGCAGGAGTGTTCTCGTTGGCTGCTACTTCTTCACTGCTCGTCCCTCAACCTTGAGCATACAGGTAAAAGTGGGTCACGTGACGTGACTCACCAACACTCAGTAGAGTAGTTGAACATAAAGGGGGGGGGGGGGGAAGGGGGGGTATAACCATCGAACATCACGGCTAACTATACACCGGCACACCGGGCGGCAGGCAGGTTACTATACCTCCAATTAAACTTATCATGGCCATGTTACATTAATTATAATAATTGTTAATAAGAATTAGTCTTAATAATACAAGGACGTTCATTTCCAATTTAGCTATTAAAGGAAATAACCGCAATGTAATATTAAAGGAAGGTTAACCATAGGGGCATGACAAGCATATTAACCCCAATTAGGATATTTCTTTCAGTAACACGATCTCTGATGCTTGGAATATCAAGTTCTTTTTGCATATTTAAAATTTTGGCTGTACGAGGGCATCCTAGGATGATCCTCATTGCTTCGTTCTGCAGTTTTTCTAGCCCTCTAAGCTTCCAGTCAGACACAAGAGCAAGTAGTGGCGCAGCATAATCAACCAATGATCTAATATAAGCAAGATACATCATTTTCACAATTTTAACATTAGCACCATACCTGGGGTGAAGCCCTGCCACAACTCTAAGTGCTCTTAGTCGTTCTTTGTATTGGCGACAAAATCTTGTTACAACAGGTCCAAGTAGTGGAACCTCAAAGCCTAGATACCTGTATCTGCTTACATATTCTAGAAGAGACCCATCATGCAATTGGATCTGACGAACTGTGCCTCTCTGTCGAGGAGGACGCCTATTGAGTATCTTTGTTTTATCAGTAGAGATTATCAACCCCAGGTCCTGACACGAGGCTAGTACATGATTAAGAATGTTTTGGGTGTTGGAGAATCCGGTGGTGTGAATCATTATATCATCAGCAAAACTAATCACATAATTATGGGGCTGACTAGGCATAGCATTAAGTAATGCATTAATTAGAATATTGAACAGTGTGGGACTGAGCACACCTTCCTGTGGGGTTCTTAATTCAAAGTCTTTAGTTGCCACCATTTATCATGTGGGGGTTCGAACACGTGGATAGGGTAAAGTAATACTCACGTAGGCTGGAAGTACGTATAATTATAACTGTAAGTATGGAAGAGCCAAACAGCCGAGACCTGCCTCCTTGCTCACTCTCGTATAACTGACCGCCCACAGTACCCATATGTGGGGGTCTTTGAAATACTGCTGAGGTCAGCGGCAATATGAATACAGACAGTGACTCAGGCAGAGACGGTTGGTAGTGAGTCATCTACTGGTACACTGGTTACTGGTAACTGGTTACTACTACTGAGACGTACACGAGGTAGGTTAACATGAAGTTAACGTACACGAGGTAGGTTAACATGAAGTTAACGTACACGAGGTAGGTTAACATGAATTTAACATACACGAGGTAGGTTAACATGAATTTAACGAACACGAGGTAGGTTAACATGAAGTTAACGTACACGAGGTAGGTCAACATGAAGTTAACGTACATAAGGTAGGTTAACATGAAGTTAACGTACACAAGGTAGGTTAGCATGATGTTAACTTACACAAGGTAGGTTAACATGAAGTTAACATACACGAGGCAGGTTAACATAATGTTAACTTACACGAGGTAGGTTAACATGAAGTTAACATACACGAGGTAGGTTAACATGATGTTAACTTACACGAGGTAGGTTAACATAAAATTAACTTACACGAGGCAGGTTAACATGAAGTTAACTTACACGAGATAGGTTAACATGAAGTTAACTTACACGAGGTAGGTTAACATGAAGATAACTTACATGAGGTAGGTTAACATGAAGCTAACATACACGAGGTAGGTTAACATGATGCTAACTTACACGAGGTAGGTTAACATGAATTTAACTTACACGAGGTAGGTTAACATGAAGTTAACTTACACGAGATAGGTTAACATGAAGTTAACTTACACGAAGTAGGTTAACATGAAGTTAACTTACACGAGAGAGGTTAACATGAAGTTAACTTACTCGAGATAGGTTAACATGAAAATAACTTACACGAGGTAGGTTAACATGAAGTTAACTTACACGAGGTAGGTTAACATGAAGTTAACTTACACGAGGTAGGTTAACATGAAGTTAACTTACACGAGGTAGGTTAGCATGAAGTTAACATACACGAGGTAGGTTAACATGAATTTAACGTACACGAGGTAGGTTAACATGAAGTTAACTTACACGAGGTAGGTTAACATTAAGTTAACCTACACGAGGTAGATTAACATGAAGTTAACTTACACGAGGTAGGTTAATATGAAGTTAATGTACACTAGGTAGGTTAACATGAAGTTAACTTACACCAGAGAGGCTAACAAGAAGTTAACTTACACGAGGTAGGTTAACATGAAGTTAACTTACTCGAGATAGGTTAACATGAAGTTAACTTACACGAGGTAGGTTAACATGAAGTTAATGTACACGAGGTAGGTTAACATGAAATTAACTTACACGAGAGAGGCTAACAAGAAGTTAACTTACACGAGGTAGGTTAACATGAAGTTAACTTACACGAGGAAGGTTAACATGAAGTTAACTTACACGAGGTAGGTTAACATGAAGTTAACTTACACGAGAGAGGCTAACAAGTAGTTAACTTACACGAGGTAGGTTAACATGAAGTTAACTTACACGAGATAGGTTAACATGAAGTTAACTTACATGAGGTAGGTTAACATGAAGTTAACTTACACGAGATAGGTTAACATGAAGTTATCTTACATGAGGTAGGTTAACATGAAGTTAACGTACACGATGTAGGCTAACGTGAAGTTAACATACACGAGGAAGGTTCACATGAAGTTAACGTACATGTAATAGGTTAACATGAAGTTAACGTACACGAATTAGGTTAACATGAAGTTAACGTACACGAGGTAGGTTATCATGAAGTTAACGTACACGAGGTAGGTTAACATGAAGTTAACGTACACGAGGTAGGTTAACATGAAGTTAACGTACACGAGGTTGGTTAACATGAATTTAACATACACGAGGTAGGTTAACATGAATTTAACGTACATGAGGTAGATTAACATCAAGTTAACGTACACGAGGTAGGTCAACATGAAGTTAACGTACAAGAGGTAGGTTAACATGAAGTTAACCTACACTAAGTAGATTAACATGAAATTAACGTACACGAGGTAGGTTAACATGAATTTAACGTACACGAGGTAGGTTAATATGAAATTAACGTACACGAGGTAGGTTAACATGAAGTTAATGTACACTAGGTAGGTTAACATGAAGTTAACTTACACCAGAGAGGCTAACAAGAAGTTAACTTACACGAGGTAGGTTAACATGAAGTTAACTTTCACGAGATAGGTTAACATGAAGTTAACTTACACGAGGTAGGTTAACATGAAGTTAATGTACACGAGGTAGGTTAACATGAAATTAACTTACACGAGAGAGGCTAACAAGAAGTTAACTTACACGAGGTAGGTTAACATGAAGTTAACTTACACGAGGCAGGTTAACATGAAGTTAACTTACACGAGGTAGGTTAACATGAAGTTAACTTACACGAGGTAGGTTAACATGAAGTTAACTTACACGAGAGAAGCTAACAAGAAGTTAACTTACACGAGGTAGGTTAACATGAAGTTAACTTACACGAGATAGGTTAACATGAAGTTAACTTACATGAGGTAGGTTAACATGAAGTTAACTTACACGAGGTAGGTTAACATGAAGCTAACGTACACGAGGTAGGTTAACGTGTAGTTAACTTACACGAGGTAGGTTAACATGTGGTTAACCTACACGAAGTAGGCTAACATGAAGTTAACTTACTCGAGGTAGGTTAACTTGAAGTTAATGTACACGAGAAAGGTTCACATGAAGTTAACGTACATGTAATAGGTTAACATGAAGTTAACGTACACGAGGTAGGTTAATATGAAGTTAACGTACACGAGGTAGGTTAACATGAAGCTAACTTACACGAGGTAGGTTAACATGAATTTAACGTACACAAGGTAGGTTAACATGAAGTTAACGTTCACGAGGTAGGTTAACATGAAGTTAACGTACACGAGGTAGGTTAACATGAATTTAACATACACGAGGTAGGTTAACATGAATTTAACGTACATGAGGTAGTTTAACATCAAGTTAACGTACAAGAGGTAGGTCAACATGAAGTTAACGTACGCAAGGTAGGTTAACATGAAGTTAACGTACACGAGGTAGGTTAACATGAAGTTAACCTACACGAGGTAGATTAACATGAAATTAACGTACACGAGGTAGGTTAACATGAAGTTAACCTAAATGAGGTAGGTTAACTTTATGTTAACGGCAGACGGAAGTTCTTCAAAACACAAGAGAGCTTGAACAAATAAATATATTAGAAGAGATGACACAGCTCTGAGGAGATTATCAGCCTCGTTTACATATGTCTTCCTGGAAGTGTTTCTGACAACTCACGTTCCATTGCATGTTCTGTTGAGCCTCGAGCCTCAATTATCAACTCTCAGTTTTTATAGTCTTTCGATGTCAACAGAAACAGAAATGTGCAATAGGAAGTGATAAGGAACGAGAATTTAGTGCAAAGAAAGGTAGAACAAAATTAAATACATAACCTAAATTCCTGAATATAATTTTGCATTGTTTGCTGAACCGAGAGATAGGAGAAAGATTATGAGAGAGAGAGAGAGAGAAAGAGAGAGAGAGAGAGAGAGAGAGAGAGAGAGAGAGAGAGAGAGAGAGAGATAGATAGAGAGAGAGAGAGAGAGAGAGAGAGAGAGAGAGAGAGAGAGAGAGAGAGAGAGAGAGAGAGAGAGAGAAGAGAGAGAGAACCTTATGTGTAGGTAACAGCTCTTAGCTTGTCAATAAAACTAGGGATCCTTAACCTTTCCAAACCCTGTATAAAAAAAGAGAGAGAAAAGAGAGAGAGAGAGAGAGAGAGAGAGAGAGAGAGAGAGAGAGAGAGAGAGAGAGAGAGAGAGAGAGAGAGAGAGAGAGAGAGAGAGAGAGAGAAGGAGAAATGGAGATAACTAGAAGATTCAACCCATTCAGAAACCCCAATGGTGTGAACACGCAGATGGAAAAAGCAGAGAGTGCGTGTGTTCAACAGAGTTGTGTGTGTGCTGACCGTGGGGGTAAGAAAAAAGAAACGGGGAATATCGAGAGAAAGACAACGGTAAAATGAAAACAAAATAAATGAATGAAATTGCAAAGACTTCACCCAAACACAGCAAGTTTCTTATAAAATACGTAAGTCTCTGGTGGGAGAAAGACGTCAAAAGGAAGAACAAGAAGAATTATTGAGAGGAGAATGTCAGAGAAATAATGAATCAAAGAGAGAAATTATAAACAAAGTTGGGAGGAAGCAAGACGAGATGTGAGGTGACTAAGGAAGAATGAGGAATAGTAAAGAGTTAGAGGATTAATGGGTGAAGCAGAGGAGGGAGGGAACTATAGAAACGATGATAAATGCATAAAATATTGTAAGCATGAGAATATTGCGCATGTATATTTCACTGTGTTTCTTTATTGTTAAATTATTGTTAACCTATCTAAAATATATTTAGTTGGATTAGGCTAAATTAAATTGCGCTTGTTATAATAAGGTTAGGTAAGTTTCCTAAGGTTCTTTTGGTACAGAATCATTACTTTATATATTAACATAAATTAAAAAATTAAATCTTTAAATGTATAAGAGAAATTTTTAGAAAGGACTTAATTTAAAATGAGTTCTTGCTAAAATGAATTTTGCAAAATTATTGCATAATAAATTTTCGATTGACTTATTCGGCAAGAAGAGCGTTGCTTTTTAAGCAAAAATTGCAAGTTTTGCCTATTCAGGACGACATATTTACATGGCCTGATTTATAAGGGGGCAAAGGGGGCAATTGCGCCGGGGCCCCCTGCCAGAGGGGTCCCAGATGAAGGACTTCCTTTATAACAAAATGTAATAATAAAAAATTAGTTTAATTAATAAAAGGAATTAACAAATAAAGTGTGTGGGGGCATCAGAAAATAGAAAGAAAGGGGCCCCCACCCTTTCTCCCTTTGAATAACTTGACTGGTTAGCGTCATTTTAGATTTTAAATGCCCAGCCAAATGAGGTCAGGGTCATAGGGTGAAATTGGTTGTGTGTGTCTGGCTGTTTTGTGCAAGGAAAACTATTGTGTGTATGGCTTTTATTGGCTATATCGTTTCATAAGAGCCATTTCGGGTTTTAGTGTCGGTTTTTTTAGAGGCCCAATTTTGCCCAAATGAGTCAGTCGGGGGCCTGGGGGCTATATATGGGGTTGTGTGTGTTCGCCACATTTTTTAAGTGGGGGGACATTGTGGGGGGCCCTTCAGCGGTTTTCTGTGTTTTCGAGGGTTTTATTGCTCAAAAAGGGTTTTGCGATTTTTCATCTTTGTGTAGTTTCCCCTTTTACACATGATACACACAAATACCCCACACACGCACACACACAAACACCCCAACACACACACACACACCACAACAAAAACCAACCCCACGCACACCAAAACACACCCCACACACACGCACACACACCCCCACAACACACACACAAAACACACCACAAAACCCACACAACAAAAAAAAAAAGGGGGGGAAGAGTGGGGGAAAGGGAAGATAGTAGAGTTGGGTAAGAAAATGGAGGAGGGATAGTGAAGAGTCCCGGGGAAAGTGGGAAGTACGGGTCTTAGCGCAGAAGCTGGGATACGGCTTAGAAAAAGAAACTGAAAAGGGCCCGGAAACGATTAGAGAGACAAATCAATTCGACGGGGCTTTCAGGAAAATTAAAGCCCGGCGCGGGAAAAGGGGGAAATGGAAGAAACAACGGGGGGCCCCATCCCGTACGGGAAAGGGCCCCTATCGGGCCCCAACGGGGGGCCCAAAGGGGAAAAGACGACAAGCACCATGAGTTTCAAACGAAGGTCTGAAGACAATTTTTTTCCCCCCAAAAGTCAGGGAAAGGACAAGGGGATGGTAAGCAACAAGGAGAAATTGCGTACACAAAGGACCTATCAGACCCACGTGGGGCCGGGGAAAAAGGGGGATGAGAACACTAAGATAAGGGGCCCAAGGTCCGAAGACAATGGGTTTTTTTATATGCAGGGGTTTTCTAACACCCAAACTGCAGTGAAAGGGAAGGGGGCCCGGGAAAAGACATTTACTGAGAATAAAAGTTTCAGATATGACGGGGGAATAAAGGGCAAGAACAGTCAATGGTGGAAAAAAATTTCCCTCAGAGGAAGCAGATGGGCCCTTGGGGGAGGAGGGAAAGGGGCCGGGGGGTCATTTTTTTGTGTACGGGCTCCAAAAAACCCAAAAGGGGGCCCAAAATTTTGGAAGAAATAAAAACGGAGGAAAAAAAAATTGTTTTTTGGAAGGCATAAAGAAAAAAATTAGGGGAGGGGGAAAAGGGACCCAGGTGAAAAAATTTTAGAAAATTGGGGGGTGGTTTGCGAGTGGAAGGATAGGGGCCTGTCGATTTAATTTCAAGGAAAAACCCCAGTTCGAATCGGATTCTGCAAGGGGGAATGCAAAAATGAGAGGAAAAAGGGGGGGTCCCGAGAGTATACCTCGACCGCGACAGAACAAAAGGGAAGGAAAGGACTACACTGAAAGAGGGGTACAGAGACGCAAAGGGGGGAACGAAAAGCAATGAAAAGAGCGGGAACCGAACAGGGGGAAAGGGCAAACACACCCCCCAAAAACTCCACCAACAGACCCACCGCCCCCCCAAAGGGGCAACTGAGAAACCTATACCCCAAACCCCACTCACTTTTTTCCCTTGCCCCCAAACCCCCTATCCAAAACCCCCACCCCAACAGTGCCCCTTATGGGCATTTTGACCCCCCCCCCCAAATTTTCATGAAGATAGGGGAAGGGCAAAAAAGACCACGGGAAAGGGGATGGGGTTTGGGGGCCCAAAAGGGACTGCAAACCTCACTCAAGGAAAAAAGGATTTTGGGGTGGTATAACCCGAGCATGTTCGGAAGCAAATCAATGTAACTCCCGCAGCATTTGGGCGCCGGGCCCCAAACCCTTTGAAAAACGCTTCCGACCCCTTTAAAAAAAGGGAAATTCTTTCAAGAACTGAAACCGTGTATGTCGGGCCCCCATACTGGAGTATGCAGCACCTTTTTGGGAAAACCCGCACTTGATAAAGCAGTCAAAATTAGGGGAAAGTAAAAGGTTTGAAACAAGGTTTTTTCCAGAGAAAGGGGGAATGCCCTATAAAGGGAAGTTTAAAGGGGGAAATGGGCCTGCGACCTGGAGGACGGGGAGGGGGTGGGGGGAGAAATTGAAAAACGAATATAAAATACTGCGGGGAAAAACCCAAGGGGGGACAAGGACAGGATTTTCCCAGGGGGGGGGCCCACAGAAACAAGAGGCCAAAAAGGGGAATTTGAAGACCCAAATGATAAGAGATTTAGGAATTTTATTTCTTCAGTTCTTTAGAGTTTTTGGGCCCGTGGAATAGCCTAGAAAATGACGAAAAGGGGGGAAGGGCGGGAAACCAAATCCCACATTTTTAAAGCCGTTTTTGGGATAAAGTCATGGAGGGGGGAGGGGGGAAAAGGGTTAGTAGAAAACCGGTAAAGAGGGGACCGGAGGGGAAAACTCGACCCTTGCAACCAAAAATGGGTGAGTACAAATAGGTGAGTACACCACCCCACACACACACACCACACACACCACAAAACCCCAAACCCCACACACACCCACCCCACCACACACACAAACCAACACACCCTCCTCCCCCCCCACTCATTCCCACAAAAAACAAAAAAATATAAAAAACAACTAGGCACTCAAAACTCTCTTCCTCTCTCTCTCTTTTCTCTCTCTTCTCTCTCTCTTCTCTTTCTTATCTATCTATCTCTCCCCCCTCTCCCTTTCTCTCTCTCTTCTCTCTTCTCTCTCTCTCTCTCTCTCTCTCTCTCTTCTCTTTTCTCTCTTTTCCCCCGGTCTTCTGTTCTCTTCTTCCCCTTTCTAACTTTTTTTTTCTACCCCTTCTCTCCTCCCTCACCCAAGCAGCCCGGGGAAAAATTGAGTTTTTCCCCCCCCCTCCTCTTCGATCTCTCTCTCCCCAACGTTTTTTTCCCCCACTCCCCTTTTTTCCCTTCTCTTCCCTCTCTTTCTATTTTTAAAATCTCTCTCCCCCCCCTCCCCTTTTTTTCTCCTCATACCCTTTTTTCCCCCGCCCCCTCCTCTCTCTCTCTTCTCTCTCTCTCTCCTCTCTCTCTCTCTCTTTTATCTTTTTTTTTTTTTTAAACCCGGGTTTGAAAAGGGTTATGGATCCTGCTTTATTGCCCAGCTAATTAAGGTTAAGGTTTTCCTAACTTTTTTGGCAAGCTAATAGCTTTTAAACCTAATCAGCTTTTTTGGGAAAAGCATTTTTATTGTTAGGGAGACATAAAAAGTACGGAACAGGTTGAATTTGGAGATCTGGGGGCCAGCTTTTCATTTGTAACTGACTTTTTTCTCTTTTGTTCATTATGCTTTTCGAATGTGTTCCACACTCGAGTAAATCCGGGGTATGTTTTGTTTCCCCAGGGGGTGATGTTCGGGGAAAAGGGGTACAGCCAGAGTAAAGGGTTGCTGTTTTCTCCCCCGTTTGGGGGCATAAAGTTTGGTTTTCACGCTGTCCTAGAAGTGGTTTCCCAAGTGTGGTTTTTTTGGCAAATTGGCCTTGTAAATAACAGAAAGGAAAACCAAACTTTCCCCTCCTATGTTGAAGGCTCTGTTTTGAAAGGGAAGATTATCCAGGGGGGTTTCCCAGGCGAGAGAGGAGCGTCTTGCTCTTTTTTCTACTCTGTAAGCAGTCGCAGTTGGGGGGGGGGGGGGAGGAAAAACCAAAAAATGGAGCATATTTAAGGTTGGGTGCGTACTTGTGCCTTTTACAGGATCTTGAAACCCCCTTCTTTTCAAGCAGATGCGAGTTTATGGCGAAAGTGCTTTTAAGCTTCCTGGTTTCCCTTGTTTGCAAGTTTTTACAAAAATGGTTCTTCATGGTTAGTTTGGAGTAAAATTTTTCCCCCCAAGGATTTTCAACTTTTCCCCCGGTCCCAAACCCATCCCCCCATTCACCCTTTTATACGGCCCCGCTTTAAACATCGGGTTTGCCTAGTGCGATCATCATTTGCGTTTTTCGGGGGAAAAATGTTATTGCCCATTTTTTCCCCCAAGTGATATAGCTCTGGGCTGGTGATTGTGTAGCTTGGGGAGCAGTTTGGCATTTCTTCTTGGAAAAGTGAATGTCTTTTGTCCAGTCGTCTGCATTGCATGTGATTCTGGGTTTGAGTTGAAAAAGGGTTTTTAAAAGTAAAATTTTTCCCATAACAGTGGGCCCGAGCACGTTCCCTTTGGGAAACGCTTCCCCCAATAGGTTTTCCCTTTGTGATTCCTTTTCCCATTGGGACTTCACTTAGAGATTCCCTTTTAAAGGGTAATCACTGAGGAGACATAGCGTGAGCCTAAAAATTTCCCCAGTGCTTAAAAGTTTTGCTAAGAGGCCCTGGTGCCACACCCGGTCGAAACCCCCGCAAGGGCCAGTGCTCCCACACAGTGATTTGGTTTTATCCAGTGTTTGGGGCCACTTGTGGGGGAAAGGGTTTTAAAAACAGATCAGCGCAGGTAACCTTTTTCCCGAAACCCTACTGACGATCACAAAGGGAGTGAGGGTGTCAAAAAAAACTGTTTATTTGTTTTGAGATTATTTTTCAAAGGTTTTTACCGGGATTGACAGGGTGACAGGGGCGTAGTTTGATTTCCCCTTGCTCTTCTTTTTGTGAAAGGGACTACATTTGCCTCTTTCCATGGAGGGCCATTTTCCCCCGTACTAGGCAGTGCTGAAAAATGCGAAGGGTTTGAGGTTGCGCTTGTGGTTGCACATCTTCTCAACAATCTTGGGTAAAATTGTTTGGGCCCACAGCCCTTTTCTTGGTCAAGTGATTTAAGAAGGAAAAGCACCTCCTCCTGCCCTTTTTGTCCCCCCTGACAGTTTTGGGGCACAGTTCGGTGCAGGGTAGCCAAGGAAAGGGTTTTCCCTTTCTGGATCAGGAACTTTTCTTTTGGTAGCAAAGTGTTCAAAGAGGTCCCCCCCTTCTTTTGACTTTCTAGTAGAGGGGGTCCCCCTCCCGTCGATTTAGAGGTGGAAAAAGTTTCAGGCAGTAACCCTTTTCTGTCCTTGACCCGGGGGCCACCAGGTTTTTTGGGGGCCTACCCTAGGGTGCTAACTTTCTTTTAGTGTCCACCCCCATTTAGCAATGGCCCCCCCTTTTGAAATCACCCCTATGCCTACAGGTTTTCTGGCAAGTTTCCCGGTTTTAGGTGGGTAGGATGTCCTTATACCTTGCCATGCTTTGTATTTTGCAGTAGCAGCCTCTTTACAACGAAAGCCAAAACCCAAGGGGTGATTGTAGGCTTTTTAAAATAAATTTCCCGGGGAGGAATGTGTTCTTGTTGCAGGGTTAAGGATGTTTCCGTGAGGCTTTCATTGGTTGTCAACATCCCCCCGGAGAAGAGCTTTTAGTCGGTGGTGGCGGTCAGAGCAAAGGGTGGCCCAAATTTCCTCTTTCCCCTAGCCCGGTTGTGCGTTTGGGGACTCCTCACTCGTTCTGTTGGGGTCTTTTAAATGTGGTTTAAAAAAAAAGGGCCCTTTTGGTCAAGGGCGATTAACGTAGCCGGGGGTTGCAAAATGGAAATATTTCCTTTTGCCGATCACTCACTACTGGGCAAGGGGGGAGCCCGAGATATGAGTAGGGGAAATCAAAAAAGTTTCTCAGGGCAAACACTGCAAAAAAGGTCATCAAAGTCCCCCTGTTTTAAGGTGCTGGGTTGAGGTCAAAAACAAAATTTAAATTTTTGTTGACAGTTGTGTTGTAGCAGAAGGGGGGTCAAAATTTTCCCTTAGGAAATTGTGGGGGCCCGCGTTTTTGCCAAATGGGTTTTGTACATTGCCAATTTCTGTACAGGGGATAGTGTTTTTCAGAGCTTGAAGAAACATCATTTCAAGATTTTTTGTAGGGGTGGCAACTTTAATGTTTCTGGGCATGAACACTTTTAAAAGAAGCACACAGAAAAAAACCACCTCCTTTCCCTTGCCCGTCTTTCTCTCCCTGAGGTTTTAGCCAAAACAATTTTTTGCAAAAAATTTTTGGGGCCCGCCATCCAAAAAAGTTTCAACAACGCCCATCATGTCGGGACTCGGGGTGTTCAAAAAAAGCTATGTGGGGAGCTCTCCAAAAGTTAGTAATGAAACCTTAATGTTGGCCGACAGGATTTCTGATTTACTGGCTCCCCCGATGAAGTGGTCCCGCTTGAGGTGGGGGTGTGTAGGGGAAAAATAAGGTTCCTGCCCCTTTAGAGGAGGGAGGGTTTTGAGGGAGCCCACAGGGTTTTAGGTCTGTGGTTTTGTATAAGGCCCAATCCCACCCGCGGGTGGGGGTAGGAGTGCCCAAGTTTGGGGGAAAGTGGAGAGTGTTCACCCAAATTTAGAGTTCCTGCTGGTTTGTTTCTGAGGGAAAAAGGTTTTCAAAACAGGTGGCCCTGTTTTGTCAAGTTCCTTTTTTTTTCCGACATGGTTTCCCCCTTTTGTCCTTTCTTGTAGCAGTAATTTTCACCTGGTTTTCTTTGCAGGCGTTGTTTTGGGGAGTGCCCCCTTTCCCGGTTTACAGCGAGGGGCCAGCCCAGGTGCCCGGGGGGGGTGGGAAATGGATTTGTTGCAACCCCCTGTGTTTCCAGATTTTTTCCTCAGATTTTGCCGCTTTTAACTGTGTTTGGGGGAGGGTGAGACGGCTGTAGGGTCTTCCTCCTCCCTCCTCCTCCCCGTTTCCCCCTCCACGTCCTCTACCCGTCCCCCTTTCCAGTTCTGAAATGTGTTCCCGCTGTTTTTTATTCGGCGCAGTAGGTGATCAAGTGCAGGATGTTCCCGATCCTAACTGCACCCTTCTTGGTGGAGAAACTCCGGCTTTAGAACTTTCTGTCCCAACATACTACAGTTCTAGAATAGTATCGGCAGGTTTTTGCGAGGTGTTTTTTCAAAAGATGGTTTTTTGCACTGTCAAGTAGACTGGCCCGTGGCCCCCGGCCCCCGATGTCAGGTTTTTAGGAGAATTAAAAGATCCCAAAGGGTTCCCCCATTGTGGGGGAAAAGGTTTTTTTCCCCTGTGGTTTGGGCAGGAATTTGTGTTTGAATTCCCAAAGGGAGTGTTTTGAACTCTGTCAGTCTGTGGGGCCTTACGATGGGCAGAATTCCCCCAGGTTTTTTAAAACCCCGGGTTAAACTCAGTGGGGGGGACTTCCCCGTCTTTGTCAATGGGGTCCCCCCTCAGCTGAGAGCTTAAGTCACCTTTAGTAGGGTTGCACGGCCCCTTTACAATAGCTTGTTGGTTATCTAATGATTTGAGGGGGCTCATGAAGTGCTTCCTGTTTATGGATTATCTTAGCTGCCAAAATTTACAAAAAAAGCCCAAGAGGGGGAGTCTTGTCTTTGGCCCGGAGTCCCGAGGTAGAACTTTGAACCCTTTCCCCCTGTTGCTCCAAAGGGTTGTATCCAAAATTTTACCCTAGGATTATGGGGTATCCTTAAATTTTTGAAATTTTAAACCCGGTTTCAACAAAATTCTCCCCTTCCCGGGGAAAGCAATCTGTTTTGGGCGTAATTGGGAAAAAGTAGGCTCCTTAATCCAAGAAGAAATTTGTCCCTTGTGGTATACCACAAAAAATGCAGTATTACGGGACAATAGCCAGTAGCGTAGATAATCTTGCTATTTTGCGGGTGTGGGAAATCATCCCAGAGGAGGTTGTAGGTTTGGGAAATTCACAGGAGAAGAGGGTGGGGGAGTGATGTCGTGGGGGGGGGTGTTTTTTTAAGGGGGGGTGGGTAGTGAGGGCGGGGGGCAGTAGCCGATAGCTGGGAAGGGGTTGCCCCTTTTCAATTTCATTAAAAAAACACTGTTTTTACTTTCCAGTTATCCCAAAAAAGGAAGATGTTTCACAAATTTACTGTGTTTTCCCTTTTTACGCCACGGTTTTATAAAAACAACCGGGTGCTAGTACATAGCACAAAACACATATAATATTAGAAGTTTTACTTGGGCAGTAGGGGAAGTCATCCTAAGGCCTTTCCGCTGTCCCCCCACTCACCATTCTTCCCCCATCCACAATTAAATCATGATAAATTTCTTATATTCACTTCAGTGGGGAGTTTGGGGTTACTTGTATAAAATTTTTTGTAAGTAGTTTTTAAAGTCACTGAACATTTTTTATCCCACCAACCCCGTTTTTAAAATATTAAGAAAGTTTGTGGGGCACATTTTGACACGTCTTTCACCCTCTCTCTCTCTTTCTTTCTCTCTCTCTTCTCTTCTCTCTTTTCTCTCTCTCTCTTCTCCTCTTCTCTCTTCTCCTCTTCTCTTTTCCCCATCCTCCCTAATTTCCCCCCCCCACCCCCCCTTTTCTATTATCTCTCTCTGGGGGTTCTTCTCCCTTTTCCTTTTTTTATCTTTCCCCCCTTTTTTATCTTTTAAACCCCCCCCTTTTCCCTTTCTCTCTCTCATAACCTTTTCCCTCACCCTTCCCCTCTCCCTCTCTTCTCTCTGGGCTTGACTCTCTCTGTCTCTCTCTGTCTCTGTCTCTCTGTCTGGGCTGTTGTCTCTCTCTCTTCTTTTCTCTTCCCCTTTTCTCTTTTCTCTCTCTCTCTTTTCTCTCTCTTTTTCCCCCCTCTCTACCAAATTTTTCCCCCCTTTTGTTTCTTCTCTCTCCCATTTCTTTTTCCCTCACCCCATTCTCCCTCCTCTCTCTCCCCCTTTTTTACCCCTTTTTTCTTCCCCCCCCTTTTTCTCTCCCCCTCCCTCCCTAGCCTTTTTCCCCCCCCCTCTTATTCTCTCTCTCTCTCCCCTAGTTCTCCCTCCCCCCAAAAACACTCTGAAATAAAATAAAAATTTTTCTCTGTGGTAAAATAAAAAGCTTTTTTTTGCGGTAAGAAAAAAAAAATGGGTTTGGCCCCAAAAGGGCGGGGAAAACCAGAGATCTGGTGGCGAACCCCGGGGGAAAGATTGGGGGTTAGAGCTCAAAAAAAAGGGGGAAGTTTTGGGGAAGGACCCTAGGAAAACCTTGGCAAGAAAAAGGGGGAGGAGAAGATAGCGAAGAGTTTCAGGAAGTTGGGGGCTACAAATCTTAGGGTGGGAGAAGCTAGGATACAGTGCTTAGAAGAGAAACTAAAAAACCTAAAGCAGATTAGAGAGGCAAATGACAATTCAGATGTAACATCATGAAATTCTATGTCAGGCACAGACAAGGGGATGGTAAGAAACAAAGGAGATATACCGTACGCGAAGGCCCTATCAGACCCATGTGGGGCCAGGGAAAAGACGAGGAGCATACTAAGATCAAATGACAGGTCTGAAGACAATGAAGGTATGTTATATGCAGAGACTCTAACAGCCAACTGCAGTAGCAAGGAACAGCTGATCATGAAAGGTAGTTCACTGAGCACAGAAGTTTCAGAAAGGACAGGGATTGAAGGCAAGAACATTTCAATGGAAGGAACTAAAACACCCCAGAGGATGCAAAAGAAGACTCAGTGGGAGGAGAAAAGGGAGAGGTCAGTTTTTTTCTATGGGCTACAAGAAGCCAAAGTGGACAACTTCGAAGAAATAAAACAGGAGTAGGAAAAAATTATTGAAGGCATCATGAAAACAATAAGAGAGGGCAATATGACCCAGGTAACAAATTTTCGGAGAATTGGGTGGTTTTGAGTGGAAGAAAACGGCCTGTCAAAATAACTTTCAAGGAAGAATGAGCTCTAGCCAGGATCCTGCAAGAGAAAGCACGACTGAGGGACAAACTGGTGTACCAGAGAGTATACCTCGATCACGACAGGACACAAGAAGAAAAGACTACACTGAAAGAGAGGGTACAGAGGTGCAAGGAGGAGCGAGACACAATGATGAAGATGAGCAGGACCCAGACACAGGAGGAAGGGCAAACACACTCTGTAGAAACTCCCACAGAAAGACTCCACGACAATCCCAACACAACTGAGCAATCTAAACCAAAACCCACACACTGTTCCCTCTGCCACCAACTCCCCACATCACAAACCTCACCCCAACAGGTGCCCCTTATGGGTATTCTGACACAACCCCCATCATCACAAACCCCGCCCACACCACAGCCCCCCATAGGTCCCCACCAAGGCTCTCATTCCCCCATCCCCAATATTCTCGCAGAACCACAGTGATAGAAAAGAAGCTGAAGATTTTGTACACAAACGCGGACGGAATAACGAATAAATATGAGGAGTTGCACGAAAGAATCAGCCAGCAATCCCCAGACATCATAGCAGTCACAGAAACAAAACTCGCTGAGACAATAACAGACGCAATCTTCCCACCGGGAGTAGAGGGGGAGGAGGGGTTGCACTGCTCATGAAAAGCTGATGAGGATTTGAGAAAATTAAACGCATGGACGTGATTGGAGAAAGGGACTACATTGTAGGTACAAATCAGTCCAGAAAACATAAGGTAGTCATTGGAGTGATGTATAACCCACCACAGAACTGCAGGAGGCCAAGAGAGGAGTATGAAGAAAACAACAGAGCGATGATGGACACACTGGCTGAGGTGGCAAGAAGAGCTCACTCGAGCAGAGCAAAGTTACTGGTAATGGGCGATTTTAACCACAGGGAGATCGACTGGGAAAACCTGGAGACACATGGGGGTCCCAAAACATGGAGAGCCAAGATGATGGATGTGGTACTTGAAAACCTCATGCATCAACATGTCAGGGACACTACCAGAGAGAGAGGGGGGATGAGCCAGCAAGACTGGATCTTATGTTCACCCTGAGCAGTTCATACATCGAGGATATCACTTACGAGAGGCCCTTTGGAGCTATCGATCACGTGGTTCTGAGTTTTGGTTATATAGTAGAGTTACATGTGGAGAAGGTAACAGGAATTGAATGGGAAAAGCCAAACTATAATAGGGGGGACTGCACAGGTATAAGGAACTTCCTGCAGGAGGTTCAGTGGGACAGAGAACTGGTAGGAAAATCAGTAAACGAGATGATGGAATATGTCGCAACAAAGTGCAAGGAGGCAAAGGAAAGGTTTGTTCCCAAGGGCAATAGAAATAATAGGAAGACCAAAGCGAGTCCTTGGTTTACCTGAAGGTGTAGGGAGGCAAAAACTAAGTGCACCAGAGAAAAAAAAGGTACAGGAGGCAAAGGCCCCGGGAAAAATAAGGGTTTATTTAAAGAGCCAGAAACGGGATTCATGATAAGTAGGGGGGGCCCCGACGGGAAAAAAAACGACATGGGCAACGAAAGTCAATCTGACCCGAAATTTGCTGTATAACCACTTTAGGGGGAAGACAACATAAAAGGGACCAGGTGATAAGGTTGAAAAAAAGAAGGGGGAAAACCCCACAAGAAAGGGATAAAGAGGTATGTAGGAGCTCAACATGAATTTAAGGAAGAAATTTTACAGTGGAGACAAAAGGCCTCTGGGGGGACTGACCCGAGGGGGACACCGAAAGGGAAATTTATCCCCAACAAGTTTAAATTTTTATTATTATTTTTTATCACACTGGCCGTTTCCCCCCAAAGGCAGGGGGGCCCCGAAAAAGAAAACCCTTTCACCATCATTCCACCACACTGTCTTCCAAAAAGGGTGCTTTACACTCCATTTTTTTTAAACTGAAAAACCATTAACACCCCCCTTTAAAGAGGAGGCACTGTCTTCCCACCCCCGGGGCCCTAAAGTCCGGCCTGCCGGTTTCCCTGAATCCCTTCAAAAATGTTATTTTGCTCACACTCCAACGCACGTAAAGTTTTAAAAAAACCTTTGGTCTCCATTCACCCCTTTTAAAACACGCTCACCTGCCTGCTGGAAGTCCAAGCCCCTCGCACAAAAAACCCCCTTTACCCCCCCTCCCCCCAAACCCCTTTCCCAGGCCAAACCCCTACCCCCCTTTCCTTCCCTACGGGTGTACACTCTTAAAAGTCATTTGTTTTGCTCCCATTCCTTTTAAATGTCCAAACCACCTCAAAAACCCCTTTTTCCCCCCACCCCTCGGGACAACATTTTTTGGAAATCCCGCACCCCCTCCTAACTTCCAAACTACGAATTCTCTGCTTTATATTCACCCCACACTTGCACTAGACATGACATCTCCACGGGCCTTTTCACCCTTCTCCCTCGCTCAACATTCATCACCCAAACGCTTCACACCCATAAAAGAGCGTTGGTAAAACTATACTCTCATACTTTCCCCCCTCTTTGCCTCCAAGGACAAAGTTCTTTGTCCCCAAACAAAACTTCCTAAGTGCACCACTCACTTTTTTTTCCCTCATCAATTCTATGATTCACCTTTTTTTCATAGCCCCCAATCCGTGACACCCACCCCCAAAAATATCGAATAGGGTTTCCCCTCCCCCAAACACTCTCTCCCTCCAATTGAATTCAATCTTTCACCCACCTTCTTTTTGTTTTTTCCTCATAACCTCTTTTTCCCCCCCTTTGGTTATTCCCCTTTTTAAATTTTCTTTTTTGCACCCCCAAACCAAATTCTTTCCACCAATCTCTGCAATTTCCTTCAAATCCCCCAAGAGCACAGTGTCACAGAAAGGGAGCAGCTGTGACAACCCCCACTTTTTGTGTGATTTTTTATTTTTTAAAAACTCCCCCGCCTCTTGCCAAGACCCTCGCTTTTACTTCTCTTAAAAAACCCATCTATAAATAAAATTAAAAAACCACGGTAAACATCACACTTTCCTTGTCGGGGGCCCAAATTTTTTACTGGGAAAAAATTTCCCTCTTTCCTACATACCAAATTTGGGCCCCCTCCTATCCTCCAAAAAAACTCTTCCTGCTTTCAGTAACCTACCCCTAACCTTTACCCTTGAAACATCTCCCAAACTTTGCCCCCCATCCCCCCCTGTCATACCCCTTTTTTTCCAAATCCATAAATCCACAAAGACCTCTTTACCCTTATCAAAATTTACTGTTCACTTATATGTTTCACGGAAAACACCTTTTTCCAAAACACCCCCTACCTTTCCAAAAAGCCTCCTTGTTCATCGCTATCCTACCCTCCGTCTTACTCTTAATTCTTAAATTTATAACCCTCCCAAATCACTTTACCAGGTACACCCCAACAGATTTATCCCCCCTATAATTTTTGCACTTTTCTTTTACCGGGGGGTTTGGCCTTTATAAAAAAGGAACCCTATGCATTCTCTCTGCCAATCCCTAGGTACCTTACCCTCTTCCATTTTTTTTAAAATAATTGCACCAACCATTTCCAAAAAACTATATACCCCACCTGTTTTTAAACATTTCTATTTTTAAAGCCATCAACCCCGGGCTGCCTTACCCCCTTTCTTTTTTCCTTACTCCCTTCGAATTTCCCCCCCACACTCACAACTGGTTTTCCCCCAAAAATCCTAAAAGATGTTATTCCTCCTTCCCCTTACAACAAATCACAGCTTCCCTATTTTCCCATCAAAAATTTAAAACCAATTCCTCAAAATATTCCCTCCCCCTTCCCAATACCTCTAACTCTCCATTTAAAACTCTCCTTCCCTATTTTTTAAATGACAAATCCCCTTTTTCTCTAGGCTTTCTTAAATTTTTTAAAACTCACTTTCCCAAAAATTTTTCTTTTTTCAACAAAATTTTGTTGATAACCCTCTTTACCCACTCTCCCCATTTTCTCTCTTTTTACAAATTTCTTCACCACTCTCCTTTAAATTCTCCCTTTTTTCTCCCCTATACTCTTTTCCCCCCTTGCATCACTTTACTTTTTTAAAAACTTCTTTATATGTAACTTTTTCTCCCTTTTCTTTAACTCTTTTAAAAATCATCATTCCACCAATCCCCTCCTCTTCCCCCCCTGCACCCCCCTTTCCGTAACCACAAATTCTGTGAACACTCTAACACTACATTTTTTAAAACCTTCCCCCTTCCTCTTTTGACCCCATTTCCTAACTCTCATTAGCCCCTCTATCCTCCAATAGCTGTTTATACTTTTCCTTGCCCTTTTTGCCTTACCTTCCTTCCCGGGGTTTATTTTGGGGGATAAACCACCCGGGAAAAAAGGGTGACCCCCAAAATCTTCCCCCTTAAAATGCATTAATTCTAATCCGGGTTTTTTCCCTCCTAAACCCAAAAAAACCCATTAAAATTTCCCCCACTCAAGTGTAACTTTTTTAACCCCTTTAAAATATTATTAATCTTCCCCCCTATAAAAAGTAATCCAAAGGGCTCCCAAATCCTTTTAACCCCACCCCAAACTTCCTCCAACCCAAACCCCACTTTTCTTTCGGGCCCCCCCCCCCCAATTTTCTTTAAATTTTTAAACCCCTTTTTCCTTAAAAAAATTTCCTTTCCCCCAAAAACCCCTTTTTACAAAGTTAATAAACTTTTCCCATTAACCTTTAAATTTTTACCCCAAAATTTTTTAATTTTCCCCACCCTTTTTCTTTTTCCTTCCCTACTTTAAAAATTCGGTCCCCTCCCTTAAATCTCTCAAACTTGTTTAATGCTTTAATTTTCCCCCCTTAAAAACCCCTCCTTCCCCCTTCTGCTTTTTTCCCAGGGCCAAAACCTTTTTTCCCCCTTCTCCCTCCAAACCTTTTCTTTAAAACCCATAATTCCCGAATTTAACCCCCCATTTTTTTAAATTTTTTCTCCTTTTTTTTAAAATGATCAAAATTTAACCATTTCTCCCCTTTTTGCCTTTTTAACCCCAGATCTTCGGGGAAAAATTTTTTCCCCCCAAAAATAAAGTTAAAAACCCCCCCGTTTTTAGGGAGGGAAAAAACCTTTATTTAAAAAGCCATTTTTTCTTGTCTGTAATACCAAATTTAAGAACCAAAATTTTTTTTAAGGGGGTTTTTCCCAGAAAATTTTAACAGGAAAAAGGGGTTTTTCCCCCCGGTTTTTGTTTCACAAAAAATTTTTCCCCTCTGGGGGGAAAAAAAGGAAAAAAAGGTAAGTTTTTTTTCTTCCCTTTTGGGTGGTTTGCTTTTTGGGGTTCCTACCAACATTTTTTTCCTAAAAAAAAAGGGGGTTTTTGTTGGATGAATAAATACAAAAAGAGGATGTGAAAAAAACTGCTAAAAGGGGGCTTTGATACCCAAAGCAATTGGACCCACAAAAAATCTCCCCCCTGGGGGCCCTTTAAAAGGGAGTGGGAAAATATGTGTGTGCCACTTCCACTTCTTCAAAACATCCCGGGAAAACCCGGGCAACTACCTGGGCTATGGAAGCGGCAAATGTAAATTCCCTTTTTTAAAAAAAAGGGGATGGAAAAGAAAAAAAAACTGAATTATAAAACCTGTGTCACGTTGGGATAGTATTTCAAAGTTATAGAGAAGAAATTTTCAGGAGAAATGGTGGAAAACCTGGAAAAGGAAAAAAGAGTATAAACGCCAACCAGCACGGGTTCAGGGGAAACAAATTCCCTTTTTCACAAAAAATTCTGGAGTTTTATGATAAAGTAATAGAAGGAAAACACGGAAGAGGGATGGGTTTTATTGCTTTTTCCCTTTGGGCTGCAAAGGCCTTTGACCCCAGTTCCTCACCCAAAGATTAGTTTCAGAAGCTAAGGGATCAGGGCATTAACAGGGAAAGGGGACTGCAAGGATCAAAGAAAACCTGACAGGAGGCAACAAAGAGTCTGGGACGTAATGAGGTATCCCCGTGGGCACCCGGGGGGCGAGCGGGGCCCCCCAGGGGGGTGGTTTCCAGGGCCAGTGCTGTTTTGGTTATGTGAACGAAATGATGGAAAGGGGGTTTGACTCCAGAATGTCCCTGTTTTTCAGACCCAAAGTGAAAGGGAATGAGGAAATTAAAAACAATGAGGATCAAAGGGAAACTTCAAAGGGACCTGGCAGATGGACACCTGGGTTTAAGCAACTGGCTTCTCGAATTTAACCCCGCCAAATGCAAAGTCATGAAGATTGGGGAAGGGCACACAAGACCGCAGATGGAGTATAGGCTATGTGGACAAAGACTGCACACCTAGCTCAAGGAGAAAGATCTTGGGGTGAGTATAACACCGAGCATGTCTCCTGAAGCACACACCAACCAGATAACTGCTGCAGCATGTCGGCGCCTGGCAAACCTGAGAACAGCATTCCGATACCTTAGCAAGGAATCGTTCAAGACACTGTGCACCGTGTATATCAGGCCCATACTGGAGTATGCAGCACCTGTTTGGAACCCGCACTTGCTCAAGCACGTCAAGATATTAAGAAAGTGCAAAGGTTTGCGACAAGTTTAGTTCCAAAAGCTAAAGGAAATGTCCTGTGAAGAAAGGTTGGGGGAAATCGGCCTGACGACACTGGAGGACAGGAGGGTCATTGGAGACATGATAACGACATATAAAATGCTGCGCGGAATTTTCAAGGTGGACAAAGACAGGATGTTCCAGGGAGGGGACACAGAAACAAGAGGTCACAATTGGAAGTTGAAGACTCAGATGAGTCAAAGGGATATTAGCAAGTATTTCTTCAGTCATAGAGTTGTCAGGTAGTGGAATAGCCTGGAAAGTGACGTAGTGGAGGCGGGAACCATACATAATTTTAAGACGAGGTTTGATAAAGCTCATGGAGCAGGGAGAGAGAGGACCCAGTAGCAACCGGTGAAGAGGCGGGCCAGGAGCTAAGACTCGACCTTTTTCTCCCCCTCTCTCTCCCTCTATTTTTCCCACAAACACACTCATCTCATTTACTACCCTTCTTCTGCTCTCCCTCACACACACCTCCCTACACTCCCTTTCTCTCCCTCTCTCTATCTCTCACACACAAGTATGCACACACACACACACACACACGTACACACACACCTGGAGATGAGTCTCGACCCCAGCAACCACAATTAGGTGAGTATATACACACACACACACACACACACACACACATGGTTTACCCAAAGGTGCAGGGAGGCAAAAACCAAGTGTGCTAGGGAATGGAAGAAATATAGAAGGCAAAGGACCCAGGAGAATAAGGAGAACAGTCGTAGAGCCAGAAATGAATATGCACAGATAAGAAGGGAGGCCCAAAGACAATATGAAAATGACATAGCAGCGAAAGCCAAATCTGACCCGAAACTGTTGTACAGCCACATCAGGAGGAAAACAACAGTCAAGGACCAGGTAATCAGGCTAAGGAAGGAAGGAGGAGAGACAACAGGAAATGACCGGGAAGTATGTGAAGAACTCAACAAGAGATTCAAAGAAGTGTTCACAGAGGAGACAGAAGGGACTCCAGAAAGACGGAGAGGTGGGCACACCACCAAGTGCTGGACACAGTGCAAAACAACCGAGGAAGAAGTGAAGAGGCTTCTGATGAGCTAGATCCCTCAAAGGCAATGGGGCCAGATAACATCTCCCCATGGGTATTGAGAGAGGGAGCAGAGGCGCTATGTTTTCCCCCTAACAACAATATTCAATACATCTATCGAAACAGGGGAGATTCCCTGAGGCATGGAAGACAGCAAATGTAGTCCCAATCTTTAAAAAAGGAGACAGACATGAAGCATTAAACTACAGACCAGTGTCACTGACATGTATAGTATCAAAATCATGGAGAAGATTATCAGGAGAAGAGGGGTGGAACACCAAGAAAGGAATGATCTCATCCAACAGCAGCCAGCATGGTTTCAGGGACGGGAAATCCTGTGTCACAAACCTACTGGAGTTCTATGACATGGTGACAGCAGTAAGACAAGAGAGAGAGGGGTGGGTGGATTGCATTTTCTTGGACTGCAAGAAGGCGTTTTTACACAGTTCCACACAAGGGGATTGGTGCAAAAAACTGGGACCAAGCAGGATAACAGGGAAGGCACTACAATGGATCAGGGAATACTTGTCAGGAAGACAAACAGCGAGTCATGGTACGTGGCGAGGTGTCAGAGTGGGCACCTGTGACCAGCGGGGTCCCGCAGGGGGCAGTCCTAGGAACCAGTGCTGTTTCTGGTATTTGTGAACGACATGACGGAAGGGAAAAGACCTTGAGGTGTCCCTGTTTGCAGATGACGTGAAGTTGATGAGAAGAATACACTCGATCGAAGACCAGGCAGAAATCAAAGGGATCTGGACAGGCTGCAGAACTGGGCCAGCAATTGGCTCCTGGAGTTCAATCCCACCAAGTGCAAAGTCCCTGAAGATTGGGGAAGGGCCCAAAAAAGGCCGCAGACGGAGTACAGTCTAGGGGTCAGAGACTACAACCTCACTCAAGGAAAAAGATCTTGGGGTGAGTATAACACCAGGCACATCTCCTGAAGCGCACATCAACCAAAAACTGCTGCAGCTATGGGCGCCTAGCAAACCTCAGAACAGCATTCCGACATCTTAATAAGGAATCGTTCAGGACCCTGTACACCGTATACGTTAGGCCCATATTGGAGTATGCGGCACCAGTTTGGAACCCACACCTAGCCAAGCACGTAAAGAAACTAGAGAAAGTGCAAAGGTTTGCAACAAGACTAGTCCCAGAGCTAAGAGGTATGTCCTACGAGGAGAGGTTAAGGGAAATCAACCTGACGACACTGGAGGACAGGAGAGATAGGGGGGACATGATAACGACATACAAAATACTGAGAGGAATTGACAAGGTGGACAAAAAACAGGATGTTCCAGAGATTGGACACAGTAACAAGGGGACACAGTTGGAAGCTAAAGACACAGATGAATCACAGGGATGTTAGGAAGTATTCTTCAGCCACAGAGTAGTCAGTAAGTGGAATAGTTTGGAAGCGATGTAGTGGAGGCAGGATCCATACATAGCTTTAAGCAGAGGTACGATAAAGCTCACGGCTCAGGGAGAGTGACCTAGTAGCGATCAGTGAAGAGGCGGGGCCAGGAGCTCGGACTCGACCCCCGCAACCTCAACTAGGTTGAGTACAACTAGGTGAGTACACACACACACACACACACACACACACACACACACACACACACACACAGACACGCACACACACACACACACACAACACACACACACACACACACACACACACACAACACACAACATATGCACACACACTCACATGCACACACACTCATGCACACACATACACACACACATACACACACACACACAACACACAGATAAAGAAGGGAGCCCCAACGACAATATGAAAACGACATAGCAGCGAAAGCCAAATCTGACCCGAAGCTGTTATACAGCCACATCAGGAGGAAAAAAACAGTCAAGGACCAAGTAATCACGCTAAGAAAGGAAGGAGGAGAGACAACAAAAAATGACCGTGAAGTATGCGAGGAACTCAACAAGAGATTCAAAAAAGTGTTCACAGAGGAGACAGAATGGGCTCCAGAAAGACGGACAGGTGGGGTACACCACCAAGTGCTGGACACAGTACACACAACCGAGGAAGAAGTGAAGAGGTTTCTGAGTGAGCTAGATACCTCAAAGGCAATGGGGCCGGATAACATCTTTCTATGGGTCCTGAGAGAGGGAGCAGAGGCGCTATGTGTACCCCTAACAACAATATTCAGTGCATCTATCGAAACAGGGAGATTGCCTGAGGCATGGAAAACAGCAAATATAATCCCAATCTTTAAAGAAAGAGACAGACATGAAGCACTAAATTAGAGACCAGCATCATTGACATGTATAGTATGCAAAGTCATGGAGAAGATTATCAAGAGAAGAGTGGTGGAACACCTAGAAAGGAATGATCTCATCAACAGCAGCCAACATGGCCTCAGGGATGGGAAATCCTGTGTCACGAACCTTCTGGAGTTCTATGACATGGTGACAGCAGTAAGACAAGAGAGAAAGAGGTGGGTGAATTGTATTTTCTTGGACTACAAGAAAGCGTTTGGCACAGTTCCACACAAGAGATTAGTGCAAAAACTGGAGGACCAAGCAGGGATAACAGGGAAGGCACTACAATGGATCAGGGAATACTTGTCAGGAAGACAGCAGTGAGTCATGGTACGTGGCGAGATGTCAGAGTGGTCACCTGTGACCAGCGGGGTCCCACAGGGGTCAGTCCTAGGACCAGTGCTGTTTCTGGTATATGTGAACGACTTGACGGAAGGAATAAACTCCGAAGTGTCCCTGTTTGCAGATGACGTGAAGTTGATGAGAAGAATTCATTCGATCGAAGACCATGGAGCTGGACAGGATGCAGACCTGGTCCAGCAATTGGATCCTGGAGATCAACACCACCAAGTGCAAAGTCATGAAGATTGGGGAAGGGCAAAGAAGACGGCAGACGGAATACAGTCCAGGGGGCCAGAGACTACAAACCTCACTCAAGGAAAAAGATCTTGGGGTGACTATAACACCTGAAGCGCACATCAACCAAATAACTGCTGCTGCATATGGGCGCCAAGCAAACCTCAGAACAGCATTCCGACATCTTAATAAGGAATCGTTCAGGACCCTGTACACAGTGTACGCTAGGCCCATATTGGAGTATGAGGCACCAGTGTGGAACCCACACCTAGCCAAGCACGTAAAGAAACTAGAGAAAGTGCAAAGGTTTGCAACAAGACTAGTCCCAGAGCTAAGAGGTATATTCTACGAGGAGAGATTAAGGGAAATCAACCTGACGGCACTGGAGGACAGGAGAGATAGGGGGGACATGATAACGACATACAAAATACTGAGAGGAATTGACAAGGGCGACAAAGACAGGATGTTCCAGAGATGGGACACAGCAACAAGGGGACACAGTTGGAAGTTGAAGACACAGATGAATCACAGGGATGTTAGGAAGTATTTCTTCAGCCACATAGTACTCAGAAAGTGGAATAGTTTGGGAAGCGAAGTAGTGGAGGCAGGATCCATACATAGCTTTAAGCAGAGGTATGATAAAGCTCACGGTTCAGGGAGAGTGACCTAGTTGGGACCAGTGAAGAGGTGGGGCCAGGAGCTTAGAATCGACCCCTGCAGCCTCAACTAGGTGAGTACACAGACAGGATGTTCCAGTGAGGGGACACAGAAACAAAGGATCACAATTGAAAGCTGTGAGGGAAAAGTTCAACAGATAGGACTAACGAACAAGTATATGGTAACAATAGTTTGATTGGCGGCTACTTGTTAAGGTAGGGTGAGTCTAGCTCCGGCTATCCCCCCCTTTTTCCCCCACCCCGAAAGTGATAGTTTGATTGGCGGCTGCTTGTTAAGGTAGGGTAAGTCTAGCTCCCGCTATCCCCCCCTTCCTTCTCCCCACCCGGAAGGTGACGTGTGGGGCTCCTGTGAAACAGTAATCACTAGACTCACAACTCCCAGCACTACTGTAAGTACATGCCTGCTCATATTCTAGTGGACTTATTGGTTGAAAGCTTCACTTTTGACCAATAATAAACTTAGTCCTTTCAGCCTTGATATCTCTTAAAGGTTTTAATAATCACCACATCTTTTAGGTATTGTACTTATCATGGAGAGTGATTTCTTAAGCAGGGGGTAACCTGTCTCTCTTTCCAGCATGGAATGGCAGATTGGCTCACCTGCCAACCAACGAAAAGAATTGAAGGAGACGGACTAACGTCCAGAGACGTCCCATGTTGTATCTACTTACCTGTTATGTACTCCGACGCAGGACATAACACCTCATCATAGCAGCGGTAACGAACCTGCTTTCCTGTCATCTGGATTAATTATTCACGACTATAGACTCTGTGAAGAACGAGCCGGTGGGTTATCACCAACACCTGCGACCCCCCCCACATCATCAGCAACGGCTACGATTTCAACAACACACAGTGTCACCAACACCAGACACCCCAGTATCACTATATCTATATATATTAGCGTTGAGTTCAAATGTCATTTTTTCATTTCATTTTTCATTTATCTTTCAAATAGGATATACCTTTCATGTTTCACTGTTTTATGTTTGCTTTAATAAATAATAAATTGTTTATCTTTGTGAATTATTATTTCTTTTTCTATTCATTAATTTTCCTGAGGAGGAGTCAGCCTTGGTAATACTGACTGAAGTTGTTACAGGGCTGAGTAAGCCTTCACAAATGGCGACCTTGCCAGGATCAACTCTACTGAATCAAGATTCAACTCCATCTCGAATCTACCATTGGAACTTCAACGCCACATACCACAGACGGTTACCACCAGCCATGAGTAATCATTCTCTATGGTAGGACTACAGTACAGGTATATAAAAGATTTGGTGATTGTTATAGTCTCAATTTATTGTAAGTCAAGTCAGGCAGGATATAATAGTTAATTCTGCCACCTTTTTTCGAGCTTGAAACACTTTGGAGGATTTGACTCTAGGGACCCGAGATTTTCCAGTGACAATTTGTTTCATTGAGCTCTTTATTATATCAAGGGAACTGTCGTAGGGCACTCTTGATTTGTTGGTGAGAAGATTGGATGGTCAAGGGACCCCATTCTACTTACTTGCTGTTTGCTCGGAGCCGGCATAGAACCCTTCATTTTCATTAATACATATTGTTTAATTGAAGCAGGGATTGAACCCTCTGTTTTATTTGCAGTTTGAGTGGAGCAGGAATTGAGCCCTCCGTTTTCTTTAATACCCGTTTCATTTCCCCTGAAAGTTTCAGTTATTCTTGCAAGTTTGGAGGAATACCAGTTTTGGATGAACTCTGGAAGTAAGTTAGGAATAACAGGGAAAAATTTAGAATCTTTCATTAGTGCTAAGATCCAGGAAAGACTCGAAAGAGAAAGAATTGAGAAGGAAGAGAGACAGTTAGAAAGGGAAAGACAGGAGGAAAAGTAGAGAGGAGAATTGAAAGAGAAGAAAAGGGAGAGAGAGAGAACGAAAGAGAAGAAGAAAAGGAGAGAGGAGAGATTTGAAAGAGAAGAGAAAAAGGAGAAAGAGAACCTTGAAAGACAGGAGAAAAAGGAGAGAGAGAAAATTGAAAGAGAAAGCCAAGACAGTTAGAAAGAGAGCGAGAAGACAAAAAAGATTGTGATAGACTTGAACGTGAGGAAAGAGCTAGAGAACATGAATTAAGAGAGAGAGAAAAAGATCGCGAGCTCGAAAAATCTCGCCTTGAATTAGAGAATAAAAAGTTAACTTTTACACAAAACAATTAGAGGAAGGAGTAACTGAACATCATGCAGCTAGTGCACATATTCCAACACCTAATTACCTCCCTTCACAGAGGGTGAAGACATTACTTCATACATTATCAGGTTTGAATAATACCGCTACCCTCTGTCAATGGCCTGCTGACACCTGGGCTACAGGTTAGGAATGTTATTTCTGGTACAGCTTAGAATATCTATGCAACTTGTCGCAGGATATCATATGTAATTATAACCTACTGAAGAAGGCAATCCTTAAAGCATATCAAAAAACCACAAATTCTTACAGGAAAGATTTCAGGTATGCCACCTTACAGCATGGCCAAAACTTTCAGTAGTTACAGGTAACACTCTTTTGTTTGTTCGACTTTTGGATAGAGAGTTCAGGAATTGATCACAGTTATGAATCTCTTAGAGACTTCATGGTTGCTGACCAGTTCCTGACAGCTCTTCCTCACCACATACGAACATTCATTAGAGAACGTAACCTGATTACAGCTGATGAAGTTGCTGAGGCTGCTGACTTGTATGCTGAGGCACACAATTCTTATAAAGACCTAAAGAGATCGAACCTTAAGGGCAATGGTTCACCTGAACCAAAGATTAAGAAGCCTACAACAGAAAAAAATTCACCAGCTATTATACCAACATGTCATCGGTGTGGTGGTATCGGACATAAACGTCCAGATTGTCCTTCCAAGAAAATAGAGAAATTTGGTAGATGTTTTGTTGACGGTAATGACCAAGCACCCTTCTGTTCAGGAGCAGTTAATGGTATAAAAGTCTCAGACTTATTACGTGACACTGGATGTACGTGCATCGTAATTTCGGACACACTGTTCCCTTACTTTAAAATCTTTCGTGTCCTCAGTTCTTTCAGATTACTTGGGTCGTGAAAATACTTTCCCTACAATACGTTGTTACTTTAAAACTAAATGGTTCACCAGTTGGACTAATGCGGTACTAGCCCCAATTACTTGTTCTGTAATAGTGGGTAACATTAAAGGTGCCGTTCTTCCTTAAGAGGGGGATCTTTCGTCACCACCCGTAGATCTAAGTTTTCCAGCTCTTCTTCCTTGCAAGCTAAATAATCCCTTAACAATTCTGCACCGGAGCTGCATTGCCTCGTACTGTTCATTTCGGGGTGGAAAACAGATGATACTGCTCTCGATAGTGAGGTAGCAGGATCACCTGTCCACTCGTCAGGTGAAAGTAAGGGTATTGCCTCCGGCACTCTCAATGTCTTGACCAGGGCTCAGCACCATAACCCCGGTTTTCCTACCTCTTCTCCCACCGTAAGTCCTTTTATTTTCCCAGATTTTATGTCCAAGGATGACTTTGTCAATATACAGCGCAATTGCCCTTCACTTCGGGATTGTCATAACCAAGTTTTTAACAACAATGTTATCCATGGGAGATACGTATCTCATAAGTTTGAATATATTTATGGTATCTTACATAAATCTGTATTTAAATCTCATTCTTCAGTGATAGATTATTCCCTACTTGTTGTTCCTAAACCATGTCGAGAGACTGTTCTTCAAATGGCTCATGATTTGCCAGTGACCAAACACTTGGCCCATCGTAAGACGTGGCATAAGCTCAAGCACACTTATTTTTGGCCAAGCATGTACTCTCAGGTTACAAAGGTATATATTTCTTACAATAGGCGTCATGTGCTTACTGCACAAAATATACACACTCCTAGTTCTTGTATATTTATTAAATCTAAAACTTCCTTCCCGCAGAAACGAGATACTCCACCATAGAAAAGGAATGTTTGGCTCTTGTGGGGGGTATCTCCAAGCTTAAATTTTATTTACTGGGAAAAGAATTCATTTTAGAAATGGATCACAAACCTTTGATATACCTAGAAACTTTTAAGGGAACCAACAGTCACCTCTTGAGGTGGACATTGGCACTCCAAGCATTTAAGTTCCATTTTGTGTATATCAATGGTTCATCCAATTATTTCTCTGACTGGTTAAGTCGTGACAGTCAGTAGACTTGTTGCCTTACGCGACTTCCCAATTTTGACTTGTTCCTGCCTAATTCTTCCTAATACTCCCTTGACTGTGATCAAGTCGTGGTATGGGGGTGGTCTGAGGGAAAAAGTTTCAACAGATAGGAGTAAACGAACAAGTATATGGTAACAATAGTTTGATTGCCGGCTACTTGTTAAGGTAGGGTGAGTCTAGCTCCCGCTATCCCCCCCCCTTCCTTCTGCCCCCCCCCCAGAAAGGTGACGTGTGGGGCTCCGGTCAAACACTAATCACTCGACTCACAACTCCCAGCACTACTGTAAGTACACGCCTGCTTATATTCTACTGGACTTATTGGTTGAAAGTTTCACTTTTGACCAATAATAAACTTAGTCCTTTCAGCCTTGATATCTCTTAAATGTTTTAATAATCACCACATCTGTTGAAGATTTTGGCCTTACCTGCTGTGTTTAAATTATAACTATATATAATGAACACTTAGCTGATAAATGACAGCAAATCGTCTACACAGCCCGCCCTGCAGACGAGGGTACAGAGTGTCGAACCCATCACTAACTTTGGGCTGTCAAGAGATACAATTTGTAAGTATAATTACCCTAGGGGTGTATGTCTGCAAATTTTCATTCCGATGATGGCTGACGAATTCCTAATTGTCTGGGACTCAAAAAGTCCACAAAATTACTGCCGATTATAGGTTGATTTACAACTCCTTGTGATCAAGAATTGCGCCAGTCCACCAAATCTAACAAGAAATTTGTAACATACTTGCTCTTTGTAAGTGAGCTATGGTTTCTCAACACCTTCGACAAGTCATCGGTGACTTGATAGAAGCTGAAGTGTCATTGGATGTCCCACGTTTCCATTGTCTAGGAAAACGCACACTGGTACACTATGTTCCACAAGAGATTTGTCTTTATTGTTCACAATGTTCACATTGAGAACTGATCACACTTCTCTTAAGTGTTTATTGTGTTTTGAGGACACTTTGTTCACACTAACGCACAGATCAGTATCTCCGGCGTTCAGTTGTCACGTCTCCATAGTGTCAACAGATAGTCGGGCGATGCCACACCGGCCCAAGCCGTCATGCCCTAGGCACAAAAAAAGCTGACCTAGTTCTCCTTGCTTCTTGCCACCTCATAGATGAAGCAAAGCAGAATGTTTGTTTCTTGCTGTCTTAAGCATAGACAACATTGTACACATATTTTTACCATTGGTAATAAAGTGGGAGCAGGATTTTCCTTAATTGTCCTGTATGCCTAAGTAAGTGATGTAATGTCTCTTATAAAAATACACTTTGCAACTCCCTGCTATAGGAGCAGAGGTCACTTGAAATACGTGGCATAGCATCTGTGATCAATTTTACTCACCTCTAGCAGTAAACAATGACGCTCGCCCCTTCTGAGAGGGCTTGTCCCCTCAGGGCTGAAAGGGGTGAAGGAGGCTGATACCCACTCATGGAGAAAATTTCTCTCCACACTGGGGGGCGGCGTGAGGTTCATGCAGGTGATACTATTAATCACTTAACATTTAATTTAATTTTCCTCACTCGCAACAAACTGCTGCTTGTTTTTCTGAACTGCTTTAGTCTGTGTGGTTGCTGGAGAATCACTAATTTTGTTTACAACACTGTTGTAAATTCATAACGGAACTAGTTTTATTTATTGTCCCGCTTATTCACTACACCTTTTGTTTAAAATACATCACTGTCCTGATGATTCCAGTTGCATAGGAATATGGTCACATTTTTCCAAGTGGCCATTGGACTCGGAACCATCAGTGGTCGATAAATCACTATGGTCACCAGGTCTTAAGGACTTATGATTTTCAGGGAACACAAGCTCCATGAAAGTGTTCTCTCAATGAGGTGAGATAGTTTTCGCCAAATTTTTTCTCCCAACATTCAATCAACTTTATTAAGGTGTTTGAATTTACGGTTGCTGAGTTGCTCATGGTCGAAATAAGTAGGATCCTCATATGATTTCTTATCATTCATGGGAGGAACAGGTTCGAGCCTTCTGCCATGAGTAAATTGAGATGGACTTACACTTCTAAATTGTCCAGATCATCGGTAACATAAGTTCAGAGGTCTGTTGTGACTCTATTTTCTATTACAGTCACAATCAAACTGTAAGAATTCTTCTAAGTCCTTTTCTCTGAGCGATGAAAGTTTCCTTAAACGACGTTTTAAATTGCCGATCTTTCTTTCAATAAAATCGCCAGTGCCATGGAGAGTTAGGAGGATGTTTTATATCTCCAGCGACAACTGCGTTGATTCAGCATGGTTGTACTTCTGGTTGATCATAGATATTGCTTATATGAAAGCAGCACCAGAACAAAGTTCGTTGCATTATCTGAAAATATCAGTCATGGGAATGCCCTTCTGGCTGCAACCTTCTGAATATTTGATAAGGTTTCAGCAGACATGTCAGTGGCTAACTTCTAGATGTACTGCTCTAGTTGTGCAAGTAGAACAAAACAGTGTACACCTTGATGGGAACTTTGTCAACTGTTTTGGTATCTAAAATATATTGTCCAGTGTCTATCTGCACTTGTCACCTCAAATGGAGAGTTGATATGACAAACTCTTTCGGAGGGATATGAAGGTGGACCTGGATATGACATACTCGCATATCGATTAGTGACCGACAAGTAATACAGTTCTTTATTAGTTTTTTAACACTTTGTCGACCTTGAGGTATCCAGTAGGACTGTCGTTCGTCTTTGTCAAAGTGTCAGCTCACCACCATGTAACACGTTACTGTGGGCGTTTTGCACAATCAGTTTATGTTAGCAATGGATTCTTGGGGATCAATATTGGATGTAGCTTCTTTGGTAGTGAACAATTATGAATTCTTCTCGACCATCCTTATAATCTTTTTCCTGAGTCGAAGACTAAAGTCCTAAAGAATTAATCTTGACAGGTATCTTTGGGGACTTTATTTGTGTTTCTAGAAATTTATTTTCTGTAGGAAACGTCTTTCTGTATTAGTTTCACCCAGTATTTAATGGGATCAAGACATTTCATAATCAGGTTTTTAGTCCTTTAATGAATTCAAAGACAAGGAGCTGTAACTTTAATAGTTTACCCAAAGATGAGTATTTAGATCCATCAATGACTATTTTGTTGTGGACTGCTGCATATTTACCATCTTATTTCTGCCCGTGTTCTAAGTAGACTGTTTCTTTGGCATAATGTGAGCCTTTTTGTCTGAGGCCAGTTATTTTCATTAGAGAGCCAGTCGGTCCGTGAGACATAATTTATTTCCACAAATTTCTTGAGGGGGGGGACCCACCACGTGACATCAGCTGGATTCTCTAGGGTAAGACGTGAGAAAGAGATAAATCTCCTCTGCATCTCTCTTTTGTTTTTCTGCTACTCTGTTCTGTACATAGACCAGCTTACTCCTTATTATTTCTTAACCACTGGAGAACTGCCTCCTTATCACTCCAGATCACGGTTTTTTTTCAATAGTGAGATGATCAAGTACTTTTGTGTGATAGACAGCTATTTTGGACCTATCATAGAGTGGCTGTCAGTTCCAATTGTGGTAACTGTTTGACCTTCAAGGGTGCTACCCTGGCCTTTGAATTTTAATTAGTGTACTTGCCTTCAGCATTACTCATGTAAGCTACAGCGCATAACCTCTGGTTGACGCATCACAGAACACATCGTAATGTGTACTTGATTCCCTCTTGACCTATTTTTCTGGGAAGTTTAATTTGATGAAAGTTGATTTAGATCCTTGGACTATTTCATCCCATGCTTGACTCATTTCTAGAGGCAAGTTTCATCCCATCAATGTGAGCTTCCATGCATCTTGCATAGCATTTTACCCTTATGGTTTCAATTGGTGAGACGGGTCCTAGGAGGAATCAAAACATTGTGATACCTCTGACCAGTTACTTCGTTTAGTGAGTGTACTGCATGATTTATTGTTTATCTTTTTGAGGACTCAAAGTATCTTCCTGTGTGTTCCAATTAAGTCCAGCATATTGTATGCAATCAGGAATTTCAGTTTCAGGGATAATTTCTTTATAAGTTCCTTAATTGCTTAGAATTTGGTATTCCACATCCCTTTGAGGCATGTTTGTTCTTTCATTCCTGTTAAGCTTCTCATGTATATGGATTTCAAATCCTCCTCTTTATTCACAGTAACTTGAAGATTGTCCACATAGAAACTTTTTCTTTAGATTTCTTACGAAGGGACTTTCAGATTTCTTCAAAGTGTTTTTAGAGTAGCTTTAGTATGAGTGGAGAGGATGTTTGACCAAATAATACTGATTTCGAAAACGATAAGATTTTCATCAGGACTTTGAGAATCATGTGGATTTTCAGGCCACTAGAAATCGAGTATTAATCTCTTATCTATTTCTGTAGTCTACTCTTAAGGAAAGCTTTGGAAATACCAGCGTCTCTAGGCATTTATGGGTTTGTGCGAAATTTCATATGCACGTTCCAAGATTCTCAGTTAGTGTGGGTCCGGTCATCAGACAGTCATTAAGACTTGCTACATTTTCTTTGATGGTGCGCTGCAATTATATACAACACGCTGCTGGAGTGGTTTCAGATATCTTTGCTGACTCCATGGGTGCGGGATGATAATGAGCTTCTTCTTCTACTTAACTTACGACTAATTCCTCAATTAATTTATGTCCAAATGTTCTTGTATGATGTTATCATTGAAGTCAGTTGCTCTGGATTCTTCCTGAGTTCATGTATTTGTGCTTTCTTTGTCCGAAAACCATGCGATAATTGTTGGCAGGATGTGGTGGATTTTAATTTCATGGTAACCTAACCCAATTCTGTCCATCTTTATATTTGTAAGTGTTCAAATATTGGTTTATAAGTCTGAGGACTCTGGTGGGCTTGGTTTATTTACATCAATAACTATCGCATCTTAAAATCCCACAACTTATCAAACTGGTTCATTCATTCTTCAAGTAATGTAATTTTTGCTTGTGTACATGTTATCAGCGTTATTCTCGTAACTAGTACATTTTCCACTGAATCAATATCTGCTTCTTTCCCACTTTGAGAGGAATGGGAACCACATATCATGTGCCTCGTGCTGTTTTCAGCAAAAGTGAACATCATGTTTACTTACTATATTTTGCACAAAACAGTGATAATATCATTCCAATGATTAAATCAATGGACTTATTGTGTCCGTCTGTATGTCAGGACAGGCTAAACTTGACCTTAGCTGCTTTCAGTGCTGCAACTGTTTCTTTTAATCCCGGGATCGGCACAGACTTAGGCAATCATCTACTACCACAAGCTTCTACATGTCTTTTTCCTGTTTCCTAGACCAACAGGGGTGATTCTGACTAGGTCATATGTCTGTTTACAGAATTGTGAAAAAAAACGGCTATATCTATCACTGATTTTGGCATAGGGTTGTTATTCAGTTTTTCGCAAAACAATGTTCTTCTTATGAAGGGACCTTTGTGAGCCTTGATCAAATAGTTTAGTCATTGGTTTTGTTGAATTTATTAGATAAATCAACTCGAGCTATCGCGAGACAGTTTGCTTAAAATTATCTCTCACATTAAGCTGTTGCTTGTGACTTTCCTGATTCTGTGGAAGTCTGCTGCTGCCTTCAGCAAAGTATTTGGGCATAATGCTGTTTGTTGCATACCCTTGCATTTAAAACACTTCTTCAGTGAGCATTTTCCTCCCTTGTGTTCACCTAAACACTTGATGCATCTTTTCAGCTGATGAACACGGTTGTTTACGTGCACTCATTGGATGTGGATTGAATACAAACTGGTCCAATGTGTTCCATAACAAAGACTTCACATTTTGGAAGTACGTTTATGTGTGAAGTCTGTGTATTGTCTATGTCATTTCACAGCTTGATAAATGCCTAAATATGGGATTTCACCATTATGTGGTTTAAGGGAGTAGGTATACTCTTTTTATACTGAGTTTATGGTTTGTTAATCAACTGGATTTGTGATTTTTTCATCTTGGTCTCGTTGCTTGATGATGAAACTATTGTTGTAAAAACCATTGCTATTTCTCGCACAAGTGAAATAGCGTTTATTGAACATTATATTTAATCGTTCAATAGTTTGTAGGTGACAACTTATCTTGTACAATAACACTGATAAACCAATCACATCGCCTCTTAGGTCATATTTAGCAATCTTAGAGATCTGAGACTATTGTCTAATGTGATTCTAAATGCCTTTGTAAGTCTGCTTAACAATGTTTGGGTGGCTTCAAGCTAGATATTTAAGACTGCATGTCGAACTCTAAGCCTTGTCAGCATTCGAAGTAATTGTCTGCTTAAGACACGTAAGGCTATTTGTTAATTGCCTTTGACCACGGAATTGACTTATCAGTCATAGGGTTCTCCCTTCACAAGAATGTAAGCTAATTGAACTTAGCAATCTAATCTTATGTCAGTCGTGAATTTACTATGGACTGGAAAACCAGTATTGATTCTTGTAATTATGACTTGGAAAATAGGTAATGACAATGTACTGTAAAGCTTGGTATTGGGGAAACTTGTTGTTACAGGTGTTTTTTTTTTTTATATTTTATTGAAATCTTCATGTTACAAATATTAATAGGTACATATATAATATAATGAACAAGGACAACATCAGGTTTAAACATATATAATCACAAAAACATCCAGGAATTACATCTGACCAGTCTACTAATACAAGTTTTTAAAATATCACAATTTAAGAAGGAATAAGTTATAATAACAAAGGCACAAAATGGCTATAATAAAATCTAATATTACATCAAACAATAATGCACCAAGCTAATGATCACCCTAATACAATCGCAACAAATTCACCAGGACCTACAATTATGCCTCATTAAGCTAAACCTGTGCTGCAACAATGTGACATCATCCCTCCCCCCCATACACACACACACACATTGAAAACTAACCCTATCACCAACCTGAATAATCATGACATTAATTATCCTCAATTTAGGATTATTATGACACATGTCACTTGAGGAAACATTATTTACAACCATGAATGGTACAGGACTACCAAAATTACAATACCTTAAATAAGAATAATAATAATAGGTAATTACGTCAAAACTGATGCTGGACCACGTTACAAAAAAAGGCAAAAATAACTCAGTGCTTCAAGGAAATAGTGAAAGGAAAACCCTCTCAAGAAAATTCAAATTCAATTGCAATACCAGTGTAAGTGGAACATAATACTCTACCAAAGAAATATACAGTTATATAATTTATAGGTTATAAAATTAATACATGTTATATATTTAATCTGCTCCTTACACCTTCCCATCAAGGGAACTAAGCAAAACTTATCTTGCACAACCTCTCATCTGGTCACACACTAGTACCACCAATCACACCCAACCACATCACTGCATTCCCAAGGAGGTGAGCCCGTTGAAATCCCCTGAACCCCCCCCCCCTTTTACCAACCCACTCCCCGGCAGTTAAAGCCCCTTATAACGCCAATAAATTCCCTATTGTTAGTCCTCTATAACCCTCAGAAAAATACTCTTCCCACCTTTTCCCCAAAAAATGTCTCTATTGCGACACAAAGTTCGATAAAACGTCGCCGCCAAAGTCCTTCTCAGCACATCCCCACCCCCCCTCCCCCTCATACCCCATAAAACATATATGTAGTCCACGATGACATATGCTAAACCTCTTACCACACTCTCCTCCACACCACTCATATCAAGACTCAACGCTCGCAATACCGACACACCTTGACCCCCCACCCTCACCACTACCTTACGCATCCATACCCTGATGCACTCCAAACCTTCACAAAAATAGACGACATGATACGCAGTCTCTTCCCCACTGCATCTGCCACACCCCCCACCCTCAATAACCCTCCTATCTCGGAGCATCGCTCCCGTTGGCAAAATCCCATGCAGGAAACGGTACATAACCTCACGCGCCCTAGGTCGTATCCTTAATTTACTAAATCTTCGCCATATTACATCCCATACATACATGGGGTAGATCCCTTCAACCGGCGCCACTACATGTCTCTCTAACAATTTACACAAAGTTCCCACCTTTACTTTTCCTGGTTCCCTGGCTAACATTAAGGCGCGTAACACTGTCTCACATTCCTTCATTTCCGCCCCTCCATACCATTTCCTCAGGTGAGCATGTACCTTATCTAGCTGACCCTCCCTCCATCCACCTGCACTCATCACTTCCCTCTTAATAAACACACATTTCACGCGCTTTCTCAAGTCCAACAAACCCAACCCTTCCCTACATACCGGCAATGTCACTACCTCCCTTCGCAACCAGTTGCACCCTGAACCCCACAAAAATTTGAACACCATTCTAAGAATACTCGTGATCGCCGTTCCTGTTAACGGCATCACAGCCGAAACAAACCAGACTTTACTATATAGTAATACATTGATGACAATTGCACGTTGCCTAAGGGTTAAATGGTGAGGTCGCAGCATTCCCAACCGTCGCTGCACCTGTTCCACCATCCTATTCGAATTGCTAACCCTTGCAGCACTCAGGTCAGCCTCATACATGACACCGCAGATTTTCAGACTCCCGGTCCTCCACTGCACAACATCACATCCCCAATCTAATCTCTCTGTCCACTCTCCCAGCCCCATGATCATTGACTTTTCCAGATTTACCTTCATCCCAGTAGCTCTCCCCAAAAGTGGTGTACAACTTCCCCCAAAAGTCCTAACCGTGTCTCCTCACTTGCCAAAATAGTGGTATCATCAACATAGCCCACCAAACCAGGCCACGGCTTCAGCTCACCATCCGTCCCCCCCCGTCCTTAGACGATCCTCCACCATCCTATAAAAGGGATCCTGAACACATGCAAACAATATTTGTGATAAAGGACATCCCTGCCGAAGACCCCGCTCCATGTTGACTCCCCCCCCCCACACACCCATTGATTTGCACCCTTACCTTCGCGTTTGAGTACAATGTATCCACCCACCCCACTATTTCTTCGCCAAACCCCTGTCGTAGGAGAATATCCCTCAAAGCCTTTCTTTCCACCCTATCATAAGCCCCTTGCCAATCCAACGCCACCAACGCCCCTCTTCCCCTTTCCATGTCCTCCAGGAACCCCTTGATAATCCCGTGGCCCGCGCTCATTGACCTACCAGGTAAACCAAACTGAGACTCAAACACGACCCTCCCCACAACACATTTAAGCCGATTCCCAAGAATTTTCGCAAATAATTTATAATCAGCACAAAGCAACGAAATGGCTCAGTAATCCTGAAGGTTACTCTGCTGTTTACCCTTTGGGACCAATACCACCATCGCCGTTGCCTGAGATTCTCCCATCTTACCTCCGTCTTTCATGGCATTCATTAACCTTACTAGGAAACCCCTAAGCAGACCCCAGTGCTGTACATAAAATTCGCTAGGTAAACCATCGATCCCAGGTGCCTTACCCTTCCTCATGTCCATAAGGGCTCTCCATATTTCCCCCTCCTCAATGACCCCACCCAGTGCCTCCCGATCACTCCTCCCCAGTTTGCACGGCACATACTCACATACCTTCCCAAGAACCTCACCATCCACCCCACTACTTTTCCCGTATTCCTCAAACCATCTATCTGCATATGCACTCATCCCCTTGGTGTCCCTTAATACCTGACCCTCTCTAAAACCCCCCACAGAAGATATGACTTGCAAACCGGTATTGTAGTCGTTCGCTGTCGTACCTTCTGTCCTCGCAGCACACAAGCTGATGGCTTGTCGCCCCAGAGTACTTCGTCCAACCCCGCCTGTACCCATACAGCTTCAAAACGTTCTTCTTGCAAATCCCGTATTCTGTCCTTCAACATGTGTATATCCTCCACCGGGTACACCCCGGCCACCGCCCCCCCCCTCGCAACAATTCCGTAATCTAGATTCTAAGTAATTTGACAAACCATACCGCAATTGATTAATGCATTTGCCCTCCCTCACATAAAATTGACGTATTCGTAACTTAGCCACACTATCCCACCATCCTACCACATCTTCCTCAGTCCTTCTGTCGGCACAGAGCTGTTCCCAAAATATTGCAAATGCTTCCACTCCCTCCCTATCCCCCAAAACCATCGTGTTCAGTTTCCAATAACTTCCCTGCCTACGAGCCAAAGCATCCCATCCCACCTCCACTAATACTGCCCTATGATCGGAAGACACCATCTCAATAGTTTTAAAAGACTACCAAAACCCTCTGAGATAAATATAACCTGTCCAAACGAGCCGCATATCCCCTTCTTATAAAACGTATGTCCACCTCCCACGGACCTCCCCCGAAAGCATCACGTAACTGAAGATCTCTAAGCAGGCCCCCCAAAACTGAGGAAAAATATCCCGCTCCCTGGTTCCACGTCTGTCCTCTTAATTAGCACAATTCCAACCCCCCCCACAATCGCCCACAGACGGTAACGTGCGTAGGTAATACACGAGCTCTCCTCCCGCACAAAATCCATCTTCACTTTCACGTCACTTCTGCTGGGGGCATACACACACACAACGCCGACTCTCTCTCACCATCCACCATCCTTCCACACTAATACTCTCCCCACCGTCCCCCCTCCCCCCCTCTTTCCTATGCAAATACAAACGGCTCGCCTCCCTGATCAACACACCCACTCCTCCTTTTAAAGCTCAGACGCAACACAAAAGCCTGATACCCATGCACCATTAATTCAACGACCAAGCTTAAAATTGTGCTCCTGCACAAAAGCTAACGTCACCTTGTACCTATTCAAAAACATCCTGAAGCTACTCCCATTAAACCCCATCGCACAGACCATTAATATTTATGTTACACCCCTGAGGCCATTTTAAGGTTTCCTTCCCCCTCAAGTCAAGATTCCTTCCCTTCAGACCGTTCCCCTGGACTGTGCCTTTGCCACAGACTCCCCCCTCCTTCCAACCATCCCCCCCCTTCTGTTTTTGGCCCTCTCGCAGTCACCTACTGGGTACCATAACCCCATGCTTTTTTCCCGCCTTTGGCGCCGGCGTCAGAAACATCGTCCGAATCTGACGCTGCGAGATGCCCTTTTTCCTTGTATCGTCCCACAGTTTCCTCCATATCTGAGGTCCTGGAGCCAGCACAATGGTCTTCCACCTCTACACCCTTAATCCTCCTCCATGCTCGTCCATGGCAACTTCACACTGTCACCACAGGTCCCACTGAAGTCCTCCCCTTTCCCACACCACTTCGCCCTGATCCCATGGTCTTGTTCTCTGTAACACTCCACCTCTGTAACTGTAACATAGCCTGTATCACTGGTCTCCAACTCCTCCTCAATACCCCTTCCACTTGTTGCGCGCCTCCTTGTACCTCCTCACTTGACAACTGTACTGTTGATGGGCCAGGTGATTCATGATCACCACTTCTTCTTCGATTTCCCCAGGAGGAGCCCCACCGTCTTCACTCCACATCACCCACGCCCTCCTCCTTGCAAACCCGTTCTTCTTTAGGCATCGGGTCTCACTGCGCAGAGTGCTCACGCCCCTTGCCCGGCTCAGGATCCACCTGTTAAGGCCAGGTGATTCATGATCACGCCCTTCTTCCGATCCACTGGAGGAGCCACTACCTCTTCAGTCCACATGCACCACGACCCTCCGTCCTTACCCCCGTTCTTCCTGAACATCGGGTGCTTCATGTTCAGGTGCTCTCCGCCCCTTGCGGCCCAGGAGCCCATACCTCCGCATGCCACAGTCAGCCGTCCATATTCATATTCGCCACTCAGTCGGCACTACGTCCTCAGCCCTGCATACGCTACCATTACCTGGGTTCTAAACTCTCAAGATATACATACGAGGGTATAGGATGCCAAGCGTTCATCTTGAATTAAAAGAACCATCAGGAAATCCTGTGAAGAGCACCTTTTTACCCATTTGCCAGGTTGGGCCAGATGTACAGTTTTCCCAAACGCTCGAAACATTCGAATATCTACCTCATCAGCCTCAAAAGCACGTTGCGGAGCTTAACCCACGAAAATGTCGTGATACATCAATCAACTTGAGCCCTCACTGCCAGTGTTTACGTTATACTGGAACATCTGGTAACGATCAAACCAAAGCCGCGTATATACTTGAGCAGTTAGAACATTCACGAAAATTCTATATACACCTTTCAGTGCCACTCCATAAAATCCTCGTCCTGATGCCATATGTCTTCACATATAAATTTGGGCAATAACACATCGACTAACGTAGCGTTAAAAGCCCTCACTAATAAGTTCAATGCGCACAGTATTCATCTCTCCTGCGCGCACGATACCTGGCCGCCATGTCGTTGACTGAGTTAGCTCGTCTGGGAAACAGTAGAGGGGTGCAAAGCAACTACCGCACTCTCTACCTCATCCAGGCACGAAATATGTTACAGGTGTAACAGTGTTTGCCCACTATGCGTAGGTCCTTTCTGTGTCAGAGTTTTAAACGGCAAGATAGCCTGTATCCTGTCCACCTTAATTGTTGATCACTAAAAGTATCCAAAACATTTTTAATTTCATCCTCAGATGGATCTGATTCAAGAAATTTGTTTCATAATGTTATAGTCGAATTAAAGATTTCCAGATGCTGTGTAAATAATCCAAACTTGACCTCAAGATCATCAAAATCTATGTTTGTATCTTGAGTTAATCCTATACAGACTGAAATTAGATTTTCTAATTGTGTAATCTTAGTCTGTAAAGACTGAAACTGAGTTTTCAAACAAGCCATTTTAATGGTATACTGAAAATTCTAGCACCACACTTAGAGTCTTTAAAAAACACTGTACTGCTATAAACAGCTGAGTTTTTGTTATGCTTAAGTCAGCAATAATCGAGTCAGACACTACAACCCACTAAGCTAACCTCAGGGTCAATGACCATGAAGGGTACAGGGTACATGTGTCTGGTGTTTATGGCTTGAGTTTGTTTGCTGTGTCAGCCTGACCACGATGATTAATCGTAAATAACGTTATACACTTCATTTACTATACACTATAAATGTCACTGTTAATATGTATTTGAAAGCTTACACTTTATATATAAGTTCCTTTAATATAACAGGTAGATCTATAAGAAACAACTTTAACACAATCTTGTCTCTTAATTTCTGTCTATAAACATTATAAACACTATGTGTATATATACACTCAGACAAACAACATCACTTGGGTTGCTGTTGTCTTAATTAATCAGCATTTCGAGATTGGAGCAGTTGATGGAGGGTGCAGGATACCATCCCCCGTCTTCTTGTTGGGTGAGTCACCCAGCTCCCGTTTTCTTTTGGGTGAACGCTGGGTGAGCGCCCGTTTTCTTTTGGCTGCCCATTCTCTGTGATTGAGTCTGGAGGGACTCATTTATACTGATTTATATTGTAAAACACCAGTTTTACAGCTTTTTTCGAAGGACCTTGGCTCATAGGTTATTTGTACACTGTAGTACAACATATTTGGACCACAGTGTGGTCTTTATCCGGTTCGAGCACGACCATATTCTGTTGAAGATTTTGGCCTTACCTGCTGTGTTTAAATTATAACTATATATAATAACACTTAGTGATAAATGACGCAAATCGTCTACACAGCCGCCCCTGCAGACGAGGTCTAGAAGCTGTCGAAACCATCACAACATTGGGCTGTCAAGAGATACAATTTGTAAGTATAAATTACCCCTAGGGGGTGTTATGTCAGCATATTTCATTCGATGATGGCTGACGAAATACCTACTTGTTTGGACTCAAAAGTCCGCACCTTACTGCCGATTTTAGGTTTGATTACAACTCCTTGTGACTCAAGAATTTGCGCAATCCCCCGACTACAAGAAATTCTAACATACCTTTCTCTTTGTAACGTGAGCTATGGTGTTCTCAATACCTTCGACAGGTATCGGTGACTTGATAGAAGCTGAAGTGTCCTTGGACGTCCACGTCTTCCATTGTCTAGGAAACGCAAAACTGGGACACTATGTTCCACAAGATTTGTCTTTATTGTTCACAATGTATCACAAGAGAAGCTGATCACACTTCTCTTAAGTGTTTATTGTGTTTGAGACACTTTGTTCACACTAATGCACAGATCAGTATCCTGGCATCAGTGTCACTCTCCCTAGAGTCAAAGATAGTCTGGCGACGCCACACCCCCCCAAGCCGTCACTGCCCTAGCACAAAAAAAAGCTGACCTAGTACTCCTTGCTTCCTTACCACCTCCTCGATGAAGCAAAGCAGAATGTTTGTTTCTTGCTGTCTTAAGCATAGACAACAATGTACACTATTTTTACCATGGTAATAAAGTGGGAGCAGGATTTTCCTTAATTGTCCTGCTAAGTAAGAGATGTACTGTCTCTTATAAAAATACACTTTGCAACACCGCTGCAAGGAGCAGAGGTCACTTGACTACGTGGCATAGCATCTGTGATCAATTACTCACTCTAGCAGTAAACAAGACGCTCGCCCCTTCTGAGAGGGCTTGGCCCCTCAGGGCTGAAAGGGCTGAAGGGGGCTGATACCCCCCTCCTGGAGAAAATTTCTCCACAACATCTTTTAGGTATTGTACTTATCATGGAGAGTGATTTCTTAAGCAGTGGGTAACCTGTGTCTCTTTCCAGCTTTGAATGACAGATTGGGTCACCTGCCAACCAACGAAAAGAATTGAAGGAGACGGACTAACGTCCAGAGACGTCCCATGTTGTATCTACTTACCTGTTATGTACTCCGACACAGGACATAACCCACCATCATAGCAGTGGTAACGAACCTGCTTTCCTGTCATCTGGATTAATTATTCACGGCTATAGACACTGTGAAGAACGAGCCAGTGGGTTATCACCAACACCTGCGACTCCCCCCCCACATCATCAGCAACGGCTACGATTTCAACAACACACAGTGTCACCAACACCAGACACCCCAGTATCACTATATCTATATATATTAGCGTTGAGTTCAAATGTCATTTTATCATTTCATTTTTCATTTTTCTTTCAAATAGGATATACCTTTCATGTTTCACTGTTTTATGTTTGCTTTAATAAATAATAAAGTGTTTATCTTTGTGAATTATTATTTCTTTTTCTATTCATTAATTTTCCTGAGGAGGAGCCAGCCTTGATAATACTGACTGAAGTTGTTACAGGGCTGAGTAAGCCTTCACAAAAGCTGAAGACTCGGATGAATCACAGGGATGTTAGGAAGTATTTCTTCAGTCATAGAGGTGTGAGGAAGTGGAATAGCCTAGCAAATGATGCAGTGGTGGCAGAAACCATACAAAGCTCAGCAGGCAGAGAGAGAGAGGACCTACTGGCGATTAGTGAAGAGGCGGGGCCAGGAGCTGAGTCTCGACCCTTGAAACCTCAATTAGGTAAATACAATTATGTCAATTAGATGAGTACACATACATGCACACACACACACACACACACACACACACAAACACACACACATACACACACACACACACACACACGCACACACACACACACACACACATACTCACACACACGAGGAGAGGTTATGGAAATCGACCTGACGACACTGGAGGACAAGAGAGATAGGGGGGACATGGTAACAATATACAAAATACTGAGAGGAATTGACAAGGTGGACAAAGACAGGATATTTCAGAGATGGGACACAGCATCAAGGGGACACAGTTGGAAGTTTAAGACACAGATGAATCACAGGGATGTTAGGAAGTATTTCTTCAGCCACAGAGTAGTCAGGAAGCAGAATAGTTGGGTAAGTGATGTAGTGGTGGCAGGATCCATACATAGCTTTAAGCAGAGGTATGATAAAGCTCACGGTTCAGGGAGAGTGACCTAGTAGATACCAGTGAAGATTCGGGGCCAGGAGCTAGGACTCGACCCCTGAAACCTCAACTAGGTGAGTACACACACACACACACACACACACTCATACACACAGTCATGCAGACGTGGGTGACAAGGCTCCGAGAACCTTAGTGTTTTTAAAGTGTGCAATAACCGCTAGCAGTAATCAGTGGTAGTGACAACGTCAGTGAACAATCCTACGAGTGATAACTGAAGTTATTAGTTAAAAAAAAAGTTGAGAGGAAGCCTGAAATCATTAATATTTCAAAGTGCCAAACCATTGTGGGTCTACTAGGCACTGTTGCCACAAAGATTCAAACATACAAAGATCAAAGTGAGTGTGGAAGTGGGTATTCAAGAATTACCAGCGTTTGGTTAACAAGTGAAATGTGGGGCACCATACAATGAGAGTGAAAAAGTTAATAAGCAAAAGGAGAAAGGAAAAATAAAATATACAACAAGGGAAGGTGGCAGTAGTAGGCCTGCTGAGGCAGTGATGTCACAACAAGTTGTGTGCCATTATACATGTAAAGTAAAGTGCATGTAATGTGAAGTGTATACTATCATAAGTGAAAAGTGAAATCGCGTGAGGAACTAGGGATGTATGAGTATATATGGTTATAAACATCACGGGTGAAGGATCTCCAAACTAGTGGTAGAAGGCCTATGTACGACGACTACGTCATCAGCATCTGGCAACTTGTCACCACACTGCTGCCAGCACAAGTATTACTCATCTAGTGTGGTTGCATGTTGGCTCTGGATTCTGGTCTTGCATCACTTTTAGATACTGGTCACTCACTCCTGCAAGCTATTACCAGAATTAGAGTAGAAATAGCATAGATAAAGTGAAGATAGTGCTGAGGAGAGTGTGAGGAGGAGAGCAGTCTAGCGAGGGGTAACGTACTATTACTACCGGTAGTTATTAGCAGTATGAATACTTAGGAAGCTAGGAAGCCCTCTCTAAATGTGAGCAAGGAATAGGATAATAACCAGCAGTAATTGATACTTTAATCCAGAAAGGGCAATAAGTGGAGAGAGTAGCAATACTAGGAAAGACAGCTGGGACTAAATTTGAGCCTACACGACAGAGAGGTATAACGGATCTTTCAACCACAGCAACCCCTCCCCTACCCCCCTAACCATCTCTCCCTCACACACACATACACACACACGAGGGTAGACACTCATAGAAGCTTTAGACCCTAGTAGCAATTTCTGCTTTTTATAACTCAGAAATACTGGTATGTATTAGCAGTATCTCCCCCTCAGACCTCCCCCATACACACGAACACACACATATACACACATACACACACACACCTGCACTAGGCAAATACACACACACACACACATACACACATACACACACACACACAACACACAACAAACACACACACACACACACACACACACACACCACACACACACACATATACACACACACACACACACGCACACACACACACACACCCGTAAGGACCTCTTTAAATCAAGTGGTCACTCAAACCCTCAGCCTTCTTTCCCCTCCCTCTCCTTGCAACCCCCATCACATACACACACCTTCCCACTTCTAAGGGTCACTCATCCTTCTCTCCCCCTCCCCCCTCCCCCCTTAATCCCATCCTCTCTCTCTACCACACATGCACCACACATACACAAGCACACATACACAAGCACATATACACTTGACACAAGCATGTACTCCCCCTTCCCCTTACCACCCCTCCCCTCCCCCTAGCCCACCTACCCTCTCCTAAACCATCTAACCCCTCCCCCCAAACCATCTAACCCCCTCTCCCAACTACCTCTCCCCCTCTGATAACCACCCTCCCCCTCCCCCATAACCACCCATCCCCACTCCCCATAACCATCTCTCTCCCTGTGGAGCAATGGGGCAACCTAGAACTAGGATGAGAACAAGGGGCCTCAAGGACGAATCTGGGAGGGAGGACTGGGAGGCAGAGCTCAAAAAAAAAGAAGACTGGGGAAGGAGGCTAGATGAGCTTGCAAGGAAGATGGAGGAGAGGTTAGCAGCAGAATGCAGAAGGTGGAAGCAACATGCCACAGTAGCAGAAACCAAGATACAGAGATTAGAAGAGGAGCTGAGACATTTGAAACAGCCTAAGATATTACAACAAAGATATTACAGAAGTAGCATCAGCAATGTCTACATCAGACACAGACAACGAGTCTGAAGGGAGCATGGAAGCTAAACTGTATGCAGGGGTCCTGTCAAACCCACATGGGGTCAAAATAAAAACAGGGAACACACTAGGACAGAATGAGATGTTGGAAGACATTGAAGGAACTAGGACATGTGCAGGGACCTTACCAGACACTTGTGGGGGTCGGGAACAGGTGAGCAGGAAGGACAAACCAATGAGCATAGGGGCCACAGCTAGGGAAGGGACTGAAGGAAGGAACACTCCATGGGAAAGAACTAAAACACCTCAGAGGATGCAATGGGAGTCACAGTGGGAGGTGGAAAGGGAGAGATCAGTTTTTGTCTATGGGCTAGACGAAGCTAAAGGGGAAATTTATGAGGAAAGAAAGCAGGTCGAGAAAAAAGTGATTGAATTTATCATGAAGGTGATAGGCGAGGGAGACATGACCCAGGTGGCAAATTTTTGGAGAATCAGGTGGTTCACAAAGAAAAGGAATCGGTCTCTCAAAGTAATTTTCAAGGCAGAATCAACCTGAACCATGATCCTGCAGGAGAAAGCACGGCTGAGAGGCAAACAAGAGTTCATGAGTGTGTACCTCAATCGAGACAGAACACAGGAGGAAAGGATGATACTGAAAGAGAGAGAGTGCAAAAGCGAAAGGACGAATGGGAGGAAATGAAAAAGGAGAGCAGAATGACCCAGGAACAGGTGGAAGGACAAGCACACCCCCCAGAAACACCTGCAGAAGGACTCCAGCCACGACACCCCCAAGGCAACTGAACAATCCAAACCAACCATCACACACCGATCCCTCTGTTCCCACCCCCCGCACCACGAACCCTACCCCTACAGCAACCTCTATGGGAGCTCTTCCTCCACCTCCACTGCAACCTCCCACAGGCCCCCACCAGGGCTCCTGCTCTCCCAACCCCAGTGTTCCCCCAGGACCACAGTTACAGTATTAGAACAGAAGTTGAAGGTTTGGTACACAAATGCAGAGAGATTAACGAATAAACATGAGGAATGGCAAGAAAGAATCAATGAGAAGTCCCCAGACATCATAGCAGTTACAGAAACAAAACTCACAGAGACAATAACAGATGCAATCTTCCCACCAGGATACCAGATCATGAAGAAAGATAGAAGGGGCAGAGGGGGAAGAGGGGTTCCTCTGCACGTAAAAAACCAATGGAAATTCGAGAAAATGGGAGGCATAGACGAGACAGGAGAAAGGGACTACATAGTAGGTACACTTCAGTCTGGAGAGCACAAGGTGGTCATTGCAGTGATGTATAATCCACCACAGAACTGCAGGAGGCCAAGAGAGGAATATGAAGAGAGCAACAGAGCAATGGTGGACACACTTGCTGAGGTGGCAAGAAGAGCTCACTCCAGCAGAGCAAAGTTGCTGGTTATGGGGGATTTCAACCACAGGGAGATTAAACCATACCCCCGGCCGGGATTGAACCCGCGGTCATAGAGTCTCAAAACTCCAGCCTGTCGCGTTAGCCACTAGACCAGCTAGCCACAATAAGATTCATCCAACTAGGTATATTTCTACACCATAGGAAGGTTAGCACAGGCACCACTGTGACCACAAATGCAAGTTTTTACAGACTAATCTCCAGCTAGCGTGGCCGTGACGAACTCTAGCTCAAGTCCCTTCACTGCCGTCAACATGACTCAAGAAATCGTAATGACACGATTGCAAACAAACCATTCCCCTGGCCGGGATTGAACCCGTCTCAAAACTCCAGCCTGTCGCGTTAGCCACTAGACCAGCTAGCCACAATAAGATTCATCCAACTAGGTATATTTCTACACCATAGGAAGGTTAGCACAGGCACCACTGTGACCACAAATGCAAGTTTTTACAGACGAATCTCCAGCTAGCGTGGCCGTGACGAACTCTAGCTCAAGTCCCTTCACTGCCGTCAACATGACTCAAGAAATCGTAATGACACGATTGCAAACAAACCATACCCCCAGCCGGGATTGAACCTGCGGTGATAGAGTCTCAAAACTCCAGCCCGTCACGTTAGCCACTAGACCAGCTAGCCACAATAAGATTCATCCAACTAGGTATATTTCTACACCATAGGAAGGTTAGCACAGGCACCACTGTGACCACAAATGCAAGTTTTTACAGACGAATCTCCAGCTAGCGTGGCCGTGACGAACTCTAGCTCAAGTCCCTTCACTGCCGTCAACATGACTCAAGAAATCGTAATGACACGATTGCAAACAAACCATACCCCAGGCCGGGATTGAACCCGCGGTCATAGAGTCTCAAAACTCCAGCCCGTCATTACGATTCCTTGAGTCATGTTGACGGCAGTGAAGGGACTTGAGCTAGAGTTCGTCACGGCCACGCTAGCTGGAGATTTGTCTGTAAAAACTTGCATTTGTGGTCACAGTGGTGCCTGTGCTAACCTTCCTATGGTGTAGAAATATACCTAGTTGGATGAATCTTATTGTGGCTAGCTGGTCTAGTGGCTAACGCGACGGGCTGGAGTTTTGAGACTCTATGACCGCGGGTTCAATCCCGGCCGGGGGTATGGTTTGTTTGCAATCGTGTCATTACGATTTCTTGAGTCATGTTGACGGCAGTGAAGGAACTTGAGCTAGAGTTCGTCACGGCCACGCTAGCTGGAGATTCGTCTGTAAAAACTTGCATTTGTGGTCACAGTGGTGCCTGTGCTAACCTTCCTATGGTGTAGAAATATACCTAGTTGGATGAATCTTATTGTGGCTAGCTGGTCTAGTGGCTAACGCGACGGGCTGGAGTTTTGAGACTCTGTGACCGCGGGTTCAATCCCGGCCAGGGGTATGGTTTGTTTGCAATCGTGTCATTACGATTTCTTGAGTCATGTTGACGGCAGTGAAGGGACTTGAGCTAGAGTTCGTCACGGCCACGCTAGCTGGAGATTCGTCTGTAAAAACTTGCATTTGTGGTCACAGTGGTGCCTGTGCTAACCTTCCTTTGGTGTAGAAATATACCTAGTTGGATGAATCTTATTGTGGCTAGCTGGTCTAGTGGCTAACGCGACGGGCTGGAGTTTTGAGACTCTATGACCGCGGGTTCAATCCCGGCAGGGGGTATGGTTTGTTCGCAATCGTGTCATTACGATTTCTTGAGTCACAGGGAGATTGACTGGGAAAACCTGGAGCCACATGGGGGTCCCGAAACATGGAGAGCCAAGATGTTGGATGTGGTGCTGGAAAATCTCATGCACCAACATGTTAAGGACACTACCAGAGTGAGAGGGAAGGATGAACCAGCAAGATTGGACCTTGTGTTCACCCTGGGCATTTCAGACATTGAGGACATCACATATGAGAGTTCCCTAGGAGCTAGTGACCACGTGGTTCTGTGCTTTGAATACATAGTAGAGTTGCAAGTGGAGAGAGTAATAGGAGTTAATTGGGAAAAGCCTGACTATAAAAGAGGGGACTACATAGGGTTGAGGAACTTCCTGCAGGAGGTTCCGTGGGACAGAGAACTGGCAGGAAAGCCAGTAAATGAAATGATAGAATATGTAACAACAAAATGCAAGGAGGCAGTGGAAAGGTTTATTCCCAAGGGCAACAGAAACAATGGGAAGACCAGAACGAGCCCCTGGTTTACCCGACGGTGTAATGAGGCAAAAACAAAGTGCAAAAGAGAATGGAAAAAGTACAGAAGGCAGAGAACACATGAAAATAGGGAGATCAGTCACAGAGCCAGGAATGAGAATGCACAGGTAAGGAGGGAGGCCCAGCGACAGTATGAAAATAACATAGCATCGAAAATCAAGACTGACCCGAAACTGTTGTATAGCCACATCAGGAGGAAGACAACAGTCAAAGACCAGGTGATCAGACTGAGGACAGAAGGTGGAGAACTCACAAGAAATGATTAGGAGGTATGTGAGGAGCTAAACAGGAGATTTAAGGAAGTTTTTACAGTAGAGACAGGAAGGGCTCTGGGAAGACAGCACAGAAGGGAACATCAAGAGGGAATATACCAACAAGTGTTGGATGACATACGAACAACTGAGGAGGAGGTGAAGAAGCTCTTAAGTGACCTTGAAGCCTCAAAGGTGATGGGACCGGACAACATCTCCCAATGGGTCCTTAGATAAGGAGCAGAGATGCTGTGCGTGCCCCTAACCACAATTTTCAACACATCCCTTGAAACTGGGCAACTACCTGAGAAGTGGAAGACAGCTGATGTAGTCCCCATATTTAAGAAAGGAAACAGAAATGAGGCACTAAACTACAGACCTGTGTCTCTGACATGTATTGTGTGCAAAGTCATGGAGAAGATTATCAGGAGGGAGAGTGGTGGAACACCTGGAACGGAACACGATTATAAATGAAAACCAGCATGGGTTCATGGAAGGCAAATCCTGTGTCACAAACCTTCTGGAGTTTTATGACAAGGTAACAGAAGTAAGACACGAGAGAGATGGGTGGGTTGATTGTTTTTTTTCTAGATTGCAGGAAGGCCTTTGACACAGTTCCCCACAAGCGATTAGTGCAGAAGCTGGAGGATCAGGTGCATATAACAGGGAGGGCACTGCAATGGATCAGGGAATACCTGACAGGGAGGCAACAACGAGTCATGGTACGTGAACAGGTATCACAGTGGGCGCCTGTGACGAGCGGGGTCCCACAGGGGTCAGTTCTAGGACCAGTGCTATTTTTGATATATGCGAACGACATGATGGAAAGAATAGACTCTGAAGTGTCCATATTCGCAGATGATGTGAAGTTGATGAGAAGAATTAAATCGGATGAGGATGAGGCAGGACTGCAAAGAGACCTGGACAGGCTGGACATGTGATCCAGAAACTGGCTTCTCGAATTCAACCATGCCAAATGCAAAGCCATGAAGATTTTGGAGGGGCAAAGAAGACCACAGACAGAATATAGGCTAGGTGGACAAAGACTACAGACCTCAATCAGGGAGAAAGACCTTGGGGTGACCATAACACCGAGCACGTCACCGGAGGCACACATCAACCAAATAACTGCTGCAGCATACGGGCGCCTGGCAAACCTGAGAATAGCGTTCCGATACCTTAATAAGGAATCGTTCAAGACACTGTACACTGTGTATGTTAGGCCCATACTGGAGTATGCAGCACCAGTCTGGAACCCACACCTGGTCAAGCACGTCAAGAAGAAAAAGTACAAAGGTTTGCAACAAGGCTAGTCCCAGAGCTCAGGGGAATGTCGTACGAGGAAAGATTGAGGGAAATCGGACTGACGACACTGGAGGACAGAAGGGTCAGGGAAGACATGATAACGACATACAAGATACTGCGGGGAATAGACAAGGTGGACAGAGATAGGATGTTCCAGAGAGGGGACACAGAAACAAGGGGTCACAACTGGAAGCTGAAGACTCAGACGAGTCACAGGGACGTTAGGAAGTATTTCTTCAGTCATAGAGTCGTCAGGAAGTAGAATAGCCTAGCAAGTGAAGTAGTGCAGGCAGGAACCATACATAGTTTTAGGAAGAGGGATGACAAAGCTCAGGAAGCAGAGAGGGAGAGGACCTAGTAGCGATCAGTGAAGAGACGGGGCCAGGAGCTGAGTCTCGACCCCTGCAACCACAATTAGGTGAGTACACACACACACACACACACACACACACACACACACACACACACACACACACACACACACACACAACGATGTAGTGGACCAGTGAAGAGGCGGGGCCAGGAGCTTGGACTCGACCACTGCAACCTCAACTAGGTGAGTACTACTAGGTGAGTACACACACACACACACACACACACACACACACACACACACGGGCCGTATCCCACCAAGGCAGGGTGGCCCAAAAGGCAAAACGAAAGTTTCTCCTTTTACATTTAGTAATACTATATACAGGAGAAGGGGTTACTAGACCCTTGCTCCCGGCATTTTAGTCGCCTCTTACAACACGCATGGCTTACGGAAGAAGAATTCTGTTCCACTTCCCCATGGAGGTAAGAGGAAATAAACAAGAACAAGAACTAGTAAGAAAATAGAAGAAAACCCAGTGGGGTGTGTATATATATGCTTGAACACATATGTGTAGTGTGACCTAAGTATAAGTAGAAGTAGCAAGACGTACCTGAAACCTTGTATATTTATGAGACAGAAAAATGGAAACCAGCAATCCTACCATCATGTAAAACAATTACAGGTTTTCGTTTTACATTCACTTGGCAGGACGGTAGTACCTCACTGGGCGGTTGCTGTCTACCAACCTACTACCTAGGATATGAATATATATATATATATATATATATATATATATATATATATATAATATATATATATATATATATATATATATATAATATATATATATATATATATACATATATATGTCGTGCCGAATATGTAAAACTGGTCAATTAGCAAGAACTCATTTAAAATTAATTCCTTTCTAAAATTTTCTCTTACACGTTTAAAGATATATTTTTTTCGTTAATGTTAATGTAAAAATTTATAATTTTACCCCAAAAGAATCTTAGAAAACTTACCTAACCTTATTATAACAAGCGCAATTTATTTTAGCCTAGCCCTACTAAATATACTTTAGATTTGTTTAAAATAATTTAATATTAAACAAACACAGAGAAATATATTTTTTTCGTTAGGTTCAGAATGATTTTGGCGAAATTATTACATACACAAATTTTCACTTGTTCTATATGGAGAGATGAGCGTTGCTATTTAAGCCTGCATGCCTGCTGGAAGTCCAAGCCCCTCCCACATAAAACCTCCTTTACCCCCTCCCACCAACCTTTCCAAGGCCGACCGCATATATATACATATATATATATATATATATATATATATATATATATATATATATATATATATATATATATATATATATATATATATATATATATATATATATTTATATATTTATATATATGTATACATATATATAGGGAGGTACCACCTCTATAGCTGGAATGGGGACCCTCATCCTCAGAGAAGACAATAAACGTACCTCAGGGAAAACTCAACGCTAAAGTCAGTGGTCACCTGCGGACATACCTGCCCAAGCTCTTGGGAGTTAGCGTGGGGTGTTACCAAGCACCATGGCTTGTTGTAGTGTTTTAGAATCTCAGGTTAAAGTGTTGAAGAAGGAGATTCTACTTCTTCAGGAGGAAAACAGGAGGTTGAAGCTTCGCATAGATGAGTTTTGGAGCGAGTGTGAGAAGGATTTAGCTGGTAAGGATGGAATGGTCACCAGCAGTGATAGTGGCATCCGCTTTGAGTGGCGAGTGGTTCACAGTTCAGGAAGAAGGAAGTTGAGGAGAGTTAATAGAGAAGATATGAAGGTAGGAAATCGATTCTCTGTTCTCCAAGACGAGTGTACTTCAGTGGTTAGTGAGGTTGACGATACCACTGATTCTCCTGCTAATCAAGGTAAGAATATTTTAATAGTAGGCGATTCTCAGATAAGATATATGGACCGTGCATTTTGTAACAGAGACAGAAAGGTCAGACAGAGAGTGTATCTTCCTGGAGCTGGTGTTGGTGACTTAGCAGGTTGGATGATATTATGGCAGGTAATGGGATCAAGCCCATCATCTGTCTTAGTGCTGGGGGTAATGACATTGGGAAGGGCAGGAGAGAGGAGCTACTGGATAAGTACAGGTCAGCCGTAGTTAGGTCTAAGGGAGGGATACCAGTCATATGTAGCATCCTGCCTAGAAAGGGAGTGGGCAATGAATGGATGTCTAGGGTAATTGGTATAAATTGCTGGCTAGACAGGTACTGCAAGGAACTTGCAATCCCATTCGTTGATAACTGGGACCTATTCTTTGGCAAACGTGATATCTATGCAAGGGATGGGATTCATCTCTCTGGGGATGGAGTGGTTGCATTAGCCATCTAGATATGAAAATGTTGTGATAATGGGAGATTTTAACTTTAGACAAATTGATTGGAACAATATGACAGGAAATCTTGAGTCTAGTGACTTTCTTGATACGGTTCAGGATTGCTTTTTAGAACAGGTTGTGGCAGAACCAACTAGAGGAAACAATCTGCTTGACTTGGTTTTTGTCAACAAAGAGTCACTAATTAATAATCTTGAGGTTAATGATGAGCTTGGGGAAAGTGACCACAAATCACTTAGTTTCAATGTATCATGGAATTACCCAGATAACTGCAATCAAATCTCTGTCCCAGATTTTCGCTTGGCCGACTTCATGGGACTGAAAAATTACCTGGGTGGGGTAAATTGGGATGTCCTGATTATGGGTCAGGCAGGTGATCTTGGTTGCCAATATGACGTTTTTCAGAGCATAGTTCTAGCTGCCCAAACAACTTTTGTTCCGAGTAGGGAAATTAGATCTAACAAAAATGATCCCAAATGGATGAACAATAGATTAAAACATCTCATTGGTCAAAAGAGAGGCATATATAGGCGTATCAAAAGAGGGGATGGACAGTTAAAAAATCAATATATTCAATTAAAGAGAGAAATAAAGAAAGGAATAAGAAAAGCAAAAAGGGATTATGAGGCTAAGGTCACAAGGGATTCAAAGACTAATCCAAAAGGGTTCTTTCAGGTATGCAGAAGTAAGAGTAGGGACAAGATTGGCCCACTTAAGAGTAACTCTGGTCAGATCACTGACAGTGATAAGGATATGTGTGAAATTCTAAATACCCACTTCCTCTCAGTTTTCACCCAGGAAAATATTAGCGATATTCCTGAAATAATAGATTATGTAGAACAGGATGATAATAAACTATGTACGATTGTGGTAACTAGTGACATGGTCTTCAGACAAATAGAGAAACTAAGACCTAACAAATCCCCAGTCCCTGATGAACTGTTTGCAAGGATGTTAAAGGAATGTAAAGAGGAACTTAGCATACCTTTGGCTAATCGTTTTAACATATCACTACAAACTGGCATAGTGCCTGATAAGTGGAAAATGGCAAATGTAATACCTATTTACAAGGCAGGTGACAGGTCCTTGGCTTCGAACTATAGACCAATAAGCCTTACCTCCACAGCGGGAAAATTTATGGAATCAATAATTGCCGAAGCAATTCTTAGCCATCTTGACAGGCACAGATTGATCAATGAATCTCAACACGGTTTTACAAAGGGGCGTTCCTGTCTTAAGAATTTACTAACTTTTTTCACCAATGTGTTTGAGAAGGTAGATCATGGTAATGAATATGATATTGTGTATATGGACTTCAGTAAGGCTTTCGATGGATTTCCACACCAGAGGCTATTGAGGAAACTAAAGTCACAAGGAATAGGAGGAGAATTTTTTTCCTGGGTAGAGGCATGGCTGACAAATAGACAGCAGAGAGTTTGCATAAATGGGGAGAAATCAGAATGGGGGCATGTCACAAGCGGTGTTCCTCAGGGGTCAGCGTTGGGCCCGTTGTTGTTCACAATTTACATAAACGACATAGATAAGGGAATAAATAGCGACATAAGCAAATTTGCTGATGACACTAAAATAGGCCGTCCAATTCATTCTAATGAGGACACTAGAGCACTCCAGGATGATTTGAATAGACTGATGCAATGGTCGGAGAAGTGGCAGATGCAGTTTAATATTGACAAATGCAAAGTTCTAAATGTTGGAGAGTTAAATAACCATGCCACATATAAACTAAATAATGTAGATCTTAATACCACTGATTGCAAAAAGAATTTAGGAGTTCTGGTTAGCAGTAATCTAAAAGCAAGACAACAGTGCATTAGTGTTCGCAATAAAGCTAACAGAATTCTTGGCTTCATATCTAGAAGTATAAATAACAGTAGTCCTCAGGTTGTTCTTCAACTTCATATATCCTTGGTTAGGCCTCATATAGGCTATGCTGCTCAGTTCTGGTCACCGTATTACAGAATGGATATAAATGCTCTGGAAAACGTACAGAGGAGGATGACAAAGATGATCCCATGTATCAGAAATCTTCCCTATGAGGATAGACTGAGGGCCCTGAATCTGCACTCTCTCGAAAGGTGTAGAATTAGGGGGGATATGATCGAGGTGTATACATGGAAAACAGGAATAAATAAAGTGGATGTAAATAGCGTGCTGAAAATTTCCAGCCAAGACAGGACTCGCAGCAATGGTTTCAAATTGGAAAAATTCAGATTCAGGAAGGATATAGGAAAGCATTGGTTTGGTATTAGAGTTGTGGATGAGTGGAACAAACTCCCGAGTACAGTTATTGAGGCTAAAACGTTGTGTAGTTTTAAAAATAGGTTAGATAAATACATGAGTGGGTGTGGGTGGGTTTGAGTTGGACCTGACTAGCTTGTGCTGCTGGGTCTGGTGCAGTGCTCCATCCTTGAGTGGAGATGACCAGACTGGGTGGGTCATTGGGCTAATCCGGGGGGGTCATTGGTCTAATCCGGGGGGGACATGGACCTGCTCCACATTGGTTAATAGGCCTGTTGCAGTGTTCCTTCTTTCTTATGTTCTTATGTTCTTATGTTCTCCTACCACCCCTCTATATGTTTTACATTCAATGTGAACATTTATTGATGAACAGAATACATATGCAGAAAAACACAAACGTGAATACAATGGTACAATGTATTAAAAATCATGAATTTCCTCCAGCTCCTCTGAAGCCGGACATGAGCCAAGTATGCAGCAAGCATTTTCTTTCTGGACGGCTATGCTGAGGCGCTGGAACATGAAAGTGGCTGCCCTTGGGTCCCTGGTGGTGTCGATGAGTCTGGAACCCAATTCTTTGATGAAACGTGTAACATTTTTTCCCCATGATCCCAAGGTCTCTGATACCACTGGGACAAATTGATACTGTTGGCTTATGTCCCTGTACTTGCTGATCTTGTACTCCTCCCTGTGGTCAGCAGCTCCTCCCTGTCGCCCAACACTGTGATGGATGTAGGTGTCTGCCAGTGTGGACACACAGGTATAGTCCCATGCTAAGAGCTTGCCATTCTTCCAAGGATAGATGGTGATCCCGTCGGGGCGGTTTGCTGGGTTGTGGGTATTGTTGGCTGCTAATGATCGGGGCTCCCTCTCGGCTGGGCATCCAGCTGTAGCAAGGGATCTCTGTATGATGTCATTGACCTCTTTGTGTCTTGCATGCCAGCCTTTGGTTCTGGAACAGTTAAGACCATGTAGACCGTTTTGGTCTGCTTGTGCTTCACCGCAAATGCACATATATTCTGTGTGAATTGGGGCAGCAAGGCGCAGAGCCACTGCAGTACGGAGAGTCTTAGGGTCGAGTCGCGCTCCCATTGCCGATATGGGAACTGTTTTGAGGAAGTCCCCGGAGTGATGTGCGTTCACAGCCTGGAAACGGGCAGTCTTCCTATCTGATGTTGCAGCCCTGAGCATGTTGGCAAGCACCTTTTCAGCGGTCGGGCCATCCCAGCTTGACTGTTTGTGAGCCAGTGCTGCACTAGGGTTTGGTGCTGGAGCAGCAAGAGTCTCCCATTCAGTGATGGCACTGGCGTAGCTAGGGTCCTGTATTCCTGCTGAGTCACTGAGGTTATCAGGAAGAATTTGTCTTTTCAACTCGTTTGATGCTATGGAAGAGGATAGGAAAGCTGTTAGAGCAATCTGGGAGAATCTGCTTACTCCCAGCCCCCCAAGCCTGACCGGAAGTGAGGCTTGCAACCACTGTCCATTTTCAAGGGAAAGATTCAGTACACTCTCTAGCATGGTCTTTAGGAGAGAGTCATATTCCTTGAGTTTTGGACTGCTGAAGGCTGGGGAGCATCTCAGAATGTAGGTAAGTTTTGGGATTGACAGGCACCTGGTGAGTAGGTAGAAGGCATCATGGGTGTCAACGTCTTTCAACTTGCTTCCCATCGTCCGGAGGTCTGAGGCTTTTTTTTCTAGGATCAGATCGATGGTATTGGACCCAAGAGGAGCACCAAGGAGAGTGCTATTGGCTGGATCAATGGTTCGTGCTCCTGGTAAAACGGCGCTAATATTCTGGATCATCTGTTGATTGGTAGAGACTATTTCACATTTGGTGGGATTTAAAGAAAGGCCCAGGCCTATATATATCTATCTATATATATATATATATATATATATATATATATATATATATATATATATATATATATATATATAATATATATAAATGTATATATATATATATATATATATATATATATATATATATATATATATATATATATATATATATATATATGTATATATATATATATATATATGTGTGTGTGTGTGTGTGTGTGTGTGTGTGTGTGTGTGTGTGTGTGTGTGTGTGTGTGTATAATTACGATTTACCATTGCCAGTATATGCAATCATTGAGCTTATTAAACTATGTATTACTGATGCAAAGTTTGTGTTTAATTGCGAATTTTACACTCAGAAATTTGCTTTTGGAATAGGAAATCCTCTCTCATTTGTCCATAGTAGTTTGTACATGGGAATATTTTGAAACAAAATTAACAAAATCCTTCCTAATAAAGCTAAGTGGCACAGATATACTTATGGTGTGTTGTCTCTAATGCCTAAGAATATACATATACACCACTTCCTTAATGAATTAAATAGTCTAGCTCATTCCATAAATTTTTCAATTGAGTTTGTGCAAAAAAAAAAAAAATCATTGCCTGTTTTAAATATCTTAATTACCAAGGGAACCATGATTTTATATTCAAAATATTCGGAAAACTAACAAATAACTGTTCTTATGTTCACTATTCTTCACATCATGATAGTGTTAAACTTTCGGTATTCTCATCAATGTTTTTGAGAGTTCTGCGTAATTGTAGTCCAGAGTTCATAGGTAAAGAAATCATGAAGATTTATGAAATAGCTATTGATCTAAAATACCATAAATTCTTAATTGATAAGTCGTTTAAAATTGCTAGAAATGCATTTTATAATTAAAAAATTGACTAATACTCATATTCACCCAAGAATATGTTGGTTCTCCCTTATCATGAAAATCTTCTTGATATTCCTTCTCTACTTACGAATTTTAAAATCAAAGTTGTATTTAAAAATTTTGATAGAGTAAAAAAACCTGATTAAAAATTCCCCCCAAAACGCTGATTACTATGTATACAAGCTTCTCTGTAAAAAAAAAATTAATGAAGTTTATTACATTCTAACTGGAAACACAATATTGAATTAAAACTGAAGAGGAGTCTTATTCTGGTAAAGTAATATACGAAACGACACTACCCTAGTCACATTATTGTTGTTTCTTCAAACCACTCATTCGTGGATGCATTGAAATGTGTACTGCTCGTGAAGGGCAGTATTCCAAACAGGAGAATGAAATGAGTCCTGTAGCTTACAACAACCACGTATGTGCTCGCAGCAGGAATAACATGTATAAGGCGTCTCAAAATTTTGTCGGGTTTCTTGGGAGGCGTGCTACAATATCGGGTGTTTCGTTCTTAATAATAGTGCACATGGAGACAGAAACTAATTAAATTAATTGGTCTGTGTATTTCGACCCTCTGTTGGGATTCTTTTCAGCAGATGCAAAAGTGAATGATAAACATGAATTTATAGGAGAGCTGCGTCTCACAACTGTGCAGGTGAGCATGGAGCATCAGACAAGTCTGTGTGAGAAGACAGGTCAAGGAGAAAGTGTAATGACAGGTCTTGAAATAGGTGACTGGCACAAAGCTTAAAAGTTGTTCAAGAAGTTTTTCTGTTGTTATATAATTCCTGATCTTGTCCTAACGTTCTGTATTAAGTTTCCACAACTATTTAATCAACTTCAGAAACGCAAGACTTATCGCCAGAGAAGAAAACAGTCAATACCACAGGATCTTGGAATCATCACTTATCTGTATATCTAACAGTTTCAATTTCAACCAGAACAACGGCTTCTATAACATAGCTGAAACCCTTGCCAAGAATCTTCTTCATCGTTATCCCATAACTACATAAACACCAGCCCACCCCGTGGGGGTCCGTCTCACATCCAGTCTACCACACATTGTTAGAGGTCCCTTACAGGTCCATCTCAAATCCAACCTACCCATCCTATAAATACTCATGTACTATTCACCCAGGTAGATCTGTTTGTGGCTTCATAAAGCGTACTGTGTGGGCGAAACGTTGCCAGTTATACTGCATTTATGTTTATTTTTCCATTGTGTCGACATTTTATACCATTTATCTCCAAAGATACTTCATTGTTGATTGGCAACAATGTTCTAAATTCTAGATGCTGCCCCGAGCCCATTGTAACCACCAAAGCCTCTTCTCTGATGTTATTTTAATATTTTTATTATGTACCCCATACCCATCCTGAGGGCGGTAGTCAAAAGATTACAGAGGTACATAATGGGTCCAGGGACTGGACTCCAAAGTTTTGATAGCTAAACAAGTTACAGTGGTAATGAGCTATTTACATGTTTACATCTGGTCACAGTTGTAATGAGTTATTTATGCAGACATTAGTGGTAATGCTTTATTTAAAGTGAGCAAAGTCAGGGTATTTTTCCAGAATGGTTTGTAATATACTACTGTGGATATAATACTTTGGCATATTTTGAATATTCATGAGTAAGTTGTCTCTTAATTCATTAATTTTATCGCATTCCAGTACATAATGACGCAAGGTATGACAACTGTCTCTCTGGCAAAGTTTATATTTCGTTAGGTCTACATCTGGTGGTGGTGATTTAACCTCTTTAAAGTACTTGTAACCCAGCCGGAGCCGGGCGGAAGTGGTAACCAAGAGTCTGCTTGTTTTGCTAGATGCAACATAGACATGTGGCTCCTCCTGCATGATAGAATGATGATAGACAGACTGATGTCAATCTGCCTAAGTTATAAGTCAATAAAGTTAAAATCCTTTTCGTATTATTGTTCTCATACTGATAACTGACAAGCCAAGATTGTAATCTAATCCCTCTTTGAAGGCATATAACTTAACCAATTTGTCAGTTCTGTCAAGTATCTGAAGACTTATGGGAGATGGAATCCACAGCGTGTACTTCGACTCCACTGTCCACAATCCTACCATACTTGTGTCTGGCTTCTAATTCTAATTTGGCTTCTATTCGTGGAAATAAATGGTATAAAATACCGACACAATGGAAATATAAACACAAATGCAGTATAATGTGATCCTTTATTGACAACGTTTCACCCACACAGTGGGCTTTTTCAAGTCACACACGGATCTACCTGGGGTTGGAAGGTACGAGAGTATTTATAGTCAGAATGTTGAGGTCAGGTGGAGAATGCTGCATCTGATGATCTACCGGATGGGGTTATAGAGTCTTGGGTAGCTTGGCAGGGGTATTGGACAAGTTGTAGACCTTCTGCAGTGTTCTATGTTCTTATGTGGGATAGCGATGAAGAAGTTTCTTGGCGAGTGGTTCAGCTATGTTATAGAAGCCATTGTTCTGGTTGAAATTGTTGGTTATAGAGATAAACGATGATTCCAGGATTCTTCTGTATTGAGTGTTGTCTTCTGTGGCTATAAGTCTTGAGTTTCTGTAGTTAATTAAATGGTTGTGTGAATTGCGATGTTGTACACAGGCATTCCTTGTATCGTCAGTCCTGCTTGCATATTGGTGTTCTGAAATGCGTGTATGGAGTTCTCTTGATGTTTCGCCCACATATAATTTGTTGCAGTCATTACAAGGGATTATGTATACCCATGCAGAGGATGGAGGCTTGTCCTGTCTACTACTGGTGATGTCCTTGATGGTCGTGGTTGTGGAGGTAGATACTTGGAATGATGTTTTGGCAAAGATGTTGGAAACATGTTTGGCAATGGAGTTGTTGGGGAGGACTATGTATCTCTTCTCGGCAGTGTCTTCTCTGGGTGTGTTGAAGATGTTTAATGCCCGCCGTCTGCAGTCTCTGATGAAGTGACGAGGATAGTGGAGTTTAGAAAATACTTGTTCAATTATAGTGCATTCTTCCTCAAGGAACTCATTGCTGCAGATTCTGAGTGCACGTAGGAAGAAGCCTATAATCACACCACGTTTGGTTTTGGTGTCGTGGTGAGAATAGAAGTGGAGAAGATCGTTTTGGTTGGTGGGTTTTCGATAGACTTTAAAACGAAGTTCGTGGTCAGCTTTGCAGAGCAGAACATCAAGGAAAGGAAGAGTGTTGTCGACTTCTTCTTCAAGTGTGAACTGGATTGAAGGCTCGACCTGGTTGAGCTTGTCTTGGAGAGCTTGAACGTTGAAGCGTTTAGGAGTTATGAGGAGAATGTCGTCAACATAACGGAGCCAGGTGACAGACGAAGGAATAATGGTGGAGAAACGTTCGGCTTCTAGATGTTCCATGTATAAGTTCGCCAGGACTGCACTGAGTGGCGAACCCACTTTTGGAACTTTTGGACTACCCATGGGTTAGCCACTCAGTGCAGTCCTGGCGAACTTATACATGGAACATCTAGAAGCCGAACGTTTCTCCACCATTATTCCTTCGTCTGTCACCTGGCTCCGTTATGTTGACGACATTCTCCTCATAACTCCTAAACGCTTCAACGTTCAAGCTCTCCAAGACAAGCTCAACCAGGTCGAGCCTTCAATCCAGTTCACACTTGAAGAAGAAGTCGACAACACTCTTCCTTTCCTTGATGTTCTGCTCTGCAAAGCTGACCACGAACTTCGTTTTAAAGTCTATCGAAAACCCACCAACCAAAACGATCTTCTCCACTTCTATTCTCACCACGACACCAAAACCAAACGTGGTGTGATTATAGGCTTCTTCCTACGTGCACTCAGAATCTGCAGCAATGAGTTCCTTGAGGAAGAATGCACTATAATTGAACAAGTATTTTCTAAACTCCACTATCCTCGTCACTTCATCAGAGACTGCAGACGGCGGGCATTAAACATCTTCAACACACCCAGAGAAGACACTGCCGAGAAGAGATACATAGTCCTCCCCAACAACTCCATTGCCAAACATGTTTCCAACATCTTTGCCAAAACATCATTCCAAGTATCTACCTCCACAACCACGACCATCAAGGACATCACCAGTAGTAGACAGGACAAGCCTCCATCCTCTGCATGGGTATACATAATCCCTTGTAATGACTGCAACAAATTATATGTGGGCGAAACATCAAGAGAACTCCATACACGCATTTCAGAACACCAATATGCAAGCAGGACTGACGATACAAGGAATGCCTGTGTACAACATCGCAATTCACACAACCATTTAATTAACTACAGAAACTCAAGACTTATAGCCACAGAAGACAACACTCAATACAGAAGAATCCTGGAATCATCGTTTATCTCTATAACCAACAATTTCAACCAGAACAATGGCTTCTATAACATAGCTGAACCACTCGCCAAGAAACTTCTTCATCGCTATCCCACATAAGAACATAGAACACTGCAGAAGGTCTACAACTTGTCCAATACCCCTGCCAAGCTACCCAAGACTCTATAACCCCATCCGGTAGATCATCAGATGCAGCATTCTCCACCTGACCTCAACATTCTGACTATAAATACTCTCGTACCTTCCAACCCCAGGTAGATCCGTGTGTGACTTGAAAAAGCCCACTGTGTGGGTGAAACGTTGTCAATAAAGGATCACATTATACTGCATTTGTGTTTATATTTCCGGCTTCTATTCGTAATGAGTTGAGAGCATTTGTGGATGATAGAGAATCATTTACAATTAAAGTGTCAACCTTAGATCCGTGGAAGCATTTGGGTGCAAGGAGTATTACAAACAGTTTGTTGAAGGGTAGAGGCCCAGTTATTGATTATGTGAGCCATTACTCAGTGTGACAACAGCAGCACTACCAGCTGCACCAGTGGATTAGTTTTTTTGTGTGTGTGTGTTATTAACATATCAGCCTTCTCCTACCAAGGCAGGGTGGCCCGAGAAAGAAAACTTTCATCATCATTCATTCCATCACTGTCTTGCCAGAGGCCGCTTACACTACAGTTATGAAACTACAACATTAACATCCCTCCTTCAGAATGCAGACTCAAGTCCTGCTTGCTGGTTGCCCTGACTCCTTTCATAAATATTACCTTGCTCACACACCAACAGCACATCTAGTCCTAAAAACCATTTGTTTCCATGCACTCCCATTTAACACGCTCACACATGCTTGCTGGAAGTCAAAGCCCCTCGCACACAAAACCCCCTTTATCCCCTCCCTCCGACCTTTCCTAGGCCTAGCCCTACCCGGCCTTCCCTCCACTACCGACTTATACACTCTCGAAGTCTATCCTCTCTAATTGTCCGAACCACCTCAACAACCCCTCCTCAGCCCTCTGGATAATAGTTATGGTAATCCCGCACCTCCCTTTAATTTCCAAACTAATTCTCTGCATTATATTCACACCACACATTGCCCTCAGACATGACATCTCCACTGCCGTGGATTAATACTAATATTAATATCTTTATGAGTACATGTACAAAGCATACAGGCCTAGCAGACATCAATGACATACTACTTTATAGAAAGCGGCTTGTTATGCAGAGCATTTTGGGCAAATTAGGCCATTTTGTCCCAGGATGCGACCCACGCCCAGGTACCCATTATTACTGATGGGTGAACATGGACAACCGGAGTAAGGAAACACGCCCAATGTTTCCACTCATTGCCAGGAATCGAACCCGGACCCCTCATCGTGTGAAACGAGAGCTTGTGCTACCAGGCCACGGACCACCATTTTTGAAAGACTGTGCTGTGTGACTAAGTCATCAGTACAGCTTAAAGCATCCTGTTTGGCTTCAAGGCGAAGCTTTGGTTGTGTTTTAAGAAGTTTTTTGGGGGTAAATGGAGGGATAGTGGTTAGGAATGAGGTAATATCCCGTGAAGTGGGGAAGTGCCGCTATTGCCATACTTGACAGATCGTGTGTCTGGTTCTCCGATGTTGGCCATAACTCATGAAGTGTCCAAATTAATGTGTAAGAAGAATGTCAGTATGTCAGTCTTACCTTAGAGAACTCCAATCTAGGGCTAGACAAATTATTTTATGAAAAGTCCCTGATTAAGCTTTCCTATTCCGCGGTCGCAGGATTGTCACACATTTGTTCCACGCCCGAGGGACTGTTCTTTTGAGATGAACAGAAAAAGGACTCTAGCATCTGCTCTTAAAGCTGCTGTGGGTGAATCCAACTCTAGTCACCCAGTTAAAAATGCCCTTAAAAACAGCTTGTTATTTAGTCCGGCTGCTGGTGAGGTAGTAGGGGGAGTTAAAACTAGATAGATTGGTAGTACGAAAGAAACTCGGATCTTGGGTCCTGAAAATAGCTAACAATTGGCCCTTAGGAGGACATTTGGGTGTCACTAAAACCATTTATAGGATACTGAAGCAATTTTATTGGCCAGGTATAAAACGAGAGGTGCGGAACTACATCCGATCTTATTGCGTCAGCAAGTGGGTTTACCTACCTGGAGGGTATTCTGTTGATCAATGTCCCCGCAGCCCGGTCCATGACCAGGCCTCCTGGTGGATCCTGGCCTGATCAACCAGGCTGTTACTGCTAGCCGCACGTAGTCCAACATACGAACCACAGCCCGGTTGAACCCAGAAACTACATTAAACCTGCACCACTTCGTCCCATACCCACTATTGGAGAGTCATTTGTTGACCGAATCATCGACTATGTGGGACTCTTACTTAAGGTCAACTCAGGTAACCAACATCAGCTTACCATTTTATACAAAACTACTAGGTATCCTGAGGCAGTACCTATGCTCAGTTTTAATACTATAACCATTCTTAAAGCCCTCATTAAGTTTATTTCCCACTTTGGTATTGCATGATGTATTCAAGGTGACCAGGGCACTAATTTCAAGGGAGAAACATTTAACTAGGATAGGAATTAATCAAAAACTGTACACAGCCTATCATCCTCAGTTCCCAGGCACCTTGGAAAGGTTTCACTGAACCCTAAAGACTGTGATGTGTACGTATTGCATGCATTTTCCTACTGAATGGGATGAATTGCTTCCTCTGTAGCTGCTTGGAATATGAAATACAGTGGTACCTTGACTTACGAGTTTAATTTGTTCCGTAACAGAGCTCGTAACTCAATTTGCTCGTATATCAAATCAGTTTTCCTCATTGAAATTAACTGAAATGCCATTAATCTGTTCCAGCCCCCCCAAAACCACCCCATTTTTTTTGTTACGGGATTTTAAACGAGTAAATGTGTTTATAAATAAGAAATGATTTTTGCTTTTTTTTCACCGTGTCGCAGCAATGTTTTAGAAATGCTAGAGTATATATGAAATTCCTTGAATCACGGTGTAAGATGAGTGTCACTCCACTGCTGACAGTGCAGCAGTGGAGTGACATTTGATGATTGTGCACTGCCTTGGCTTTATTTTTCACTGTTGCACATGAACATGTCTTTCTATCTTTCGTTTCTGTCTATCTGTCTCTCTATCTGTTTGTTTCAATCTGTCTATTTGTCTGTCTGTCTAGCTCTGTCTATATCTCTCTCTCTGCTTATCTGCCTTTCTGCTTGTGTTTATGTCTTCGTGTCTCTCTACTTGTTTCTCTGTCTCAGAGAGAGGGCCACTCATGAACCAACTGGTATTACACACGATGCAGAGTCGTTACGTCTGTCCAGTGCCTTCTTGACAACAGCCAGGGGTCTAATGGTATTCCTTTATGTATGCTGGGAGGCAATTGAATGGTCTTAGGCCCCAGACACTTATCAGTGCCTTCTTGATGACAGCCAGGGGCCTACTGATAATCCCCTTATGTATGCTGGGAGGCAGTTGAACAGTCTTGGGCCCCGGGCACTTACTGTGTTGTCTCTCAGTGCACTCGAGGCTCCCCTGCTTTTCATTGGGGGTATGTTTCATTTTCTGCCGAATCTTTTGCTCTCATAGGGAGTAATTTTCGTGTGCAAGTTTGGTACTAATCCCTCTAGGATTTTCCAAGTGTATATTATCATGTATCTCTCTCTCCTGCATCCCAGGGAATACAAATCAAGGGATTTCAACCATTCCCAGTAATTTGTGTGTGCCGTGAAAGTTCTTTGTACTCTCTCCAGTTCAGCAATTTCTCCTGCCATGAAGGGGGCAGTTAGTGAACAGCAGTATTCCAGCCTAGAGAAAACAACCGATTTAAAGAGAATCATCGTAGGCTTGGCGTCCCTAGTTTTGAAGGTTCTCATGATCCATCATATCATTTTCCTAGCAAATGCGGTAGATGCTAAAGTAGGAGAAAAATTTAGAGAGGGTGTGGTAGGTAAGTTTGGGGTGCCAGGTGTAAATGATAATGAGGACCCTTTGATTGAACTTTGTATAGAAAGGAGTTTAGTTATAGGAAATACATATTTTTAAGAAAAAGAGGATAAAATATACAAGATATGATGTAGGGCGTAATGACAGTAGTTTGTTGGACTATGTAGTGATAGAAAAAGACTGTTGTTGAGTAGACTTCAGGATGTACATGTTTGTAGAGGGGCCTGGAGTTTACCTGGAGAGAGTTCCGGGGGTCAACGCCCCCGAGGCCCGGTCTGTGACCAGGCCTCCTGGTGGATCAGAGCCTGATCAACCAGGCTGTTGCTGCTGGCTGCACGCAAACCAACGTACGAGCCACAGCCCGGCTGATCAGGAACCGACTTTAGGTGCTTGTCCAGTGCCAGCTTGAAGACTGCCAGGGGTCTGTTGGTAATCCCCCTTATGTATGCTGGGAGGCAGTTGAACAGTCTCGGGCCCCTGACACTTATTGTATGGTCTCTTAACGTGCTAGTGACACCCCTGCTTTTCATTGGGGAGATGTTGCATCGTCTGCCAAGTCTTTTGCTTTCGTAGTGAGTGATTTTCGTGTGCAAGTTCGGTACTAGTCCCTCTAGGATTTTCCAGGTGTATATAATCATGTATCTCTCCCGCCTGCGTTCCAGGGAATACAGGTTTAGGGACCTCAAGCGCTCCCAGTATTTGAGGTGTTTTATCTCCGTTATGCGCGCCGTGAAGGTTCTCTGTACATTTTCTAGGTCAGCAATTTCACCTGCCTTGAAAGGTGCTGTTAGTGTGCAGCAATATTCCAGCCTAGATAGAACAAGGGCCACAGATATATCAGATCACTTTTTAGTTGTATCTACAGAGAGAGTAAAAGGTAGATGGGATACAGAAGCAGCAAGTAAGAGAGAGGTAAAGGTATAAAAACTAAAAGAGGAGGCGGTTAGGGTAAGATATAAACAATTATTGGAGGATAGATGGGCCAGTGAGAGTATAGGCAATGAGGTCGAAGATATATGGGGTAGGTTTAAAGAATGTAGTGTTAGTGTTCAGCAGAAGTTTGTGGTTACCGGAAAGTGGATACGGGAGGGAAGACGAGCGATTGGTGGAATGATGATGTAATGATGATGGGAGAAAAAGTTAGCATATGTGAGGTTTTTACAAAGTAGAAGTGATACAAGGAGGGAAGAGTATTTGGAGAGAAAAAGAGAGGTTAAGAAAGTGGTGAAGCAATGTAAAAAGAGAGCAAATGAGAGACTGGGTCAGATGTTATCAACAAATTTTGATGAAAATAGGAAAAAGTTTTGGAGTGAGATAAATAAGTTGAGGAAGTCTAGGGAACAAATGGATTAACAGTTAAAAATAGGAAAGGAGAGTTATTAAATGGAGAGTTAGAGGTATTGGGAAGATGGAGGGAATATTTTGAGAAATTATTAAATGTTGATGAAGATAAGGAAGCTAAGATTTCGTGTATAGGGCAAGGAGGAATAACATCTTGAAGGAGTGAGGAAGAGCCAGTTGTGAGTGTGGGGGAAGTTCGTGAGGCAGTGGGTAGAATGAAAGGAGGTAAGGCAGCTGGGATTGATGGGATAAAGACAGAAATGTTAAATGAATGTGGGGATATAGTTTTGGAGTGGTTGGTGCTATTATTTAATAAATGTATGGAAGAGGGTGAGGTACCTAAGGATTGGCAGAGAGCATGCATAGTTCCTTTGTATAAAGGCAAAGGAGACAAAAGAGAGTGCAGAAATTATAAGGGAATAAGTGTGTTGAGTATACCTGGTAAAGTGTATGGTAGAGTTATTATTGAAAGAATTAAGAGTAAGACGGAGAGTAGGAGAGCAAATGAACAAGGAGGCTTTAGGAAAGGTAGGGGGTGTGTAGACCGTTTACAGTGAAACATATAGGTGAACAGTATTTAGATAAGGATTAAGTGGTTTTTGTGGCATTTATGGATTTGGAAAAGGCGTATAACATGGTTGATAGGGATGCAATTTGGCAGTTGTTGCAGATGTATGGTATATGAGGTAGGTTACTGAAAGCAGTGAAGAGTTTTTACGAGGATAGTGAGGCTCAGGTTAGAGTATGTATGAGAGAGGGAGATTATTTTCCAGTAAAAGTAGGCCTTGGACAAGGATGTGATGTCACCATGGTTGTTCAATATATTTAAAGATGGGGTTGTAAGAGAAGTGAATGCGAGGGTCTTGGCAAGAGGTGTAGAATTAAAAGATAAAGAATCAAACACAAAGTGGGAGTTGTCACAGTTGCTCTTTGCTTATGACACTGTGCTCTTGGGAGATTCTGAAGAGAAGTTGCAGAGGTTGGTGGATGAATTTGGTAGGGTATGTAAAAGAAGAATATTAAAAGTGAATATAGGAAAGAGTAAGGCGATGAGCATAACAAAAAGATTAGGTGACGAAACATTGGATATCAGATTAGAGGGAGAGAATATGGAGGAAGTGAATGTATTTAGATATTTGGGAGTGGACGTGTCAGGAGATGGGTCTAATGAAGGATGAGGTGAATCATAGAACTGATAAAGGAAAAAGGGTAAGTGGTGCACTTAGCAGTCTGTGGAGACAAAAAACTTTGTCCGTGGAAGCAAAGAGGGGAATGTATGAGAGTATAGTTGTACCAACACTCTTATATGGGTGTGAAGCATGGGTGATGAATGTTCCAACGAGGAGAAGGGTGGAGGCAGTGGAGATGTCATGTCTGAGGGCAATGTATGGTGTGAATATAATGCAGAGAATTTATAGTTTGGAAATTAAGAGGAGGTGCAGGATTACCAAAAATATTATCCGGAGGGCTGAGGTGGGGTTGTTGAGGTGGTTCGGACATGTAGAGAGAATGGAACAAAACAGAATGACTTCGAGAGTGTATAAATCTGTAGTAGAGGGAAGGTGGGGTAGGGGTCGGCCTAGGAAAGGTTGGACAAGAGTGAATGGAGACAAATGGTTTTTAATACTTGACGTGCTGTTGGAGTGTGAGAAAGTATCATTTATGAAGGGATTCAAGGAAACCGGCAGGCCGGACTTGAGTCCTGGAGATGGGAAGTACAGTGTCTGCACTCTGAAGGAGGGGTGTTAATGTTGCAGTTTTATAACTGTAGTGTAAAGCACCCCTCTAGCAAGACAGTGATGGAGTGAGTGATGATGAAAATTTTTCTTTTTCCGGCCACCCTGCCTTGGTGGAAATCGGCCGATGTGTTAATAAAAAACACATTGTTGTGGTCTTTGAAGGCGAGACTCTCTGACATTATTACTTCCTGGTCATTCACACTACTTTTTCGCTCTATTGTATGATTAGAATTTGTTGTATACCCTGATACAGTTTTAATTTTCTCAAGTTTTCAGTATCTGAAAAGTTGAAATTTCTCTTAATTGAACTTCATATTGTTATGAGTGGCCCATCTGAAGATTTGGCTTATGTCTGCCTAGAGCCTTGTAATGTCTTCGATGAAGGTCACTGTCATGGCAATTCGGGTGTCATCCGTAAAGGAAGACACGGAGCTATGGCTTACATCTCTGTCTATGTCAGATATGAGGATGAATAATACGATGGGAATGAGTACTGTGCCTTGTGGAACAGAGCTTGTCACCGTAGCTGCCTCAGACTTTACTCTGTTTACTCTTACTCTTTGTGTTCTTTTTTTTTTAGAAAGTTATAGATCCATTTACCAACTTTTCCTGTTATTCCTTTATCACGCATTTTGTGTGCTATTACACCATGGGTCAGACTTGTCGAAGGCTTTTGCAAAGTCTGTGTATACTACATCTGTATTTTGTTTATCCTCTACAAAATCCAGGACCTTGTCTTAGTGGTCCAGTAGCTAGGACAGACAGGAGCGACCTGCTCTAAACCCGTGTTTCCTTGGGTTGTGTAATTGATGGGTATCTAGGTGGTTGGCAATCTTGCTGCTTATGATATGGGATGTTAGTGTTATCAGTCTGTATTTCTTTGCAATTGTTTTACTGCCACCTTTGTAGAGTAGAGCTATGTCTGTTGTTTTTAGTGAGTGCGGGATGACCCCTGTGTCCATGCTCCCTCTTCATAGAATGCTGAAGGCACGTGACAGGTGCTTCTTGCAGTTCCTGATAAACACGGATGTCCTTGAGTCTTGGCCGGAGACAGAGTGCACAGGCATGTCATTTATTGCTTTATCACAGAATTAAGAAAGCCGAATTCTGAGATTTAACCAAAAAAAAAAAAACTTGTGTGAACCGAGTTTATCTTTTCTGTTAAACACTTTCTTATTTGTAAATGGCTTTCATCAGAATCTATAGATCACTTGAATAGCGACTGATTGATCTCATTGTATTTCCATGGTCCACCATGATTTGTAATGCATTTTGTTCTAGTATGTTCTCTAATATGTTTTTGTTGTACAACATTTTCATGCATTGTATAGAATCAGCCCAGAGCTATATGTCGAGGATGCCATACATTAGCATTGCAGAGCTGTCATTGGCGCAATACTTGTATATAATATATATATGCCAATACCATTTATATGCAACATCCCTTGTGCAAGCTAGTCACATAACCTCCCCTCTGATCCCCACACACAGGCTGCACACCTGCCACAGTTATACATTCGGTGCTAGGCGCAGGCAGAAGTGCGTCAGCGAGGCTCCGTTTTTGTCATTACAGTAGACTACCATGACATCCCATCCATTAGTATTCATTGTTACCTTCACTCCTTAACAAACCCTCCAGCAATGAAGTGTATGTGTAACGATCTTCATGATTTTTCAGGGGACAGAAATGAATGTGTAATGATTTTTATAGAGAAGAAATGAATGTGCAGTGGTTTTCAGAGCAATGAAATGAATCTGTAAAGATTATCGGAGTAGTGAATGAATGTGAAATGATTTTTGAGGGTGGAGAAGTTAATGTGTAATGTCCTCTCCAAGTAGTGAATGAATATGTAATAATATTCATGGTGAAGAAATGAATGTGTAATAATTTTCATGGCAAAGTAATGAATGTGCAAAGATTTTCATTGTATTGAAGTGAATGTGTTATGTTTTTCTGGGCAGTGAATGAATGCACAATGATTTTTCACAATAGCGAAATGAATGTGAGATGTGATTTCAGTGTTAAGAAATGAAATGTGTAATGAAATGATGGGATCCTCTCGTATGAAAAGAAAAAATGCATTATCTTAGTCTAGGTAGGAAATTCTTGAGTGAATATATGTTTCTGAAAGAAAGAACGAATGTGATGTGCATGTATGAGACTCCCGCTTGGAACTCCTGCATTCATGTATACACCAGTTAGCAGTCTTTGCATGCAGTCTGAATGTAGATATACACTGACTGACATCCTGTTTCTACTGTGTACAACTGCCTGTTGGCAACCCTTGAATAAATACTGTCACTAGAATCCTCTGTAGTAATAATCATTAGCATAATAATAATAACTAACAACAAAAGCGATCACGATGATGATTATGATGATGATGATGACAATAATATTAATAATAAAGAACTATAAGGAACAATATCGCGACTGGAACAATACAAAAATAACCTGCACTTAGGAGAGAGGAACTTACAACGACGTTTCGAGGGACCTGGAGCATTTACAAAGTCACACTAACACGAAGGGTAAGGAAGTCAGTATATATAGACGAAAGGGAGGGGGACGGGACCAAGAGAGGAAGAAAAAGAAGTAGTAGTAGTAGTAGTAGTAGTAAGGCTGTTAGTGGAAGAAGTACTAGAAGTAGTAGTGGTGGTAGTGGTAAATAAGAAATGTACTTTTAATGGCACAAGAGATGGAAAGGGGAGTGAAGGGCGGGAATAGTAATGGTAGAAGCAATGGTAGTAGTAATAGTAATGGTAGAAGCAACAGCAGTAGTAATGGAGTGGTAGTCATAGTAGTAGTAAAAGTAAGGATCAGTCTAAGGACAACAAAAGGACCACTGCAGGAGACCTAAGGACCCACAAGGGGTACGACCAAAAACACAGGGGAGGGGGGGGAGTAACCGAAGGACGGAACACACTTAGGCAGAAGAAAGGAAAACAAAAAATGACACAAGGACAAAACTGAAAAGGAAAGTAGGTATGGAGAGGAGAAGAAAGGATCAGGTGAAGTCATGAGTGTTCTGAAGTTTCGAGCATTTGACAATGTAATGAGAAAGGAAGACATCTACTGAGACAAAACCTGGACTAAGATTCACACTAGGAAAGTTGTTGTAAGACATGTTTTTAATCTTAGTTCTGGGGTTGTCTCTGTAGATGCCTTCCTTCTCATTACATTATCAAATGCTTCAGACTTTAGAACAGTCGTGACTTGACCTGATCCTCTCTTCTCCTCCTCCCCCTACCTTTTTTATTTCGCATTTTATCTTTTTTTCCTTTGTTTTCCTTTCTTTTGCCTAATTGTGTTCTCTCCTTCAGTCCCCTTCCACTGTGTTTTTGGTCCTACCCCTTGTGGGTCCTTAGCTCTCCTGCACTGCTCCATTTTATTGTCCTTAGACTGCAACCACTTTTAATACTACTACGACTACCACCCCATTACTATACTACTCTTGCCACCCTTCACTCCCCTTTCTGTTTCTTGTGCCACTTAAACTACTCTCCCTTCTTTATACTATCGCTACTACTTCCTCCATCAGTCTTACTACTACTTTTTTTCCTCTCTTGATCTCTTTCCTGTCCTCCTCGCCTATATATATTGGCTCTCTCACTCTGTCAGATGTCAGGTGTTCAACACACCTCCAGAGAATCTCGTGAATCGTTCTGGCACTAGGGCTGCAGATTGCGTTCTAGGAATGGCCCTTGTCATAGGGCTGTAATCGGTACTCCACATGACCTGCAGAAGACTCACCGTGCCTTTGTCATAAGGCTGCCCCCGCCGTAGGGATGTAAAGCATTTACCACTTGACATGAATGCTCACTGTGCCCCTGCTATAGGGCTGTAAAAGGTACATCACTTGTACCAGCGCTGATATTCATCGGGAGCCACTGCCGGGTCACCACATGGAAGACCAGAGCCACGACCCTTCCTGGCAAACTTTCAGTGTAAGTTTGCCAGGCGTTAGTGTGACTCTGTAAATGAGGCAATTCTGACCGAAACGTCGTCTTAAGCTTCTCTCTCCTATGTGCGGTTATTTGTGTATGATAGTATATTAATAACAACAATAATAATAAGTTACTAAACGCTGTAGAGAGTTTTTATGAGGATATTGAGGCTCAGGTTAGGGTGTGTAGAAGAGAGGGAGAATACTTCCCAGTAAAAGTAGGTCTTAGACAGGGATGTGTAATGTCACCATGGTTGTTTAATATATTTATAGATGGGGTTGTAAAAGAAGTAAATGCTAGGGTGTTCGGGAGAGGGGTGGGATTAAATTATGTGGAATCAAATTCAAAATGGGAATTGACACTGTTGCTTTTTGCTGATGATACTGTGCTTATGGGAGATTCTAAAAAAAAATTGCAAAAGTTAGTGGATGAGTTTGGGAGTGTGTGTAAAGGTAGAAAGTTGAAAGTGAACATAGAAAAGAGTAAGGTGATGAGAGTATCAAATGATTTAGATAAAGAAAAATTGGATATCAAATTGGGGAGGAGAAGTATGGAAGAAGTGAATGTTTTCAGATACTTGGGAGTTGACGTGTCAGCAGATGGATTTATGAAGGATGAGGTTAATCATAGAATTGATGAGGGAAAAAAAGTGAGTGGTGAGTTCAGACATATGTGGAGACAAAAAACATTATCTATGGAGGCAAAGAAGGGAATGTATGAAAGTATAGTAGTACCAACACTCTTATATGGGTGTGAAGCTTGGGTTGTGAATGCAGCAGCGAGGAGGCGGTTGAAGGCAGTGGAGATGTCCTGTCTAAGGGCAATGTGTGGTGTAAATATTATGCAGAAAATTCGGAGTGTGGAAATTAGGAAGTGTGGAGTTAATAATAGTATTAGTCAGAGGGCTGAAGAGGGGTTGTTGATGTGGTTTGGTCATTTAGAGAGAATGGATCAAATTAGAATGACATGGAGAGCGTATAAATCTGCAGGGGAAGGAAGGCGGTGTAGGGGTCGTCCTCGAAAAGGTTGGAAGGAAGGGGTAAGGGAGGTTTTGTGGGCGAGGGGCTTGACTTCCAGTGGGCGTGCATGAGCTTGTTCGATAGGAGTGAATGGAGACGAATGGTATTTGGGACCTGACGATCTGTTGGAGAGTGAGCAGGGTAATATTTAGTGAAGGGATTCAGGGAAACCGGTTATTTTTATATAGCCGGATTTGAGTCCTGGAAATGGGAAGTACAATGCCTGCACTTTAAAGGAGGGGTTTGGGATATTGGCAGTTTGGAGGGATATGTTGTATATCTTTATACGTATATGCTTCTAAACTGTTGTATTCTGAGCACCTCTGCAAAAACAGTGATTATGTGTGAGTTAGGTGAAAGTGTTGAATGATGATGAAAGTATTTTCTTTTTGGGGATTTTCTTTCTTTTGGGTCACCCTGCCTCGGTGGGAGACGGCCGACTTGTTAAAAGAAAATATATAATAATAATAATAATAATAATAATAATAATAATAATAAAAATAATAATAATAATAATAATAATAATAATAATAATAATAATAATAAAGTAATAATCCATACCACGGGCGGGATTTGAACCCGCGGTCAGAGTGTCTCAAAACTCCTGACCGTGGTTTGTTTGCAATCGTGTCATTACGATTTCGTGAGTCATAAAATAATAATCTTTAATTCTATTTAGTACATGATACATTTGATACAGACCTAATTAACATTCCAAGCATACTTATAGAAAATCCATTATTATGCAATACATTTCCGGCAGATAAATTTAATTTTCTCAACCAGGATGCTACCCACAATAGTCGGGTAGCACCCGCCTATTGTGGGATGCTAGTTGAACAGGGACAGCAGGTGTAAAGAAACATGTAAAACGTTTCACCGGTGCCAGGGATCGATACCAGCCTTGTAGTGAATAAGCCGAGGAGTTTATCAACCAAATTACATGTAAACAACATCTGTTAATCTTAGAATTCATGTAGACAGCTGCTAGCAACTTCAGTATACATGTCAACATGTCAAATATATGCAAATATATGTTACCTACCTCAGCCCATTTGAAAGTTTTCTTATTTTATGAGACAAACAAATAGGGAAAATAACAAGTTGGTGCCATCTGTAGGCTAGCAGTTTCATTTGGACAACTAGTTTTATGTCATCGATATCATTATGCTCTGCGAACGTTCCATACTCGGGTCATTCTAGGAATGAATGATCTCAGATGAAGTGACGTTCTTGAGACGGGTACAAACAGAGAGTAGTTGCTGTTTGCTGCTCGTCTTGTTGTGTAGAAGTTCTCGCTGCCCGAGAGGTGGAGCCATGTGTAGTACCTTAATAACAACACTGACCTTATACATACGATTAAGGCCACTTACTTCCCTGAGGTTTTGAAGGCTCTGCCGACATGACAGATCTGGGTCCAGGAGTGAGCTGTCTCTCTCCTTTCTCTATTCTTTCAAGAAGTCTTAGGTGAGACGAGGTGCAGGTAATCCAAGAAAGGCGTTCATGCTCCAGGAGTGTACGCACTCGTGCCTCGTAGAGTTTTCCATCCCCTACATGTGAATAGATGCGATATATGTGCATCAAAGTGCTGTAAGCTTCCTCACAGTCTTTGCGAGATTTTCTCATGGCTCTTCATAGACAGTTTGGAATCAAATTTTCTATTAAAGCTATCCTCCTTATCCTCTGCTTCCAACACTCTTCCATTCATTCTTACCTGTGCTACAGCATTATCATCATGTGCCTCCATGACTTTCCTTGATTCTCCTGTCTCTCCCCAGGTGCATGAACACTTTCTGCGTCTCTCTCTTTAGAGTCCACCTTTTTTTTAATCTCTCTTTTTTTCTATTTTCTGCTTCAATATCTTTAACTCTGCTTCTGTTAAATAACCCCATTTTATCCTCAGTGAAATTTTCCCACCCATTTTAGGTTTATTTCGCTTATTGTTCGGACAACTTTCTTCTTTTCTTAATAATATTGACATTTTTTCCTCCTATTTGCACAACGATCATGTACATTCCAACAACGGAACTTTGTCTTCACACCAATTATTAAGTATGAATTAGGTTATTAGCATCATGACATTGACATTTTGGTCGCAATGATTACAGGGAAAGGATTCAAATCCAATTATTATTCTAATTCAATTATTATTATTATTATCATTATTATTGTTATTATCATTATTATTGTTATTATCATTATTATTGTTATTATCATTATTATTGTTATTATCATTATTATTGTTATTATCATTATTATTATAATACATAAGCACTGAACTAGTGAGAGTTACGCAGCGTCTGAGGATCGGAATATTTGGGGAAAAGTTGAATTCAGGTTTGATCTCAGGAATGGAATGGTTACTCAATTCCTTGGATGAAAAGCTCTTTACTAGTTTCAAAACAATTTATAACCTAGCACCCAGGAGGAATGTCGCCTCACAGAACACTGACTGTTATTGGATTTATTTAGCGTGAAAACCAGGACATGCGGGTCTGCATATATTTGACATGTATACTGAAGTTGCTAGCGGCTGTCTACATGAATTCTAAGACTGACAGATGTTGTTTACATGTAACGTGGTTGATAAACTCCTCGGCTCATTCACTAAAGGGCTGATATCGATCCCTGCCACCGGTGGAATGTTTGACATGTTTCTTTACGCCTGCTGTCCCTGTTCAACTACCATCCCAAAAGTGGCTGCAGTCTAAGGACAATAAAAAGGAGCACTGCAGGAGAGCTAAGGACCCACAAGGGGTAGGACCAAAAACACAGTGGAAGGGGACTGAAGGAGAGAACACAATTAGGCAAAAGAAAGGAAAACAAAGAAAAAAAAGATAAAATGCGAAAGAAAAAAGTTGGGGGAGGAGGAGAAGAAAGGATCAGGTCAAGTCACGACTGTTCTATAGTCTGAAGCATTTGATAATGTAATCAGAAGGAAGGCATCTACAGAGACAACCCCAGAACTAGGATTAAAACATGTCTTATACACAACTTTCCTTGTGTGAATCTTAGTCCAGACTTTGTCTTCCTTTCTCATTACATTGTTAAATGCTCCAAACTTCAGAACACCCATGACTTCACCTGATCCTTTCTTCTCCTCTCCATACCTACTTTCCTTTTCAGTTTTGTCCTTGTGTCATTTTTTGTTTTCCTTTCTTCTGCCTAAGTGTGTTGTCCTTCGGTTACTTCCCCCCTCCCCTGTGTTTTTGGTTCTACCCCTTGTGGGTCCTTAGCTCTCCTGCAGTGCTCCTTTTTGTTGTCCTTAGACTGACCCCTACTTTTACTACTGCTACTACTACTACTATTACTACTACAACTGCTATTACTACTACTACTACTACTACTACTACTCCATTACTACTACCATTACTTCTACCATTACTATTCCCGCCCTTCACTCCCCTTTCCATCTCTTGTGCCATTAAAAGTACTTTCCTTATTTACCACTACCACCATGTGAAGGCTTACTCAGCCCTGTAACAACTTCAGTCAGTATTACTAAGGCTGGCTCCTCCTCAGGAAAATTAATGCATAGAAAAAGAACAAAAACTGACAAATATAAACATTTATTATTTAGGACATATAAAATATGAAACACTTAAATATGAAATATTGATCCTACATTAAAGAAAATGAAAAATGAAAAATATAAATGATATCTGAATTCAATGCTAATATATATAAAACTTGAGTGTCTGGTGTTGGTGACACTGCGTGTTGTTGAAATCGTAGCAGTTGCTGATGATGAGGATGGGGGGGTCGCAGGTGTTGGTGACAACCCACCGGCTCGTTCTTCACAGAGTCTATAGCCGTATTCTATCCAGATGACAGGAAATCAGGTTCTTTACCGCTGCAATGACGAGGGATTACGTCCTGATTCTTCATACATGTGCACAGGCAAGTAGATAAAACATGGGACATCTCAGGACTTTAGTCCGTCTCCTTCAATTCTACTCGTTGGTTGGCAGATGACCCATTCTGTCATTCCAAGCTGTAAAGAGAGACAGGTTACACACTGCTTAAGAAATCACTCTCCATGATAAGTACAATACCTAAAAGACGTGGTGATTATTAAGACATTTAACAGAGCAAGACTGAAAGGACTAAGTTTATTATTGGTCAAAAGTGAAGCTTTCAACCAATAAGTCCACTAGAATATGAGCAGGCATGTACTTACAGTAGTGGTGGGAGCTGTGAGTCGAGTGATTACTGTTTGGTCGGAGCCCCACACTTCACCTTTCGGGGGAGGGGGGAAGAGGGAGGGGGGAAGAGGGAGGGGAAGGGATAGCGAGAGCTAGACTGACCCTACCTTAACAAGCAGCCGGCAATCAAACTATCACTTTCGGGGAGGGGGAAAAGGAGGGGGGGGGAATAGCGGGAGCTGGACTTACCCTACCTCAACAAGTAGCTGGCAATGAAACTATTGTTACTATATACTCCCTCACTACTCCTATCTATTTAACTTTTCCCTCACACTCCCCCATACCAAGACTTATAGTCAAGGAGTATAAGAACAGGTGAGGAAAAAGTTCTAACACGTGGAAGTCGCGTAAGACAACAAATCTTCTACTGACTGTCGCAACTTAACCAGTCAGAGAAATAATTGGATGAACCATTGATATACACATTATGGAACTTAAAAGCCTGGAGAGCCAATGTCCACCTCAAGAGGCGACTGTTGGTTCCCTTAAAAGTTTCTAGGTATATCAAAGGTTTGTGATCCGTTTCTAAAATGAATTCTTTTCCCAGTAGATAAAATTTAAGCTTGGAGATACCCCACACAAGAGTCAAACATTCCTTTTCTATGGTGGAGTATCTCGTTTCTGCGGGAAGGAGTTTCCGGCTTAGGAAGCATACAGGGAGGAGTACCATCAGGGTTTATTGTAGTAACACCACACCTAAGCCAGTATTGGAGGCATCAGTTCTTAAACAAAATGTTTTATTAATATCTGGAATCTTAAGTATAGGGTCTTTCGAGAAGATATTTTTAATCTCATTAAACTTTTCCCGAGCTACGTCGGAAAGTTCAAGAGGTTCCTTCACAGACTTTTTAAGGAAGTCGGATAAGATGCCTGTAAGATCAGTAAGGTTTGGGATAAACCATGCATAAAAGTTTACAGAACCAAGAAAGCTACGCATGAGCTTCTTGGTTTTGGGGAATTTAAATTCTAATAAAGCTTTGATCTTACTGGGGAGAGGCTGCAGAGAGTTATTAGAAAGTATCAGTCCAAGATATCTAATCTTGTTATACCCAAGGAAGCATTTCTTCGGCTTGGCAGTGAGGACATGTGAGCGTAACCTACGTAAAACTGATGTTAATGTTTGGATATGTTCGCCCCCAAGTGGATGTCATTACGTAAATGTTATCAAAATAAACTTAAACATTTGGCATATTACCCAAGACCTTTCTCATCAGTCTCACGTAGGTAGCACAGGCAGTCCTTGGTGTGTAGGAAAAGTGGTGTACTGCTTAGAAGAAGGATCTAACATTACTTGATGATATGCCTGCGCAATATCAATCTCTGAAAAGAAGGAAGCGTCATAAAATTTGTGTAAATCGCTATCTATTAAGGGCATAGGCTCAGCATCACACCGAGTTATAGCATTAAGGCCTCTGAAGTCAATTGCAAGTCTATATGAATTATCCTCCTTCTTAACCATGACTACTGGTGAGCAATATGCAGATACTGAAGGTTCAATGATCTTTAGTTTTAATAATTTGTCTACCTCTCGGTCAAATGCATCCCTAAGGTGAACTGGAACTGGGTATAATTTCCGTTTGATAGGATTGTCCGTCACTAAGTCAATCTTATGGACTACCGTGGAGGTAACACCTGGAATATCAGTAAAGACGTCTGAAAAGTTACTCACACATTGAAGTAGTTCATGTCTCTTATGGTCATCCAAAGATTCATTAATATTAATGTTGGTTGCGTCCGAGTGGTCAAGAGTCACCAAGTCATGTTGTTCTCTATCATAGTCTAAGTTAGAGGTGTCAGTTACGCACATTTTACATTCTTTAGTTGTCTTATCAAGTTCTTGTGGAAAAACTAAGTCAAAGTTATTAAGGCAGTTAATATTATTTAAGGATGTTGATATGATACAGCTTAGGTTTCCCCTTGACTAGTATGAGGTAATCAACTTTCCCACAAATTTTTAATACTTTATATGGACCTTTCCATGCTACTAATAATTTATTTGACTTGATAGGCAAAAGTACAAGAACTTCATCCCCTACTTTAATACTTCTCTGACTTTTGGAATCAAAATAGGTTTTGTACTGGCCCATTGACAAGTGTAAGTTTTTCGAAACTATGTCAGAGGTCTCCTCAAGTTTGGATCTAAGGTCAAGGAGAAACTGATAAGAAGACTGAACCTCAGCATTTACCTCCTCATTAGTCCATAAGTCATAAAGGATGGACAATGGACCTCTGGCCTGTCTACCATAGAGAAGTTCAAAAGGTGAAAACCCCAAAGAGTCACTGGGAACTTTCCTCATGGCAAACAAAGCACAGGGTAGGTAACGATGCCACTCCTTAGGTTTAATGGAGCAAAGTTTCCTTAAAATGGACTTGAGAATCGAATGCTGGCGCTCAATCCTCCCATTACAGCTGGGATGATAGGGTGTGGTGAAGAGAGCCTTCACTCCCAGAAGTTGGTAGAGATGTTGCATTAAGTCAGATGTGAATTGTGTCCCACGGTCAGACAATTTCTCTAGGGATGCCCACTCTGGAGAAGATGGACAAAAGTGTTTCAGCCACCTCTGTAGTAGTTATGGTCTTTAAGGGTACGGCTTCAGGGAAACTTGAAGCATAATCAACTAAGGTTAATATATACCTATGTCTCCCAGATGAAAGTGGAGATAAAGGATAAACGATGTCAATAGCTACTCTTTCACACGGTACCGTTAAGATAGGCATTTTGACCATAGGTACTCGCCTGGTACCTCTGGAGGATGACAGTTGGCAAACTTTACACGATCTACAATAGGTAGTGACATCTAAGGACATTTTAGGCCAAAAATAGGTTTCCCTAATTTTATTTAAGGTTTTACGATGCGAGAAATGTCCGGCCACTGGCAGGTCATGAGCCATTTTAAGAACAGTCTCTCTGCATTGGCTTGGAACAACTAAGATGGAATAGTCTATCTCATCTGAATTTAATTTGAATACTGACTTATACAAGATACCTTTTATATATTCAAATTTATATGAAAAGTTTTTCCTTTGAATAACTTGATTTTGTTTAGCTGCATTATGGCAATTCTGAAGAGAAGGGCAATTACGTTGTAAATTGACAAAAGAGTCCTTTGATATACCTAAAGGCTTGAAGTCAGGGAAAATCAAAGGATGGACAGTAGGAGAAGCCTGGGCTTTGGTCTGAGCCCTAGTCAAGACATAGTATCGGAGGTAATATCTTCACTTTCATCTAACAAATGAACCGGTGATCCTACTACCTCGCTTTCGAGAGTAGCATCACTGGTTTTTAATCCCACATGAATCTCACGAGACATTGTCTCATCTGAACTTTCGAGGGGCTTCTCTGACTCTACAGGAAGAGGATCTGAAAAGCTTATGTCCATCTTTTGTAATGAAAGGTCAACCTCAGAAGGAAGGATGGCACCTTTTACATTACCTATTAGTACGGAGCAAGAAATGATGGGAGCTAGTACGGCTTCAGACCAACCTGTGAACCATTTAGACCTAATGTAACAACGGATGGTAGGAAAAGTGTCCGTGTGGCCCAAGTAGTCTGAAAGTATAGCAGAGGAATGAGTTTCTTAAGGTTAGGGAACAGCTTATCAGAAATGACTATACATGTGCATCCAGTGTCTCGTAAAATGGTAGATACATTAAGTCCATTAACTGTTCCCGAACAGAAGGGTGCTTGGTCATTACAGTCTTTAAAACATCTTCCAACTTTTTGGACCTTCTTAGGACAATCTGGACGTTTATGTCCCTTAACACCACACAAATGACAAACAGGAATAAAAGAAGTCATTTTACTTTCCACTAGAAGCTTTGATTTCTTAAGGTCTGATGAACCCTTGCCCTTAGGGTTCGATCCCTTTAGGTCTTTATAGGAATTGTGAGCCTCAGCATACAAGTCAGCAGCCTCAGCAACTTCATCAGCTTTAATCAGGTTACGTTCTCTAATGAATGTTCTTATCTGGTGGGAAGAGCTGTCAGGAACTGGTCAGCAACCATGAAGTCTCTAAGAGATTCATAACTGTGATCAATTCCTGAACTCTATCCAAAAGTCGAACAAACGAAAGAGTGTTACCTGTAACTGCTGAAAGTTTTGGCCAGGCTGTAAGGTGGCATACCTGAAATCTTTCCTGTAAGAATTTGTGGTTTTTTGATATGCTTTAAGGATTGCCTTCTTCAGTAGGTTATAATTACATATGATATCCTGTGACAAAGTTGCATAGATATTCAAAGCTGTACCAGAAAATAACATTCCTAACCTGGTAGCCCAGGTGTCAGCAGGCCATTCACAGAAGGTAGTGGTATTTTCAAACCTGATAATGTATGAAGTAATGTCTTCACCCTCTGTGAAGGGAGGTAAATTAGGTGTTGGGATATGTGCCCTAGCTGCATGATGTTCAATTACACCTTCCTCTAATTGTTGTTGTGTAAGAGTTAACTTTTTATTCTCTAATTCAAGGCGAGCTTTTTTGAGCTCGCAATCTTTTTCTCTCTCTCTTAACTCTTTCTCTCTAGCTCTTTCCTCACGTTCTCTAGCTCTTTCCTCAACTTCTCTATCCTTTGCTCTTTCCTCAAGTTCTGTTAATTTAACTTGTTCTTCGTGTACTTTAGCTTGTTCCTCATGTACTCTAGCTCTCTCCTCACGATCAAGTCTATCAGTCACCTTTTTATCTTCTCTTTCTCTTTCTAACTGTCTTTCTTGGATTCCTCTCTCTATTCTTTCTCTCTCCTTTTTCTCTTCTCTTTCAATTCTCTCTCTCTCCTTTTCTTCTTCTCTTTCGATTCTCTGTCTCTCTCCTTTTCCTCTTCTCTTTCAATTCTCTCTCTCTCCTTTGCAATCTTTTCCTGGATTTTAGCACTAATAAAAGATTCTAAATTTTTTCCTGTTATTCCTAACTTACTTCCAGTATATATCCAAAACTGGTATTCCTCCATACTTGCAAGAACTTAAACTTTCAGGGGAAATGAAATGGGTATTAAAGAAAATGGAGGGTTCAATTCCTGCTCCGCTCAAACTGCAAATAAACCAGAGGGCTCAATCCCTGCTTCAATTAAACAATATGTATTAATGAAAACGATGGGTTCTATGCCGGCTCCGAGCAAACAGTAAGTAGAATGGGGTCCCTTGACCATCCAATCTTCTCACCAACAAATCAAGAGTGTCCTACGACAGTTCCCTTGATATAATAAAGAGCTCAATGAAACAAATTGTCACTGGAAAATCTCAGGTCCCTAGAGTCTAATCCTCCAAAGTGTTTCAAGCTCGAAAAAAAGGTGGCAGAATTAACTATTATATCCTGCCTGACTTGACTTACAATAAATTGAGACTATAACAATCACCAAATCTTTCAAATACCTGTACTGTAGTCCTACCATAGAGAATGATTACTCATGGCTGGTGGTAACCGTCTGTGGTATGAGTCGTTGAAGTTCCAATGGTAGATTCGAGATGGAGTTGAATCTTGATTCAGTAGAGTTGATCCTGGCAAGGTCGCCACTTGTGAAGGCTTACTCAGCCCTGTAACAACTTCAGTCAGTATTACTAAGGCTGGCTCCTCCTCAGGAAAATTAATGCATAGAAAAAGAACAAAAACTGACAAACATAAACACTTTATTATTTAGGAAATATAAAATATAAAACACTTAATTATGAAATATTGATCCTACATTAAAGAAAATGAAAAATGAAAAATATAAATGATATCTGAATTCAACGCTAATATATATAAAACTTGAGTGTCTGGTGTTAGTGACACTGCGTGTTGTTGAAATCGTAGCCATTGCTGATGATGTGGGGGGGAGGTCGCAGGTGTTGGTGACAACCCACCGGCTCGTTCTTCACAGAGTCTATAGCCGTAATCTATCCAGATGACAGGAAATCAGGTTCTTCACCACTGCAATGATGAGGGATTATGTCCTGATTCTTCATACATGTGCACAGGCAAGTAGATAAATCATGGGACGTCTCAGGACGTTAGTTCGTCTCCTTCAATTCTACTCGTTGGTTGGCAGGTGACCCATTCTGTCATTCCAAGCTGTAAAGAGAGACAGGTTACACACTGCTTAAGAAATCACTCTCCATGATAAGTACAATACCTAAAAGACGTGGTGATTATTAAGACATTTAACAGAGCAAGACTGAAAGGACTAAGTTTATTATTGGTCAAAAGTGAAGCTTTCAACCAATAAGTCCACTAGAATATGAGCAGGCATGTACTTACAGTAGTGGTGGGAGCTGTGAGTCGAGTGATTACTGTTTGGCCGGAGCCCCACACTTCACCTTTCGGGGGAGGGGGGAAGAGGGAGGGGAAGGGATAGCAGGAGCTAGACTGACCCTACCTTAACAAGCAGCCGGCAATCAAACTATCACTTTCGGGGAGGGGGAAAAAGGGGGGGGGGAATAGCAGGAGCTGGACATACCCTATCTTAACAAGTAGCTGGTAATGAAACTATTTTTACTATATACTCCCTCGCTACTCCTATCTATTGAACTTTTCCCTCACTCACCACTACTACTTCTACTACTTCTTCCACTACCAGCCTTACTACTACTACTACTACTACTACTACTTCTTTTTCTTCCTCTCTTGGTCCCGTCCCCCTCCCTTTCGTCTATATATACTGACTTCCTTACCCTTTGTGTTAGTGTGACTTTGTAAATGCTCCAGGTCCCTCGAAACGTCGTTGTAAGCTCCTCTCTCCTAAGTGCAGGTTATTTTTGTATTGTTCCAGTCACGACATTGTGCCTTAATAGTTCTTTATTATTAATATTATTGTCATCATCATCATCATAATCATCATCATGATCGCTTTTGTTGTTGGTTATTATTAATATGCTAATGATATTACTACAGAGGCTTCTAGTGACAGTATTTATTCAAGGGTTGCCAACAGGCAGTTGTACACAGTAGAAACAGGATGTCAGTCAGTGTATATCTACATTCAGACTGCATGCAAAGACTGCTAACTGGTGTATACATGAATGCAGGAGTTCCAAGCGGGAGTCTCATACATGCACATCACATTCGTTCTTTCTTTCAGAAACATATATTCACTCAAGAATTTCCTACCTAGACTAAGATAATGCATTTTTTCTTTTCATACGAGAGGATCCCATCATTTCATTACACATTTCATTTCTTTACACTGAAATCACATCTCACATTCATTTCACTACTGTGAAAAATCATTAGACATTCATTCACTACCCAGAAAAAACATTACATATTCACTTCATTACACTGAAAATCATTGCACATTCATTACTTCACCATGAAAGTTATTACACGTTCATTCACTACTCGAAGAGGACATAACACATTAACTTCTCCATCCTCAAAAATCATTTCACATTCATTCACTACTCCGAAAATCATTACAGATTCATTTCAGTGCTCTGAAAACCACTGCACATTCATTTTTTCTCTAAAAATCATTACACATTCATTTCTCTCCCCTGAAAAATCATGAAAATCGTTACACATACACTTCATTGCTGGAGGGTTTGTTAAAGAGTGAAGGTAACAATGAATACTAATGGATGGGATGTCATGGTAGTCTACTGTAATGACAAAAAACGGAGCCTTGCAGACGCACTTCTGCCTGCGCCTTGCACCGAATGTATAACTGTGGCAGGTGTGCAGCCTGTGTGTGGGGTTCAGAGGGGAGGTTATGTGACTAGCTTGCACAAGGGATGCTGCATATAAATGGTATTGGCACATATACATTATATACAAGTATTGCGCCAATGACAGCTCTGCAATGCTAATGTATGGCATCCTCGACATATAGCTCTGGGCTGATTCTATACAATGCATGAAAACGTTGTACAACGGAAACATACTAGAGAACATACTAGAACAAAATGCATTACTAATCATGGTGGACCATGGAAATACAATGAGATCAATCAGTCGCTATTTATGTGATCTACAGATTCTGAGGAAAGTCATTTACAAAGAAGAAGTGTTTAACAGAAAAGATAAACTCGGTTCACACAAGTTTTCTGGTTAAATCTCAGAATCCGGCTCTCCAAATTCTGAGATTTAACAAAAAACTTGTGTTACCCAAGTTTATCTTTTCTGTTAAACACTTCTACTGAATAGACACTTGATGGACCGATTACATCGTATGACAGTTTCCGCGGGGCTAGCAGTAACAGCCTGGTTGATCAGACCCTGATCCACCATGAGGCCTGGTCTCAGACCAGGCTGCAGGGGCGTTGGCCCCCAGAACCCTCCCCAGGTATGAGGGTTATTTTTGTTCCCAAGGACTAGGACTTGTCCACATTGAACTACAACTGCCACTTATCAGACATTAACTTTAATATGTCTAAATCCCCCCCTTTTTTTCATTATCTCTCTTTTAAAATGGATGTATTGGTCAACAAGGTTAACCTCTCCTCTTTTGATGCTCCTGTAAATTCCTATTTTCTCTCCTAAAAGATGCTTTATTCTCCTATTCATCATGGTTCCTGTCGTTATTGTTAGCATCCTCTTCAACAGAATCATTAGACAGATATCCCAGTCAAGACTTGACAATTGCTTCCTAATTCCTTTATAATCGGCAGTACTAAAATCAGAGACGTTTACCATATACATCCGTATTTTTGTATTCCCAGAAAACATCGAAGGTAACATTACTTCTGCCAAGCTCGTCAGTGATCTCATGATTATTATCGACGGTTTCCCTATTTGACAAAATCAGGTCTAACAGATTATTAACTCTGGTTGGTTCTATTATAAATTGCTTCAAAAGTTGCCCTGAACATCTTCTAGGAAGTCACTAGAAGCCCTAACATTTTCACTGCAAATAAGTCTCCTTCTGTCGTTATCTAAGTTGGGGGGGGTCGGTATATAGCACCTAAAACATTTTTTCTATTCCTAGAAGTTCTAGCAGCACAGATTCAGTATCTAATCCATCAATTTTTATACTTGTTTTAAGCAGCCATTCAAGTTGTCTCGGGCATATAATGTTACCCACCACCCACACTGTTATTTCTTTCAACATGGAACAACTTAAACCTTTGAATGTTACATTCGGCAATCATGTCCCGACTCTTTTATTTAAACCATGTTTCAGTTAATGCAACAATTGAAACTTGGTAAACGGGAGGTGAAGCATCTGTGGGTGGCGGCCTCTTTCTCTTCCACGTCTTCTTCCACGCCCTCGTCCAGCTTTACCTGATATATCTCTACTGCTCAGGATTTGACCTGACACTTATCCAGGTACAGGATCTGCCAGCTGATTATTAGCTACAGCAATCTCTGGTGGAAAAAATCTGACTCGGGGTCAGTAGATGAAACACTGTTGCCAGGCATACCAGTAGGTGTTGGAACAGTTATGTCATATATACTGTAATGTATAGGAGATATACAGCTCCAAGCTTGCTTCGTTGTTAGATAATGGATCTGGTCCTTCTCTGCTGGCCGTAGAAGTTGCGATGTTTTGATATCTATCTGCCTGTCGAGTCCTAGTGCTAACAGATTCCTACCATACACAAATAACCCGCACATAAAAGAGAGAAGCTTACGACGACTTTTCGGTCCGACTTGGACCATTGACAAAGTCACACTAACCAGAAGTGGAGCAGGACGGCTATATATAGGCAGGAAGAGGTGGTGGTAGCAGTAGTAGTAGTAGTACAAGAATGGTATATAATACCGGTATTATATACCATTCTTGTACTACTACTACTACTACCACCACCACCTCTTCCTGCCTATATATAGCCGTCCTGCTCCACTTCTGGTTAGTGTGACTTTGTCAATGGTCCAAGTCGGACCGAAACGTCGTCGTAAGCTTCTCTCTTTTATGTGCGGGTTATTTGTGTATCGTTCCAGTCACGATATTGTGCCTTTTTTTTGTTATTTAGATTCCTACCAGTTTGTGGAGACATTTTCTCCAGGAGGGGGGTATCAGCCCCCTTCAGCCCCTTCAGCCCCTTCAGCCCCTTTCAGTCCTCAGGGGCCCAGCCCTCTCAGAAGGGGCAAATATCTTGTTTACTGCTACAGCGAGTAATTGATCCCACATGCAGTACCAGTATGCGACTTGTGGTCAAGCGACCGCCGCTTCGTGCGGTCCAGTGTTGCAAAGTGTAGTTTAATAAGAGACAGTCCATCTCTTACCTTAGCAGGACAATTAAGGAAAATCCTGCTCCCACTTTATTACCATGGTAGAGATAGTGTATATTGTTGTCTATGCTTAAGACAGCAAGAATCAAACATTCTGCTTTGCTTCATGGAGGAAGTGGCAAGGAAGTAAAAGTACTAGGCCAGGTTTTCCTTTGTGCTAGGGGAGTAACGGCGTGGGGTGCTGTGGCGTCTTCAGATTACTTTTGACTCTACTGAGAGAGACACTGATGCCAGGATAACCACCAAAAAATGATCTGTGTATTAGTGTGAAGAAAGTGTCTCACAAAACACAATAAACACTTACAGAGAAGTGTGATCAGCTTCTTTAGTGATAAGACTGTGAACAATAAAGACAAATCTTGTGGAACATAGTGTACCAGTGTGTGTATTCCTAGACTATGGAAGACGTGGACATCCAAGGACACTTCAGCTTCTATCAAGTCACCGATACCTGTCGAAGGTGTGAAGAACACCATAGCTCACGCTACAAGAACAAGGTAGGTTGCGAATTTCTTGTAGAACGGGGGACTGCGCAGTTCTTGAGTTGCAAGGAGTTTGTAATCAACCTATAGTCGGCAGTAAGGTGCGGACTTTTGAGTCCAAACAAGTACGTAATTTGTCAGCAATCAGTGAATGAAATATGCTGACATAACACCCCCTAGGGGTAATTTATAATCTTGTTTGGTAAGACACATATGCAACAGTTAGACAACTTTATTCCGAAACGTTTCGCCTACACAGTAGGCTTCTTCAGTCGAATACAGAAAATAGGCAGGAACAGTAGAGATGTGAAGACGATGTAATCAGTCCATCACCCTTGTAGTCGTAGAATTTGAGGTTGTCAGTCCCTCGGCCTGGAGAAGTTCAGTTCCATAGTCAGATAGTTCCTGACTATGGAACTGAACTTCTCCAGGCCGAGGGACTGACAACCTCAAATTCTACGACTACAAGGGTGATGGACTGATTACATCGTCTTCACATCTCTACTGTTCCTGCCTATTTTCTGTATTCGACTGAAGAAGCCTACTGTGTAGGCGAAACGTTTCGGAATAAAGTTGTCTAACTGTTGCATATGTGTCTTACCAAACAACCTGTCGGTATTGTATACCATTTTGATGTTCAATTTATAATCTTACAAATTATAACTCATTTCAGCCCGTTGAGGAATGTCTTCGACAGTTTCTCAAGACCTCGTCTGCAGGGGCGGCTGTGCAGGCAATGAGCTGTCTTTCTAAGTTAAGTTTTCCCTATACAAAATGTATAAGCTTAGCTGGTAATACCATTTCTCAACAATTTTTTTGCAGTTGAGATATCATTGTGAGAATTCCAAGCCTTGTCAATAGTGTCAGCATGAGCTGAGTAATCATCGTTATACGATGTAGCCTGTTCTAGTTATTTACTGTAGTTTGAAGCCAATATAATGGTTTTAAGGGTGACGAGGAGGTGAATCTGTTTCTGCGTGGGTGATGATCGGCCTGCGAGGGGTGTTGTCCCACGCACTCATAACATAATAATTGGCAGTAGCCATGCCTGCCAGTAACTCAGATCACACACTACATGTGGAAATTTGTGTAGACCTCAAATCCCTACCAACTGCTGGTAGATACATTAAGTAATATTAAGAACATTATAGTAGACTAGGTCGTTATATTTGGAAACGAAATTAGTAGTAATGAGCAGCTCGCAACTCAGCCGGGTGCTGGGGCTAGCGATCTTCCGGTTATAAAGGGCATACGGAACAGAGAAGTGCGCTCATGAGGACGATATCCAAGATGCCTTCCAGCCTTCAAAATAGACGTCTGGCTGCCAGAGCAAGCTTTTACCCCGTGATATTAGTTTCACTATTTATTTTACTAATTACTGTGGCTACTGAACGCTTGTGAGGGTGATGCTGGCGTAATTTAGCGTATGGGTCATGAATGGAGCAATACATCACCATAGGGTTGGTTAATTTAGTGCTTGCACAATGAATTAGATTGTATAAACAGTAGCAGAAGGTAGTAACTCATGGGACATATTGATGCTAGTTTAGGGTAGGCCAAAGAATCAAATGTAGCCTAGACTACACTAGCATTTGGTTTGTAGATACAATTCTCCTCTTGTACATGACCATTGAGTATAAGACTCACTGGGGTCAAGCTAACCTAGGATAGTCACCTGGGGAGTCTAGCTAAGACAGACTCCACAACAACATTAATCTGTTCCAGTTTTTGCATGGGGAGGCGGGACCTTGCTGGTTCTTCGTCCCATTAACACTAGCAAAGGAGATAACACTAACAGAGACTTATGAAGGTAGAATTGTTAGTTTTACATCAGGCGCTTCAGCGGATATTGCCTTAGTCGAGCACCTCATCAGTTTCCACGCTACACTTGTTCACCATAACCACCATAAACACCACCGATGTAGCTGGTACTGAGTTCCATGATGGGATTAGGACTCTTTTACTAGTGTTGTAGGATACTCAGTGTCACTGAACAGTTTTTTCTGAACAACCTTCGTAGTAAAGTAATAATGAATAACATTAATTATTACTTAACAAACAATATTAATTTAACATTGTTTGCAGAGCTCACTAAAACACATCCACTCTCTCTCTCTCTACTTTATTCTCCTCTAACTTCCTAGAGCAAGAATACTAACTGTAAAACCTTCTCTGACTCATTTAATATTTTAATCCGCTTAATTCTCAAAACTTTAAATTTCTCTTTTCTTTCTTTTCTGAATTTGTATCAGAGACTCTCTCTTAACCCCATTTTCTTCTATCCATTGAATTTCTCCCACCCATTTAACCTTTGCTCACTTAGTTCTGGGACAGCAGTCGTCTTTTCATTCATAACATTGACATTCACTATTTTTTCCGCCTTACCTTCACTACAGTCTTGCACATTCATACAATCCAACTTCAAAAAGATAATATAGACAGAAGGGGTATTAACTCCATGTCTTGGACAGGAAAAGAATTCCAAATCGTTTATTCTAATTCACATATTATTAATTATTATTATTATTATTATTGATTGGTTAGCAGCTCAAGGGAAATGGGGTAATACGGATGAAAATAGGAATTCATGTTTGATCCATTCAGTCGTATTGTAGCTCAGTTCGTTGTATGAAAAACCCTTCACTAGCTTGGAGGAATAATTTATCACTATGCTCCCAGGAGGAATGTCGCCTGCCAGAACATAGAGTGTTACTAGAATTATTCAACGTTGAAACCAGGACTTACGGGGCTGCATGTATTTGACATGTTGACATGTATACAGATGTTGGCAGCGGAGATATACACTTAGACATGTGCACAGAAATTGCCAGCGACTGTCTGCATGTATACAAAGGTTCTCAGCAGCTGTGCGCAGCGCTGTATAGCCCTTGTGGTTTAGCGCTTCTTTTTTATTATAATAATAATTTCAGCAGCTGTTTACATGTATGCAAAGACTGACAGTCAATATACGTATGTACCTAAGGATTACCAACAGGCGAATATATGCATACAGAAGATACGCGTAGTTATATACAGTATATACAAGACGTCAGCAGGAGTGTGTATACTTTCAGAGTGTGCCAGTGATTATACAAAGGATACCAACCGGTATATTAGTGAATATTGAGGTTTTCAGTGGAAATATACCAGCCTATGAAACTTGCCAGCGGGAATATTCATATCACACGAAATCGTAATAACATGACTATTAGTGTGGCCAGCACGAGACTCTGGATTCGATCCCCACCCGTCCTGTGATTTAATATTCATATGTTACACAAGGTATAAAAGAAAAAAATGTTTTAATTAGAGACATATTCAACATCTGGAAACTTTTAATAGTATTCACATCGGCTGCTTGTAGTTTTGCCAATTCAATTCGGACTGAGGAAAGCATGAGTATATATATATATATATATATATATATATATATATATATATATATATATATATATATATTAAAATATATATAATATATATATAATCAATAACACTGCGACAAACCGAGGACTCGAACCCATGTCGTTATGCCTCACCTCATGGTGAGCAAAAATCTCATGATGCTCTAACCCACTGAACCACTCAATCCTACAAGAATCAAGCACCCTGAAGAGCTTGATCCAAGGACATACGGTGTGGGTGCCTCTGAGTTAATTTCGTTCTAATCCCAGTTCGGCAGTTACACCATCGTATGTCCTCTGATCAAGGTAAAACACCTAGCTGTGCTCGGTGCTTGATTCTTGTAAGATTCTTGATTCTTGTCCTAAATTTTGTTTATGTCAGTTTTAGCGAGTATGTTATAGTGATTAGTGATCATGTCTTATGTGATCATGTTTTAGTGATTGTCTCTTAGTTTTGTGTTCCTGTCATCATAGTTGCTGAATCCCCTTATATGTGTTGTATAGCATATCATAGTACCATCCATGTGTTTATATAGAAGACCCCTTAGGCCGAGTGACTGTTTGTGTGACGTCACGGGATGCGCATGTGTACGTTCGTACTTCTGCCTCCTTCTCAGTCGGCAGACAGACATCCAGGCAGTGACACAGCAGGCTGGGCTCCATCTCCATTCATCACAGTCTGACAATATATCGTTACCATCCAACAAGTGTGTCTACCTTCAACCCTCGTTATCTCCTTTAAAAAACCCCTACGACATTCCTACATTGATAGTCATGCCTTATTTTTTTAGATAATCGTCTTAGATTTGGTGATCATGTCTATGAATTTTGGTGATTATGTCTTAAGTGAATGTCAGGGAAACCACTTTCCACCTGAACAAAAAGAATGAAAAAATAATAAATAAATGATTGAGGATTAATAACGAATATAGTTTTCTAAGGCTTTTAATTAAAATTAAATAGAAATAAAAATTGACAGTTGTGGTTCTGGTATGATGTTAGGGCAAGAGCATATAATGCCCAGGATGGTCTTCTGATGTTTGAAGAAATGGTGTAGGCTATCCTGGGTGGTGGTATTCGTCTAGTGTTCTGGATAATCCTGTCACCACTTAGTTGTAACATCACACTTCAGATGTGCAAGGTGAGGAGTAGTCATAATGTCCCACTACGGCCAGTAGACAGGGATCTTGCTCAAATTTACTAGCCTCTACCCTGGTTGACCAGGCCAGCAGCGGAGCTGACAAATATAGAAAATGACACTGGTTACTCGAGGTTAAATAGTTATAACACTGAAGAAAGACAAAGGGTGGTATTCAACTTCAGTGTCATTACTGGTAACCAGGAAAATCAGAAACAATAAACAGAAATACTCCTGGTAGATCACTTTACGTGATCAGGAGAAGAGTGGAGGTGATGTGATTCTCCAAACTTCATCCCACACCAGGTAAGGTTAATACTACCAGGAGTGGAAATTAAAGCAAATCAGACCCCAAGAACTGTAGTTTAGCCCCAGCCCACTAGATGGTAGTGCAGGTAGTAACGCATTGATGGTTCCTGGGTGTCTGAACAACCAAACCCCACTTATTACCAGCTTTTCCCTCACAGTGAACATGACTTATTTTTTGGTGATCATTTTATAGGTTTTAGTGTTCATGTTATGAGTGTTCATGTCATGTCTTGGTTGTGTTCGCATAGTTGTTTTGGTGTTCATGCTTTTTAGTGTTCATGTCTTAAGTCATCATGTCTTAGTTTTTGGATGCTGTGTCGTAGATTTTGGTGTTCATGTTATATCTTAGTTGGTGGTCATGTCATAGATTTTTGTGAACAAGATATGTCTTAGTTGGTGGTGATCATGTTCTAAGTGTTTGTGTTCATGTTATGTCTTAGTTGGTGGTCATCATGTCCAAGTGTTTGTGTTTTAGTTTTTGGCCCACATGTCATAGATTATGGTGGTCATGTTTCATGTCTTAAATTTTTGTGTCCATGTCATGTATTAGTTGATTGTGAAATTAAGACATGCGCAACATCTGGGTTTCTTTATTGTAGACGTTTCGCCGTCCAGTGGCTTTATCAATACAAATTCTAGGACATAACATGAAGACAATAAGACTATGTACAGAAGATGAGGTAATCAGTCCCTCAACCTTGGAGTAGGTGCGAAGAGCACCATAGTCGTGGAGATTCTGAAGCAGAAGCAAGGAGCCTGGCGCTTATATAGTAGCGTCAGGTGTAGCAGACGGAGGCATATTCACTGGTAGGCGGGATTCCCCAGTGGAAGTAGGTCCTTCCCAAAGAGATGGGTTAGTTGTAGTAGTAGTAGTTGTCGTAGTCGTGAAGGTTATGTACATGTCCTCAGAATCAAGATTCCATGATGTTGCAGTGTCTGACAAGGACACTACTTCCACTGGGGAATCCCGCCTACCAGTGACTATGCCTCCGTCTGCTAAACCTGACGCTACTATATAAGAATGGTTATAAATGACCATAATTTTTAAAGGGGTGGACCGGTAAGCCAGCGGAAGGCCTCGGTCAGATGACCAAAAGCTCCAAAGGCGGGTCATCATCTGACTAAGACCCGCGTCAGGAAACATTTGTCCTGTTTCCTGACGAACCTTACCTAACCTAACCTAAGCTTCTGCTTCAGAATCTCCACGACTATGGTGCTATTCGCACCTACTCCAAGGTTGAGGGACTGATTACCTCATCTTCTGTACATAGTCTTACTGTCTTCATGTTATGTCCTAGAATTTGTATTGATAAAGCCACTGGATGGCGAAACGTCTACAATAAAGATACCCAGATGTTGCGCATGTCTTAATTTCATCTTGTCGGTATTATATACCATTCTTGCACAGCATTAGTTGATTGCCATGTTAGAGTGTACATGTCATGGTTTCTATGTTTGTTTCATTTTTGTCATTATAAGTGATCATGTCTTAGATTTTGGTTGTCTTAGATTATCAGTGACCATGTTATGTCATAGTTGGAAGTGTCAGTGTCTTAGTTTTGGTGGTTATGTCTCATGTCTTAAATTTGTTGTGATCATGTCATGTGTTAGATGGCAGTCATGTTATAGTGTTCATGTCATGGTTTTTGTGCTATGTCTTATTTTTGTGATCATGTCATAAATGTTCATGTCTTAGATTTTGGTTATGTCTTAGATTTTTGGTGATTAAGTTATGTCTTAGTTGCAGGTGTCTGTGTCGTAGTTTTGGTGGTTATATCTTATGTCTTAAATTTGTTGTGATCATGTCAAGTATTAGTTGTTTAACGTGGAGGTTCTAGGAGACAAAGTTGGTGTAGAAATACACTTGGGTATGGATGGTAACACTTGTATTTGCAGAGTCGTGAGGAAAAGCCCAACCTAGCCTTGTTGTCACCTGTAGGTCTATGCAGGAACTGAGAGAGGGGCATGGTGAGCAATGCTCAGATACAGCATCACGTGACGTCACACATGCTAGCCACTGCCTAGCAAGGGATCGTATATATAAAATATATAGATGGTACTATCTATGATACTGCGATATGCTAGACAAACATATACATTAGCTATGCTGACAGCTCGGTCATGTTACGTATGGCATCTTGACATACCTTACCACTCTACAGGCTTAACAGGCAGGTGACTCTGGGCTGATTCTATGCAATAGCAAAGACATATAACTTGGAGCTAATCACATAAATGGTAATGGGATATACTCAATTGAATGAATAACAATGGAATGGATATTACTGTAACGGCTGGTAAATGTAATGCATTATGAATTATAGTAACAAATCACAGTGTAATAAAAGATAGAATTGATCAATCGATCTGTATTCATGTACTCTATGGATTCTGAGGAAGAATATAAATTTACAAAGGGGAAAGTATTTAACAGAAAAGACAGACCTGGCACACACAGGTCATTACTGCTAAATCTCAAAATTCGGAGGGAATGTGAACACACACACACACACACACACACACACACACACACACACACACACACACACACAATCTGAAAACTGATCAGCTAATAACAAAACACACAGTTGACAACTTCATTCAATTTGATCATCTAATTATACAGGCTATGTACATTTAAAGCCTACTCTGCTAGAGTAAGATTCACATATGCAGAATGGTTATCATCTCTGGGTGGATCGAATTCTTTTGCAATGGCGAACACATGCCGTGATTGAGGGAGATCTGAATTAGTATCTACAAAAGATACTTGAGGGTTTCTCAATACTTGTCATGTATGCAAGGAATAATGACATTCAGGTAGATCATCTGACGGAGTGTTAGAGGTAGAGGGTACAGACTCAGGAGGATTGTCAGCGTCTGTCACATTAGTCTGTGTAGAAATATCATCATCAACATCACATACTAACTTCATGTGATCTAAACGCAATTCTTTATACTGACCCATACTAATTTCTCTAACTTTATACTTATTACCATTGATATGTTCAACAAATTTTTGATCGAGCTTAGGTACTGCGGATGTTTTGTTGAAGTTAGTCAGCATTACTCTCGAACCTACCTTAATCTTGGTCGGCTTAGCATGACTATTAGTGACTCTCGTAAATTCTGCTGTTGATTTACGAAGCATTTCTCGGACTCTCCTGAAAACACCTTAAGCTAGACAGTAATGAACATGCTCGGAGTCGATCACTGTGACACGAGGTATCAGCTATAAGGAGACTGCTCTTACAAACGTTAACAACATGTGAAGATTACTCGAGAAACAACTTTTTACATTGCAAGGATTACTGTCACCATCTGGAACACAAGGGACAACAGCAACACTCTAGTGAGCACACTAGCCACAGAAACGTCTTTCTGCAATGGCTTGTGACGTCAGCAAGAGATGGCATAACTCATTGCAAGAAATCTTTCTTCGCAAGGCGTCTCCTGGGAGGAACGACTTCTTGAACAAGTCGCCATCGCAGGGATAGTAGTCTCGGTACCCAGGGTTGTCTGAGGTTCCTCTGAAACCCAAGGTAACTGTACACTATCCTGCATGCAAGATATTGGGGCTGGATTCCAGACAGGAGTGACAGTATTACTAGTGCCTGACCGCTCGGCTACGTTAATTAGCAATTCACGGATCTATAAGAACTTAATCTGAACTGCACATTCCACAGCACTGTAACAACTCGCAGATACAAGCTGTGAGAACAAACGCATTGCTCAAAAGCTAGGTACTGTCTTTCAGTCAGTAAGGGGATATTAGGACTGTGGACTGAATCATATTTCCTTAGATTGGCATGATGCACTAAGTGAGCAATCAAAAGTGACGGACATCTTCTCAGAGAACTTACACAAGGACATCAAAGCAAGAATGATAAAATGAATATGACACAATAAAGCTTAAATGGGTAGAAAATTCTTAACTATTCTGCATAAGTATTGAGAAGTGACAAGACACACTGCAGAGCAAGGAAAACTCACAGAAGCACACAACTGGATAAGGCAAAACAACACTCTGATAATCAAGAGAAATTGTACTTTACTCAGATCAAATTTACTCAGATTTATTTTAATTTGAATTAATGGCACGGTGAGCTGTCTTTGCTCTCAATTCAATAAAGAAATTCGATAATAAATGATAAATCAATCAAAAATGATAAAATAGAAGCAATAAATCCTGTGCAAAATAATTAAAATAGACTTGGAAAGCAATTCCCTAAAAATAAAATAAAGTGACACACAAATATTAAAATATTATGCACTGAGACACAAATAAATGTAAAACTGGAATTAGAGAATGTTGCACTGAAATATACTGTAGCACTATTGCAAATGGCAATTACTGTTCAGGAACTGCAACACAACACAACACTACAAAAAAATCTGAAAAATAATAATCACAGCACAAAAATTACACAAGAGTCACTGCAAAATGAGTCAATTTTGCAATAAAAAAAATGCAGACAAAAGGAAATGTAGTTTAAAAGAATGAACTGATTGAACAATCTAACTCTCAATTGCAGCTTAAGCAAACACTTAGTGAAACAGAACAAAGAATACTTTACTTTAAAAAAAAGAAGTTAAAAATTATACTAGGAGTGAATTTGTTCAATGAAATAAGGTCATAAAGTAGAGAACAGGGAAAATAACACTTATAGTAGTGTGGAACACAAACATCTATATGCAAATATGAATATATCTTGTAATATGGTCTTGTGTTGACAAGAATTGAAAACAAACGTCACTATTTTCTGTGGAGATAGGACAAAGTAGACACTGGCGAAAGTAGCAATAATTAACACAAAAGAATGTTCAACACACATTAAAATGGGAATAAAACACACTGGGAAAAATAAATAAGGATGTAGGTACTGGGAAAAAAGATAAACGAGGCACAACACTGAGTTGTGGTGCAGAACACAAGGTAAACAATTTACTGAAATACTTCACTGAATGAATTACTGGGCAATGAGCCCAATTCTGCCCAATGCAAGGTAATTGAGAAATGTAAACACAGATTTATAATGCTTATATATTGCACGCAACAGGGAAAACGGAAAAGTACTTACTTCAGGTATAAGAAGGAACACAACACAATACATATACAAAAATTAGCACGAAAAGTAAACAAGAGAACACTGAAAAAAAATTATTGCAAACAGAATGTAATGAACACTGAGTCTAATTAAAAGTCACTGAATGTCAATAAGAAATCATTGTAAACTGAGAAATTGTCTCAACACTCGCAGATGTCTCTATATAAAAAATTAAGTATCACCGGGGCAACGTCAGTGTAGAAATGAGGGTGGTGGTGGTGAGGGGTGATGGAGGTAGGTAGGTCTCTCATCGCTGCTAGCGGCATTGTCAGAATCTCGGTAAAGATAGCGCTTGTCTCGAGGGACTCACACACAAGACTTTTACGTTGGTGCTCAGGTAAGAAACAGTCTTGCGGCTTGACCCTCTGTGTGAGCATAAAATAAGATGCTAGGACTCGATATAAGGATATGAAATAAACCACAATAGTTGCTAAGTGTGGGGTGGTGGGTTGCTGGTGACAGCACGCTGGGTGAGTGACTCAACCGGAGACTGGCTGACTGGATGAGCGGCGTATCCCATACGCTCTGTCCAACACCCACAAAAGCACGTGGATGGTCAAAGCCAGGCTGGCTTAAAAAAAAAAAGAACACAACACCACAGGGATGGTAAAAGCACTCAGGATGGCTTGGAACTGGGAGCACACAGCAATGGTGAAGGCTGGAACTCACATGGCTTGCTTGAGTACTGGGGTTACGCACCTGGGTTAGCTTGCTGGCTTAAAACCATTCTTCACACAGACGAAGGTGCTTGAAATCTTGTAACAATGAGCACGTCAGGTTGGGAAGCTGGCTTAGCAGGTATTACAAAAAACACCAATTGGTTTTTCCATTAGTGTCGTAATATACGAGTTCGGGATACAAAAATAAACATTAAAGTAAATTAATCTTTAATATTATATAAAAATCTTTGGTCTAGAGGTATTTTAACAATATACATGTTACAATAATAAATTATTACCATCTTCCTAAAATAATAAATCATGACCCAACACACGGGGGAAAAATACAATTTTCTTAGACACACTGACCATATAATTTATTATTTTAGATATTGTAATAAGAAACATTGTACAATAAAAAATTGTAATCAATGTTTTTCCCTGTCTCGGGACGCCCTTATGACGCTCTCTGTTTCACAGGACACTTTCCGTTTTTGGACGCCCTTCTCAACCGTGCCCCTTGACACCCTTTTCTCTGTGTAAACACGACATCCTGCTCTCCGTGTCCACGACACCCTTTCTGCGTCATACACATTTTCTCGACTGTCACCCTTGACACCTTTGTCTCTGTGCACACACTCACTATTACCCCGCAAGCGTTTCTTTCAGGGCCCAGTCACATGACACTTTTCAATGTACACTAAAATCCATCTTCTTCAGTGTCACACGACCCCCTTTTTCTTTCAGTGTTCCACTACGAATCCTATAGCGTATTTCAGTGTTACACTCCGTCATATCCTTCAGTGTCCACTACGGCCCAGCCCTTTCAGTGTCACACTACGGCCCCCGCCCTTCAGTGTCACACTCCAACCTTTTTCAACGTGTCACACTACACAGCACAAACTTGGCCAACGAAAACCAGCGTAGGCGGGGGTCCGCGACCACCTAAAATTGTACTCCCGGGGCCTGTAAATACCACTAAGGCGTAAAGTACCCGTAAGATGGTCTGGTGAACACTATTACCCCCTTTCATGACCATTTTGCAAATACTGTTTGCAAAACACACCATGCTGAGGTTCACTGAATGCGGCCGTCAAGCAACTGAGGCCCCCAACTCAGTGAGCTGCGGTAAGCGCTTTTCTAAAGCCAGTAAACCCCAGTATTTTATACCATAAAGGTCAGACAAATACCCTATGCCAGTAATGCATGCCTAAGGTGTTCTGGTAACTACTTCCCCCTAAGGCCGGGCTCAGATTCCCACTTGGGTTTGATGCGAACCCGGGTACTGCTGGCCGGAGGTTTAAAACAAAACCATTTAACCGCTAGTTTGGCAGGGGGCCGCCACAACGGGCAAGGCGGGTACTTAGGGGGCAGGCTGTTATTAGCGGCCCGGGAGGCGTAAGCTTCCCCCCCCACGACTGGTTTGGCTTAATTTGAAAAACCCTGGTCAACCCCTTGAATAAGCGAAAAAGCAGAAAGGCATAAAGAGTGACAGGAAGTAGTGCAGACATGCTGGCTTGGATTTTGCTTGGGAGCGGCTGGCAGCTGCCATGCGGCAACGCAAAATGTCCCTTTGGGCTAGTAGAAGTTAACTCTTTACATTGCGTAAATATCAAATTTTTGGCGACCCCTGGTGCCACCATTTGCAACGGGCGGTTCTAGGATAAAAAGTGGTGAGAAATCACTTGGGTAGGGGTTAACACTTTTATTTGCGGCGTGAGGGGGAAGCCCAGCCTGCCTTTCTGTCGACTGTAGGTCTATGTGGGGAATGAGGGGGGCATGGGAGCACGCTCATATCGGCATCCTGACGTACACATGCTAGACATGGGCCAGCAAGGGGGTCGTATTTAAAAAAAAAATGCAAATGGGGACAACTACGATACTCGAGTGCACAAAACATATACATTAGCTATGCTGACAGTTGGTGGTCATGTTATAAGTCATGTCATGGTTTTTGTGTTTTGTCCCATTTTTTTGTTCATGTCTAAGGTTCAGTCTTAATTTTGCTTAAGTCTTTTGATTATTGGGGTCAAGTATGTTTAGTTATGGTAAACATGCTTTTTTGGAACAAGCTTAGATTTTGGATGTCATCCTTTTTTTTTTGGAGGTCACGCTTATTTTTTTTGTCTACACGCAGGTTTTAGTTTGGGGGGCTCTGTGTCTTAGTTATGGTGGTTTTGTCTCATGTCTTAAATTTTTTGTGATCTGTCAGTATTAGTTGGCAGTCATGTTATAGTGCTCATACCCTGTTTTTTTTGCTTATATCTTAATAAGTTGGTGCACAACTTTATTACAAAATGCAACAATGTGACATTTAATTGTGGGAACGTTTCGCTCCAGGGGCTTTATCAACCATTTCATTACCGTCCAAAAAGCCTGACATCTATGTGGGCAAGTTATTAGAAACAATTATAGCTGACATTATCGAAGTCACCTTGAAGAGCAAACTTTTAAATGAATCTCACTGGATTCACGGAGGGCGTTCCGCCTGACAAACTTAAAAGACGTTCTTCAAAGAACATTTGAGGGAGTTTACGGTAAGGGAAAAATATTGTTTATTTGGATTTTAGTAAACCCTTTGCAGAACCCCACAAGAGACTCTTAAGAAAAGTGGGAGCTCAGGGATAGGTGGGAAATTCTAGCATGGTTGAGGCATGGCACCAATAAAGCGGAGTTACCATTAATGGAGTGAAATCTGAAAAGGGGGTTAGTCATGTGGCGTTCCACAAGGATCAGTTTTTGGCCCCTCTTGTTCATAATTAACATTAAAGACCTTGATGAAGGGATTACAGTGACATGGAAGTTTGCTGATTTTATAAAAATAGGCCGTTTTAAAACACCTGGGAGGATTCAAAGAATCCGGACTTTTTAAAAAAATTTAAATTTTTGGTCTGAAAAAATGGCAGATGAATTTAATGGGAAGTTAAGGTACTTGCCCCCTTTGGGAATGAAAAATAACCCCGGCTATAATTAGGGAAGTAAGCTTGGTCATACAGAATGTGAAAAAACTTGGGGTCATGGGAAGCAAAAATCTAAAACCAAAAGCGTGCCTCAGTGTGCGCAAAAAAGGCCCCAAAAGATTACTTGGATTTTCTCAAAAGTATAAGTAAACCCGAAGTCCAAAAGTTATTTTAACAGCTCTATACATCACTAGTGAGGCCTCATTTAGATTATGATGCTCAGTTTTGGTCCCCTTACTACAGGATGGACATAGACTCATTAGAGAACATACAGAAAAAGAATGACTAAAATGATTTACTGTGTAAGGAACCTCCCGTATGAAGATAGACTTAAAGCCTTAAATCTCCACTCTCTGGAGAGGCGTAGAATGAGGGGGAGATATCATTGAAGTGTATAAGGGGGATGATGGGCATAAAAAGGGGAGACATTAATAAAGTACTGGGGGTGTCGAACCAGGTAAGAACAAGGAATAATGGTTTTAAAGTTGGATAAATTTAGATTTAGAAAGGACATAGGTAAGTATGGTTTTCTAACAGAGTTGTAGATGCGTGGAACAGTCTTCCCAGTGGGGTGATAGAGGCTAGGACCTTGGGTAGTTTTAAAGAAGAGACTGGACAAATATATGAGCGGGAGGGGCTGGGTTTGATTGGTGTTGGGGGGTGCGGGAGTTGTTTCTTGAAAAGCTTTAGGTGATGTGTTTGATAAGGACCTGCCTCGTATGGGCCAGTAGCCTTCTGCGTGTTCCTACATTCTTATGTTCTTAGTTTTTAAACAATACATGGACACAGAGGGTATAAAAAGGGCTCAGAGTGAGGTGCAATACTAGTGAGGTAACATTTCGATGTTCACTAGTGGTAGTAGTAGTAGTAGTGGTAGTGACAAAAGTAATACAATATGATAGATCAATTAATTCGTACAAGAGTAAAAGGATATAAAAGCTATTACTTGGGTAACATAAAAATAGGTTGGACAAAATAAGACTGGAAAAGCAGCTTGTTTCAGGTTCACTCTCTGTAATGTGCTTTGTGTAGTATAACAGGAGAGACTATGTGATGGCAGGGTTTACTGTTTTCAGGAGGATTCTTGCTAAGACTTCGGAGATGGTGAAGCTGCCGTTGTTTGTTTAATTTCATTCGAAACAGCGATCAGTGCTGGGTTCGAGGCACTTGCGTCTGCGGAAATTAGTTTCTTTTTATCACTAATTTTGGGGGTCCCCTGAATTTCATGAGATGATTGGTGGAATTTCGGTGTTGTACACAGGCGTTGTTCAAGTTATCGTTCTTACATGCGTAAATGTGTTCATTGAGGGGTGTCGAGGTTTCTTGCTGTTTCACCTACATAAATCTTGTCACAGTCTCCACAGGGGATAGTGTAAACTCCTGCATTACTGGTTCGTGGTGCTTGGATTGTGTCCTGGTTAGATCCTTTATTGAAGTGCTAGAAGCGATGGCGACTCTGGTGTTTGCTTGTGTAAGTACTTTTTTAGACGTTCAGTGCAACCTGGCTGTTTGGGGAAAAATTATAAACTTTGTTGGAGTGGTGTTGATGCGTGGAGAATTAAAAGATCTGAAGAGCTCTTTTCTTGCAGTCTTTGATGAAAAAAGAAGGAAAATGTAACTCAGTGAATGTTTGGTGAATATATGTACATTCCTCGTCAGAAACTCAGGACTGCAAATTCGGTATGCTCTTAGGAAAAACCCGATGATGATGCCCCTTTTGGTCTTGGTATCTTGACTGGAATAGAAGTGTGTGAGATCATTTTTATTGGTGGGTTTTTCGATAAACTTGAAATCTTAGGTTGTTGTCCTCTGTGTGAATGAGGACGTCGAGAAAGGTAGCTTGTCCCTTGGACTCTTCTTTAGTGTAAACTGGATCGCCGGTTCAACTGCGTTGAGCTTTGTCTAAAGATCCCATACATCAAAACGTTTTGGAGTTATCACGATGACATCGTCCACGAACGTAACCAAGTGACGCTTGAAGGGATTTATGTTGGGAAGTGTTCGGACTCTAGGTGTTCCATGTATAAGGTTGGCTAGGACGGCACTTATGGGGGACCCCATTTCCCATGCCGTAGGTTTGTTTGTAGAGCTTGTTATTGAAAGAAAAAACAGTTGAAATTAACACAGAGTTCAATCAAGTCAACAAAATCTCCGGAGGGAAAGGAAGATTAAGGTCCTGATTGACTTTACGGGCGGAGAACCTCGATGGCTTTTTTGGTAGGTACTTTTTTTGAAGAGGGAAGCACATCCAAACTGCTTAGTTTTGTTACGGATGGAGGGGTTATGGATGGGGTTAAAAAGGGTCGCCTGAGTGTTTTAAGAGAGCGGGGGTGTTGGCCCCCAAAGGCAGGAAAGATTTTGGCAAGCTCCGGCAGCTTTATGTGAACCCTTTTTCTTCTAATTTCCTGACGATAAAAATCCTGCCCCTTTAAAAACCCCCGCCAACGACCCCCAACATTATCGTCACACCGCCGACAAAGGGGGTGAGTTGTCATAAATCAACACCAGTGATACAACACTAAATGAGGACCCTTTTAATGATCAATCTAATACAATCCATCCACTCAAAAAGTGGGAGACGCCCACCAAAGATTTTTTTATACAAAACCATAGGGTTTGGGAGACAGCAACCACCCGGAATACTCCGTCCCCGCCAGATGACTGTAAACAAAAACCTGTAACGTTTGCATGGGTAGGATTGCTGGTTTCTTTTTCTGTCTCATAAAAACGCTAAGATAACAGGATTCTTGCTACCCCATTACACTTTGGTCACACTTCCCCCGACACGCACAAAAATAATATATAACAAATCTAGGGGTTTTTTCTTTTTTTTAAATACTCTTTTTCTTTTTTTTTCTTCTTTTTCCATGGGGAAGTGGAAAAGAAAACTTTCCCCCGTAAGCCAGCGTGCGTATGAGGCGACTAAAAAAGCCGGAGCAAGGGGTGTAACCCCTTTCCTTATCAATTACTAAAAAAAAGAAGAAGAAAAATTTATAAAACTGGGGGGCTTAAATGGCGTGGGTGTTGCGGGGTGACAAGAAACAGATGATTGCGTGTATGAGAAAAGAAGTTGGGTGTCCCGGCCCCAAACGAAAAAAAGCTGAAGGGGGTAGGAAGTTTCGTGGGGGAAATAAATGGGATTAAATCTGGAGATCTGAGAGGTTAGGCAAAGGAAGGGGTACAGTAATTTTAAAATGTCTTTTTTGGGAAGGAGAAAAAGAATATGAATGTGTAAATTCAAAAATTTAGGGATTAAAGAAAAGGGTGGATGCGAGAATGGGGCATAAAAAGCGGGGATGCACCTGGAGAAGAGAGAATTTCGAAGAGGAAGATTTGGGAGAGTTAAGTGAATTTTAGGAGCCTTTGAACCCCAAATGAGAGAGTAATTGGGTAGGGGGCGAATCTAAAGTAGGGAAACTTTTTGAGAGGGGGGTAGTATTTGGGGTGCCCGGTGTAAAGAAAAATGGGAGCCCTTTATTTAACTTTGTATAGAAAGGGGTTTAGTTATAGGTAATACTATTTTTGAAAAAAGGATAAATAAGTATACACAATATTAGGCGAAATGACAGTATTTTTTTGGATTATGTATTGGGGAAAAAAGATTTGAGTAGACTTCGGGGTTACATTTTTATAGAGGGGGCCACAGATATACAATCACTTTTATTGAGCTAACTGAGAGTAAAAGGTAATGGGATACAAGGAGAATGAAGCACAGGGAAGAAAAGGGTGAATTTAAAACTAAAAGAGGAGGCAGGGGGTAAGATATAAACAGCTATTGGAGGTAAGGGGCTAAGAGAGCATAGAAAGGGGGTCGAAGAGGATGGGGTGGGTTAAAAAATGTAGGTTAGAGTGTTCAGCAGAAGTTTGGGGTTTAAAGGAAAGGGGGTGCGGGGGGAAAGGGGAGCGATTGGTGGAATGATGATGAAAGGGGTATAAGGGAAAAAAGTTAGCATATGAAAGTTTTTAAAAAGTAAAGTGAGCAAGGGGGAAGGTAATGGGAAAAAGAAGAAGTTAAGAGAGTGGTGAAGCAATGAAAAAAGAACAAATGAGAAGTGGGTGAATTTTTAAAAACAAAATTTTGTTGAAAATAAAAAAAGTTTGGAGTGAGATTACAATTTTAAAAAAAGCCTAGAGAACAAATGGATTTGTCAGTTAAAAAATGGAGAGGAGAGTTATTAAAAGGAGATTAGAGGGATTGGGAAATGGAAAGGGTATTTTTAGGAAAGGGTTTAAAAGTTTATGAAGATAGGAAGCTGTGATTTTCGTGTAAGGGCAAGGAGGGGAAAAACATTTGAGGGGTGGGAAAAGCCATTGTGAGTGTGGGGGGAATTTTGTGAGGGTAGGTAAAATGAAAGGGGGAAAGGGAGCCGGGATTGATGGGTAAAGATAGAAAAATTTAAAAGCAGTGGGGATATAGTTTTTTGGGGTGGTTTGGGGCAATTATTAATAAATGTATGGGAAAGGGTAAGGGACCTAGGGGTTGGCAGAGAGCATGTGTTTCCGTTTTTAAAGGCAAAGGGGATAAAAGAGAGTGCAAAAATTTAGGGGGAAAAGTCTGTTTAGTGTACCTGGTAAAGTGTATGGGAAGTTAAATTGAAAGAATTAAGATAAGACGGAGAATAATAGCAGATGAACAAAGGCTTTAGGAAAGGTAGGGGGTGTGTGGACCAGTGTTTACAGTGAAAATATAAGTGAACGTTTTTTAGAAAAGGTAAAGAGGTTTTTTGGGGCATTTTGGTTTTGGGAAAAAGGGCGTATGACAGGTGGATAGGGGGGCAATGTGGCAATGTTGCAAGTGTATGGGTAGGAGGTAAGTTACTGAAAGCAGTGAAATTTTTACAGATAGTGGGGCCAATTGGTAGTAGGAAAGAGGAAATTTTTTCCCAGTAAAAGGGGGCCTTAAAAAGGGATGTGTGATGTCACCGGGTTTTTAATATTTTATGATGGGTTGTAAGAGAAGAAAAATGGGGGGTTTTGGCAAGGGGCTGGATTTTAAAAGATAAAAATCACACAAAAAGGGAGTTGTCAAGCTGCTCTTTCTGATGCCGTCTTTTGGGGAGATTCTGAAGAGAAGTTGCAGAGTTTGGGGGATGAATTTGGGTGGGTGTGCAAAAGAAAAAATTTAAAAAGGTGATACGGGAAAAGAGAAAGGGTTTATGAGGATAAAAAAAAGATTGGGTATGAAAATTGAATATAAAATTGAGGAAGAGTATGGGGGGGTAAACGTATTAGATTTTGGGGGAGGGGACTGTCAGGGGGATGGGTCTATGAAAGATGAGGTGAATCATAAAATTTGATGGGGGAAAAAGAGTGAGTGGTGCACTTGGGAGTCTGTGAAACAAAGAACTTTGTCCTTGGAGGCAAAGAGGGGAAGTATGAGATATAGTTTTCCCAACGCTCTTATAGGGTGTGAACGTGGGTATGAATGTTGCAGCGAGGAAAAGGGTGGAGGCTGGAGATGTCAGTCTGGGGGCAATGTGTGGGTGAATATAATGGGGAGAGAATTCTAGTTTGGAAGTTAGGGGGAGGTGGGGTTTCCCAAAAAAACTGTTGCCAGAGGCTGGGGAAAGGGGTTGTTGAGGGGGTTCGGACATGTAGAGAGAATGGGGCGAAACAGAAGACTTCAAGAGTGTATCAGTCTGTATGGAAAAGGCGGGGGAGGGGGGGGCCTAGGGAAGGGGGGAGGGAGGGGGTAAAGGGGGTTTTGTGGAGGGGGTTGGACTTCCAGCGGGATGCGTGAGCGTGTTTGTAGGGGTGAATGGAGACAAATGGTTTTTTAATACTTTACGTGCTGTTGGGGTGTGAGCAAAATAACATTTATGAAGGGGGTTCAGGGAAAAAGGGGAGGCCCGGTTTAGTCCCCGGAGAGGGAAGTACGTGCCTGCACTCTAAGGGGGGTGTTAAGTTGCAGTTTTTAAAAAATGTAGTGTAAAGCACCCCTTGGCAAGCAGTGAGGGTGAATGGGTGAAAGTTTTCTTTTTCGGGCCCCCCTGCCTTGGGGGAAAACGGCCGGTGTGATAAAAAAAAAAAATAATAAAAAATACTCAAACGCACTGAGAAGGGAAAAACTTCTGTACTTGTTACCAAGCAAAACCCCAAACCAGCACATATGTATGGTTTTCCCAAGACCCAAAACCAATTTCCCTCAGACCCAAACACGTCAGGAATAGGGTGCTCCACACAACTACCGGGGTTCTTGCCAAACATCTTTTCCCGCCTTTTGGGGGCCTTTACCCGCTCACTAAAAAAACCAGGCGACCTTCTCAACCGCACCGAACCTCCCATCCGTAACAAGAAACTAAGCATTTGGGTGTGACTTCCCCTTAAAAAGTACCCCACCAAAAAAACCATCGAGGTTCTCCGACGTAAATCAATCAGGACCTTAATCTCCTTTTCCTCCCCGGGGTTTTGTTTTACTTTATTTAAAATCTGGTTAATTTCAAAATGTTTTTCTTTTTAATAAAAAGCTCTAAAAAAAATACGGCATGGAAGGGGGGCCTCTAAAAATGCCGTCCTAGTACTTATACATGGAACACCTAGATCCCCAACACTTCGCCAACATCATCCCCTTTAAGCGTCACTTGGTTCGTTACGGGGCGATGTCCTCGTAATAACTCCAAAACTTTTTATTATGATCTTCAGGGAAGGGTCACGCAATTGAAACCCCGATCCGTTTACACTAGAAGAAGAGCCAAGACAAGCCCTTTCCCCGACTCCTCATTCAAAAGTAGACAACAACCTAAATTTCAAATTTATCGGAACCCACCAATAAAAATGTCTCACACATTCTATTCCAGTCAAGATACCAAGACCAAAAAGGCACATCATCGGGTTTTTCCTAAAGCAACCGAATTTGCAGTCCTGAGTTTCTTGACGAGGAATGTACATATATTCACCAAACATTCACTGAGTTACATTTTCCTTCTTTTTTCATCAAAGACTGCAAGAAAAGAGCTCTTCAGATCATTAATTCTCCACGCGTCAACACCACTCCCAACAAAGTTATAATTCTTCCCAACAGCCAGGTTGCACTGAACGTCTGAAAAGTACTTTCACAAGCTAACACCAGAGTCGCCATCGCTTCTAGCACTTCAATAAAGGATCTAACCAGGACACAATCCAAGCACCACGAACCAGTCAATGCAGGAGTTTACACTATACCCTGTGGAGGCTGTGACAAGATTTACGTAGGTGACACAGCAAGAAACCTGGACACCCGCCTCAATGTACGTATTTACGCATGTAAGAACGATAACTTGAACAACGCCTGTGTACAACACCGAAATTCCACCAATCATCTCATGAAATTCATAGACACCCAATTAGTGATCAAAGAAACTAATTTCCGCAGACGCAAGTGCCTCGAATCAGCACTGATCGCTATTTCGAATGCAATTAAACAAAACAACGGCAGCTTCACCATCTCCGATGTCTTAGCAAGAATCCTCCTGAAAACAGTAAACCCTGCCATCACATAGTCTCTCCTGTTATACTACTCAAAACACATTACAGAGAGTGAACACTGAAACAAGCTGCCTCTTTCCAGTCTATATTTGTCCAACCTATTTTTATGTTACCCAAGTAATAGCTTTTATATCCTTTTACTCTTGTACGAATTAATTGATCTATCATATTGTATTACTTTTGTCACTACCACTACTACTACTACCACTAGTGAACATCGAAATGTTACCTCACTAGTATTGCACCTCACTCTGAGCCTTTATATACCCTCTGTGTCCATGTATTGTTTGTAATGGCTTGATAAAGCTCCTGGAGAGCGAAACGTTGCCACAATAAATGTCACATTAGTTGCACTTGTGTCCTTTTACTTTGCTTATATCTTATTTTTGTGAACATGTCAAAAGTGTTCATGTTTTAGATTTTGGTTATGTCTTAGATTATTGGTGATCATATCATGTCTTAGTTGGATGTGTGTGTGTTTTAGTTTTGGTAATCATGCTATGTAGTGTCATAGTTTTTAGTATTCATATCATAAGTGATCATGTCTTAGTTTTTGGTGATCATGTCTTAGTGTTCGTGTTTTAGTTTTAGGCACACATGTCTTAGATTTTTGTGCTTATGTCCTGTCTTAGTTGGTGTGGTGATCATGTCCTAAGTGATCGTATCTTAGTGTTTAGTGTACATGTCCTAGTTTGGGTGGTCATGTCATAATAGTTTAGTGGTCATGCCAAAAGTGTTCATATCTTAGTTTTGGTATTCATGACTTAGTTTTTGTGTTCATCACTTGTGCTCCTGTGTTAGTGATTAGTGTTCGTGTTCTAGTTTTGGTGCTCATGTTATGTCTTAATTGAATGTATATCTATTTAGTGTTTTGGTGATTAGTTATCATGACTATAGTGTTTTGAGGAGATGGAGCAAGGATGAGGGTGGGTGTTGGGAGATGTGGGTGATGGGTGAGATGCTGGGAGATTGGTGGAGCCTGTGGGAGGCGGAGGTGGATGTGGAGAGGTGTGGGTGAGATGGAGAGAGGGACTTGATTTGAGGAGTAGGAGTAGGGAAAATAGATGAAGTGTGGTGAACATGATTTAAGGAGATGGTGCAGGGAGGAGTTATAGTTGTGGGGAGATGGGGTAATGGGTGAAGGGAGGTGGATGTGGGAAGGTGTTGGGGAAATATCGATGGAAAACTCTGTGTTGTGAACATTATCAGTGAAAAATTGTGGGTACATGAATGTTGTAACATGTGATCTGTTGAGAGTTGTGACTTGTGAGAAAAGTATGTAAAAGCGTTGTGGGTGCATGTGATCAGAGCCGGATTAAGAAGTTTCCGGGCCCTAGGCTATTCAGATTGGCGGGGCCCCTTTGAGTTAGGGGTAAGCGAAGCGCCCCCTTAAAAGCTTGGGGGGGGGGGGGGGGGGTCGGTGTGACCCCTTTTTAAAGGGTCTAATTAAATAAAATTCGGGCCCTTTTTTAGTTTAAAATTTTAAATGGGGAAAGTACCAAAAACAACCAAAACCATTTCCAAAACCAAATTATAACTACTTTTTAAAAACATGAAATTTTTAAAGAGAAAAAACCAAGACAGAAAGTATTACAAATTTACTTTTAAAAAGAAGTGGAAACATGTACCTTTTATAATCAGCAAAACCACAACAGCACTATTATTCCCTTTAAAATCCCCTGACCTTTAAAATTGTTATCATTGCATCATGCATAAGCCCTTAAAATTTAAAAAAACTCAAGAAAGTAAAAATTTTTTAATTTTCCCCGGGAAATTTTTAAAATTTAAACCTTTTTCGGGAAATTTAAAAAATTGGCAAAATCATCAATTATATTCTGAAAATCAAAAATTTCTTGTTAATCAGACCAATGGCCCAAAAAGGCCCTAGGTTACCCCAATTTTGTCTTGGCCATTTTTAAAGGGACGGGTTTTTTTAAACCTTTTTAAAACAGAAAATGAACGTTTTTCCTTTTACGTTAGAAACGGGAAGGGGTTGGGTTTAAAGGGCGATACACTAGGTCAACATTGGGGAAAGGGGTTTTCGGGAATACCTGCATTTTTTAAAAGTTTAAAAGCAGTGAGGGCGCACTTTTTTCGGGTTTGGAGCTTTAATCTGATTCAAAACCCCCAAAAAAAAATAAACTATTTCTTCAACAAATTTGCCTGAACACTGCGGGAAAGGGTTTTTGCAATTTTAAAATGCGGCTTCCCCCAAATTTCTGAAACCTGGCATAGTAGAAATTTTTGAACAGAAATCCAAACTTGTCATTAAAGATTCTGGAAATTTTCCCTTTTTTTTTCCCCCAAATTTTCTGAAAACAGGAATCCAAATGACAAGTAGGGTAGCGGCTTACTTTTCTCCCTTTGTACAACAAAAATTTCAGGGCCGGGCTTTTAAAAAATTGCTTTTCCCTTTTCCTTGACCGCTGATGATCAGCCCTTTAAACTGATTCTTTCACCACATTTAGCTTTCTCTTTAAACATTTCAAAAGCTTCATCATTTGCGAATTTAGCTTACAAATTCCACAAAGCCTACATAGGGGTTGGGCACAAGTAGCCTTTTCCCAAATTTAAATTTTTCTGAAAATGCTTTTTCGTGGCATTTAAACCGGTTCCGTATACAGTTTCCCCAAAACAAAACAGAGTAAAGGGCCCAAATTTAAAATCTTCCCAAATTTTATCTAAACTTCTGCTTCGCTTTTTGTAAATTTTCTGTCCCGGTCTTCATCCTCGTTTTTGGGTCAAAGTAGAACGTATTTCAGCAACGTCTTTCAAAGCATGTGTTGCTCATGCTGCCTGACCACCTTGTTGTTGAAAAATGATTTGAAAGACATCTTTCCCGAATGGGTTTATTGAGTATACTCCACCGATGCGCTGAAGCAGAGAAAAAAAAAAAGAGTACTTAAAAAATCCCAAAAAAAGAAACTGCAGGGGGACACAACACCTGCCAGCACAAGACCCACAAGATTTAAAAGAATGTGCTTAGCAAGGGGACACATTCACAATGGGTTGATTTTTCTTGATACGGGGGTTGCAATCCATTATAAATTTTCCCGACATGGGTTTTTGCAAATTTTCCGGGAAACTCCGGCCACGGCAATCCCAAAAAAGAGGAAAATCATGTTTTAAGCAGAGTACCATACTTTTCCTTCAAACATTGGTTTTTCCATCATGGCCTGAAAAGAGGAATGAATTTTTTAAAAACGCTCCACAGGCTTAAACCCCTGGAGTCGACAAAAAGGAAAAAAATGAAAGTCAAATTTATCTGTATTTTGGGAAAAAAACTGTGTTGAAAACTACACTTATTGCAAAGTATTTTGCAGTTTTCACAGCTCTATGATTTTTTATTGGGACCTTTTTAAATCATCATTTTTAATAAATTCATTGCATAAAGTAAAGACATGTAAATACATGGGCCCCTTTCCCCATTCCCAAGGCTGACACATGATTTTTCTAAAATGGATCCCAATTGTGCTAACAGGTTTTAATTTATTCCTAGGGAAAATTTCCATTTTTTTCCCGGGAACCCAAAAAAACCCATTTTCCTTTCCCCGGAAAGCAAATCCCTTTAACTAAGAATTTTACAACACAAAAAACCCCTTTCTAGAAAAAAATTTTCTCCAATAAGGCGCTCTTTTTTCCGTTTGATTTTCCCCAAAAGAAAAATCCAATAACCTTTTTTTTTTGTGCACGAAAAACACTGGTAAAAAGCCCGGGTCCCGTAGTGGTGCTGTTTTTTCATGTTCCTCCCAAACGCCCGGGAAATTTTTTCCCGTCATTGAACCCCTGTGTGAAGGTATTTTCTTTGGTAGAAAATAAACTTGCATGCTAACATACACTTTTCCCCCAGCTTCAGAGTATACCATTTTCCCGATCTTCTCAAAATTCCCGAATTTGCAAAAATTCCCATAAAACGTAGATTTACTTTAAACAACGACGACTTCCATCATCATAAATCCTTGCTGATTTCCTAAAGTCAATGTTCAGAGTTTGACTAAAGTTTTCTGCAATGAAAAGCATTACGTAGAGAATTCTGGGATTACATTTGGCCATGAGGCAGGATCTTTTAAGACAAATCCTGTGGATGAAATGTTCCGTTGAGACATTGAGGGAGACACAAAAGAAGAGATGCGGGCTGAGAAATAATGGAGGGAGGGCTTCCTGTATGATCTGACGTATCTGCAGATTCAACTGTACTGGAACATCAGAAACTGTTTTCGTGAGCATGTCTGTGATCTTTCTGCAGCTTCCTACATCTTTCTTTTTCTGTTCTTCTTCTTGAATTTTCTTCTTTCTTTTCTGTGACCTATTCGCATAAGAACGTCCAACATCACGTTCACGAGATGCCATAATGAGGATGTATCACTGTCTGTAATCATCAAATACAAATTTTTTCATTATCAATTATAATTAATTTTTAATTATTATTAAAAAAAATTTCTGTCAATTGGGGGGATAGGGGCCCTTGTAGCCCCCTTTCCTCTGGCTGCGCATCTAAAAATTCAAAACGTTCCCAGAAAGGAGTCTATACAGAACTTTTTCCATAGATTAGGGTTTGTGATTTGGGCTACGAATATTTTACTAATTTATTCTCCTTGATCTCCAATTTACTTAAACAGAAATCATACCGAGTCCAAAAACAATGCACAATGGTATTTATATTACCATTTTTATAAACTAAACTAATCATTAAGTTTTTCTGATATATGGCCTACCACCAAAGATAGGACATGAGAATTAAAGAATGCAGGGACAATTTTCAGTTTCACCCAACCAACGATTTTCTGATGTGGCTTATGTGTTTCTGGGGAAATATGTAGTAAAATTTAAATTTATGTTCTACATCACTTCCGTCGCAACTTGAAAACTAAGCATTTGCGACGGAAGTGATTTAGAACATCAATCAATTGGGGATTGTTATTGAAATGATAAAAGACTTAAAGACAGGACAAAGTGCTTTTAAAACCTACAACGGAAGTCAGTTTGCGTTTTTTGGTTTTTCTTTATAGTATTTTAAACCAAAAATGCGTCTTTACTGGTCAAGTAACCTATCAGGTACCTCCCTTAACATTTAGAGGCGAAAACAAACATTTATCCATACACATAAAAGTCTATCAACAACATTTAAATTAAAATTTTTTCACAGTACAAGTCTAGAAAACGTGTTTTACAAACAGAAAATTGGAGGGGAAATCTCCCATACTCCCCCTTTACCCGGGAAAAAAACAGCTTTTTCTGATGTAAAAAAAAGGCGTGTTGAGTGTTGCCATCTATTTTTTTAGGTTTATTTATTTTCTTTTTTTAAAATTTTATTTAATTATTTTTTTTGTTTTGATTAATTTTTAAAAATAAAATTTTTTCTCCCAAACACTTGAACTTGGGAGGGACCCCATTTGGGCCCTTGCAAACAGGGGCGCAGTCTTGGATGAGCCCTGAACCCCCTTTGGGCCGCGGGGTCCCAATGCGCGGGGCCCTAGGCAAATGCCTATTTTCCTATGCGGTTTTCCGGGTTTATGATGTTTATGGCTTGTTTTAGGTTTTGAGTGAAAAAAAATTGGGGTTGATGGTGTGTGGGGTTGTTTGGAAGTTTGTGTTAGAATGAAAAAGTAGAATAAATTTTTTATCAGATATTGAGGGAAAAATATGTAAAAGTGTTTTTTGGCATGGTGTGATCTGTAGTGAGAGTTAAGGGTTGTTATGGGTGATTAGAACAACTTATTTTAAAAGGCTGCCCTCCCAACCCAAGTAAATTGCCTTTGGGCCCCTCGGTTGGGAGGTTTTTTTTGCAGCTCACAGAGATTTTTTCGAAACTACCCCTTTTGGGGCAAAAAAAAACTTGATATACCCGATTTGGTAAATTTAAAAAAGACCGTTGGGTGTTTTACCCGGGATAGTATATGTGTTTTGGTGGCCCAGGGTTAGGTGAGGTAACGGGGTGACCCCCACCCTTCTTGCGCCGCTTTCCCTCCCGAGATCTTAACTGAGGTCGGGGGAAAAGTACCTCAAATCCCTTTTTGGAGGGTGTTGGGCAACCCCAACCCCAGGCATATAAGGGAGGGTAAGGGAATTTTCATTTAGGTACTATCTGGGAAAAACAACCCGGGAACCTACCCCATACATCCCTTTTTGGTGAAAACGCGAAAAACATCATGAAGGAAAAGGGGAGTTAGAATTGTGCTTAAACGTTTGAAATTTGCTGTGTCCCGTTGTGGGGAATTTCTTGTTTGGGGTCTTGTGGGGTTTTGAGTCCAAAAAAAATGGGAAGGGGTTTTAAAATTTTCATCTTGTTTGGGTTTAAAGAGTGAAAAAAAGTTAGTGGATAGGTGAAGTGGGTGGGGTGAGGTTTATGGTAGGTCGGTAAAAATGAGGTGTTGGGGGATGGAAATTGAGGTGTAGGGGAGATTCCAGGGAAAGAGTTTGGGGTTTTGTGTTCCTCCCATTTTTATGTTTTAAATTTTTGGTTCATGATGTGTTTCTTTTTAGTATTCCGGAAAAAAAAAAAAAAAAATTTAGTGTAAAATAGGAAAATTGCATCTTTTTTCTTTTTTTGTTTGGGACTAGCGTAAATTGCGTTGCTAGAGAAAAATTAAAAAAATTTTTGAAAAAAAGAATTTGTGTAATGATTCGCCTTTTTTAAACCTTTTCCTCTTATTGGGAAACCAACTGAGTTAAAACCCTTTATTGAAATGTTTGCCACATGTAAAGATTCACCCTTTATCTTTCCCCATAGGGGGAAATTTTTTTCAAATGATATGGGATGTGTTTGGTGGTCACCAGTGACATCACACCCACCTGGGTTTACCTGACCCAACTTGTTGACTGCTTATGAGTTACAAAACTTGCCCCATAGGGAGAACTTCACCAAACTCTTACTTTTATTACTTACCTCTGACCCCACAGGGGGGAACTTTACCAAGTGTGTTTTGAATGAAAATTGTGAAACTGTCTACCTTGTGAGTGTCTATGCTTCCAATTGACTGAAACTGTCTGCCATTTGAGTGACTATGTTTACCAATTGTGTTTACCACAGAGAGAGAAATTTTAAGGGGTAACTCTAAAATATGTTACTCGGGAGCTGGAGTAGCTAAAACACCCGAAATCCGAAAATTCGAGGTAAAATTCGAGCCTGGAGCTGGAGCTCGATGTTAGAGTAAACCTCCGAAAAATTTACCCCCCCCCCAAAAAAAAAAAAAAAAATTAGAAATTTGAGGTAAAAGTTGATCTGAAGAATTTGAGGGTAACTCTAAAAATTCGAAAAAACCAAAACCTGAAAAATCTAGGTAAAAGTTGATCCAAGGAGATGGAGTTCAAACTTAGGGTAACCCAAGGAACTGAAGACCACAAAAAATGGAAAAATTTTCGAAAATTAAAAAAAATGAAGAAAAGATGATATCACTTACAGGAAAATGGAAGAAAAGATGTCAACACTCCTGGAAAATCTGGCAACCCCTATTGGCCCCCAAGGGGGTAGAGGCAGAGTCAGGGGGTGTAGCAAACAAAAAAAATAATAAAAAGGGGGGGGGGCACAGTGTGGGCAGAGTCAGGGGGAAAAGTGGGAGTTTGGCACACCTGTACCTTTGATGGCGGCGTCTTTTGATGCACCGCTCTGAAGAAAAGTACAGTATGGCAGTGATGGGACTTGAGCTAGAGTTCGTCACGGCCACGCTAGCTGGAGATTCGTCTGTAAAACCTTGCATTTGTGGTCACAGTGGTGCCTATGCTAACCTTCCTATGGTGTAGAAATATACCTAGTTGGACGAATCTTATTGTGGCTAGCTGGTCCAGTGGCTAACGCGACGGTCTGGAGTTTTGAGACTCTGACCACGAGTTCAAATCCCGCCCGTGGTATGGTTTATCAAATACTTTCTTGGGGCTATCCTCTGAATCAAGATTCAATGGAGTTGTGACTGAAGAATATCATTACCATAATGGTATTCAGTATCAACAAGATGAGGAAATGGGTCTCTTAATCTGAAGACCTATCTTCAAGCAATGGTTGTATCGGTTCAAAACAGAGATGGTCTGTGAAGACAGTGCAAATGAGATTATATCATCAGTCCCTGGCACTGTAGCACTAAACACATAAGAGATTGGAAGACGAAGCTGGTGTTCGGTTCTTTATTTCTAATGAATTCGAAGTATAAACAGAAAAAAAAAACGCATACACAGTAGTCAGATGAAGTGCTATAGCTGAAGTCACGACACAGATTAGTGAGATCAACTGGTGGAAGTCATGCCAAAGAGTTGGGCCACAGCTTTGCTAAAAGGTTGAACGATGTATCCACAGAATCAAGATACCATGGTATTGCTGAGTCAGACAAGAATGATTATAATATTGGGATTCACTCCTGAAAATATGAGAAATTAGACACGTGTAATATTTAGGTATCTTTGTTTGAAAACGTAAAGTCAAATAGAGGTTGTATCAACTCAAAATTGAGATGATATGAGAAGACAGTAGAAGATGAAATACTCATTCTAGTCTTCAACTAGTCTTTCAGCCTTGTGTCTTGATTACTCTGAAGTAAACACTAGAGTAAGATGAAGTACAGCTTTTGAAGTCACGTCACAAGTGGTCAAGATGCAGTAGTGAAAGTAAATTATTCCAGAGCTTGCGAAAAGGTTGCAGGAAACATTCTCTGTTTCAAAATTTATTGGTGTTCCTGGCTAAGAAAATAATCTTTACAATAATGGTATTCAGTACCAACGAGATGAGGATTCTGACACATTTGCATCATCTGGGAATCTTCATTTGACGATTTTTGTATAGCCAATAATGTACTCATTCCTTCAACATTGAAGAACTTTGCAGAGAAACAGGGTAATGGTAAAAGTTCCTACCCCATCAAAGGGTATAGCAGAAAACGGGCTTTAAAATTGAACAGTTTTAAAAGCAGTAGTGAAGCAGGACATGCCGAAGTGTTGGGTAAGAACTTAGTAAACAGTTTAAAGGAGATAGCCTTTGAATCAAGATTTCATGATGATGCTTTGTTTAAAAAGTTTTTTTTCAGAAAGGGTATTAAAGCCCAACAAGATGGGATTTAGAATATGTGTTTTACAACCCAGGTTAAAAAAGGCCCTGTTTCCGGGGGTGTACGGGGAAAAAAAAAAACACAGAAAAATTTTTAAATTATATTACCCTTTCACTAAAAATAAACACAAAAACACTATGTACAGAAAAGGTATTATGCACGCCACGGAATCAAGGCAGAATTGAACCCGTAGAATGCAGACCCCCGGGTTTAAACCAGCTCTCGAATGGAAATGACAAGGGTGAAAACGTGAGTGGTATCCAGTCACCTTCACATTTTGCCGATCCACAAATGTTTGGGCTAAACCCTAGATACTGACGATATGGGGCCCTTAATCGTTAGATTCCGTAGTATTGGTTCGGGGTTTGGGGAGGACCCTATGTGAGGTGTTAACTCTCTAAATTAAGATCAATATCTTTGCATGCAACATCTACTCTGGGATCTTGATATTAAAAACCCGTTTCTCCAACAGCAGCTTAAGAATTCATAAAGATGATAGGGGGGTATGCAAAGACAGAAAGATGAGACATCAATCTCTCACCTTGTTGAATCTGTATTTAAGGAATCTGAATATCGCACAAGATGTACACTTACCAAATGGTAGTTCAATGGCAGTTTAAGTCACATCGAAGTGCTCGAGAATTTTTTAGTGACGAAACTCCTAGTCAAGATTGGTCAGAGTTTTGGTAAAAGGTTTAAAAAGAAAGATATACACTTCCATGGTTTACTGGTCAGACAAAAATCAGCCCCGAAAAGATGCGGAATCGAACAAAAAAAACACTGGTAACTCTTTTGGAAATTGATCGCTAAAAGTGGATTTAATTTTAAACACACAGTAAAATTAGGGAATCAGTCCTTGTCTTGTTGACTACAACAGAAAAAGGGGCGAAAAGTTATCATCCCTCAGCCCGGGAAGGGGGTTTCAGTACCTTGATTCAGTGTTTGTTTCATCTGTACCAAATTCCATAGTGATGCTTTGTTACTTCCCATGAGCGGGTTAAGAATTATGGGTTGCCTGAGGGGTTATCTACTAATAATACCCAATAACACCTCGTCTGTCCCTTTATGATGATGCAATGATAGTCAAGCCCTTGTCAACATAGCTTAAATTCTTCCCAAGTATTTTTTTATCAATTGAATCTAATTTTTATCATCCTAAACAAAAATTTTATATTAAAAAAAAAATTATTTTTATAAAGTGAACAATTTCATCCCTCAAACATGACCCATGAACAACTCTCTCACTGAATAAACAGGCATTAGATTCTGTCCCAATTCTAATGCTCTGTTTTTGTTGTAAGTTTTAGGGGTTTTCCCCCGTTTTACCTAATAAAAATTTCCTGTTTTAAAAATTTGTTTGTACTACCGTATAAACTCTAAATTATACCAGTGCAATGTTGAAACCAAATGTTGTTTTATAAAAAAAATATTTGTTTTAATTAATATTATTTGCTTAAATTTTGTCCAACACCATATTTACTATCAGTCAAATTTACTTTTGTACATTTGATCACTATATTCTCTCTTTCTATTTCTTTGCTTTATAATTATGCTTTATAATTATGCTTTATAATTATTTTAATCTAGTTTTATAAACATTTTTGTTTTCTCTTAGTTTTCTTCTAGTTTTCTTCTAGTTTTCTTCTAGTTTTCTTCTAGTTTTCTTCTATAACTACCATTACCTGCAGACTATCACTTCCAGTGCTAGAAATTTTATTGTGTTCGGTAAACTTCTTTTCTAAATCTGCAACTTTTGTCAAACTCTAAAACTATAAAAGTTCAATATTAATTCATCAAATCCGTACCATATAAAGAGTAAACTGTATCTGTAGTTTTAAAAACTACTTTTAACAGTCCATTAGCTAGTAAGATAAATTAGTTAAGTATCTCAATTATTAAGTTTAATATAACACTTTATTCAAAAATCTAGTTGTAGACTCACTCTCATTCTTATGATTACAAGCATTGATCCTGATATCAATCTTTTATTAAATGACTTACACGAATCAAACAGCAACTGTAATTATTATACAGCAGACCAAGCAAAGACATTACTCAGAGCAAACAATAACATAACCATCTTTAATTAGAATGTCAGATCTTTGAGCAAACATAACGACGACCTCACAGCATTACTCATTTCCCTTCATTCTAGTATGTCAGTCATCACACTCACGGAAACCTGGCTAAAGCCTGGTACTACAGATGTCTATGCCATTCCTAGTTACACAACCATACACATCTGTAGGACAGACCAACAAGGGGATGGAACAGCTATATACTACTCAAATCAACTTGAATGTATCAATAACTTTTGCACAAGAGATGAACATGGAGAATATATTATAGCTAAATTTAAATCAAAAGACCTGCAAGAGCCCCTCACAGTTATAAACATCTACAGAGTTCCACAGTCAAACATTTACCATTTTAGTGAAAAATTAGGAAACATGATAAGTGATGCACATATGAACACAGACCACCTTCTGCTCATAGGAGATTTCAACATAATTCTACTACATGGCCAGGACCCACAAGTAACCGAATTTACAAACACTATGAGCAACTGTTTGTTGCTACCAACAATATTAAAAATTACAAGAATCTCTGAGGCTAGTCTCTTTATTAGACCACATCTGGACAAACACCATATCCCCTTTAAAATCAGGTATAATCACAGACAACACCAGAGACCACTACCCTACCTTTCTCATAACCAACCAAGGTAAACTGCCCCAAGTTACCTTCAAACTACATAATGCGGTACTAGCCCCAATTACTACTTGTTCTATAATAATGGCTAACGTTAAAGGTGCCGTTCTTCCTTCGGAGGCGGATCTTTCGTCACCACCCATGGACGTAAGTTTTCCAGCTTCTCTTCCTTGCAAGTTAAATAAGCCCCTTAACAATTCTGCACCGGAAGCTGCGTTGTCTCATACGGTTCATTTGGGGGTAAAAACAGATGATACTGCTCTCGATAGTGAGGTGGCAGGATCACCTGTCCACTCGTCAGGTGAGAGTAAGGGTATTGCCTCCGATTCTATGTCTTGACTAAGGCTCAGACCATAACCACAGCTTCTCCTACCTCTTCTTCTCCCACCGTAAGTCCTTTCATTTTCCCAGATTTTATGTCCAAGGACGACTTTGTCAATTTACAGCGGGATTGCCCTTCACTTCGGGATTGTCATAATCAAGCTTTTAACAACAAAGTTATCCACGAGAGATACGTATCACATAAGTTTGAATATATTAATGGTATCTTATATAAATCTGTATTTAAATCTCATTCTTCAGCGATAGATTATTCCCTCCTTGTTGTTCCTACCCCATGCTGCGAGACAGTCCTTCAAATGGCTCATGATTTGCCAGTGACCAAACACTTGGCCCATCGTATGATGTGGCATAAACTCAAGCACACTTATTTTTGGCCACGAACGTACTCGCAGGTTACGATGAAGTATAAGTCTTGCAATAGGTGTCAGGTGCTTACAGCACAAAATACACACTCTATTTCGATAATACAATTTTCTATGAGTTACACTCTCCTCCAACTAAGATATAACTGAACGCAAATAACATGAACACAAACCAAACCACACGAACACTAACAACAGAATTTCAAGTCTGTTTTTCGATATCTCTAGTTCGACATCAACACCACAACACCCCACATCCCACATCACCCACAACCCACATCACCCAAACCCACAATTTTCTCGTTTTTTTACTAATTTCATCAGAAAAAAAGTCACAACAACCTCAATTATAAACACTTTTCAGCAACTCTAAGTTCGACACAAAACCCACAACCACAACACCCACAACCCAAGAACACCCACAACCCCACAATTTTTTCTGTTTTTAACTAATTTCATCAGAAAAGTCACAACAATCCCACTTATAACGTCTTTTCGGTTCTCTTGTTCGACAACATCGCCCACAACCCAACAAACACCCCACATCCCCATCACCAATCCCACAACCCCCACAACCCACAATTCTTTTACAAAATACAACACCAAGTCTAGACATTTTTTCTCGTTTTTAAACTATTTATCATAAAAAGTCACGACAACAACCCACTTTCATCTTTTTTTCGATATATCTAGTTCGACAAAATACCCACTTCCCTCATCACGTACTATTTTATTCACAATTTATTCGATAAAAATTTTTCCCTTCTTGTAATTGAATCTTAAAATGTTAATGCACATTCCTCCCTACATTACTAAAAATTCTAATAAAATTCCTCTCCATACCCATCTCCTTGTATCCACAAAATTGATTTTATACTCAACAACAACTTAATCTCACTACCCATCTACCTGAGACATGTTTCTACACCCTCCATCTTTTTCCAATTATCATAACTTTTCAATTCTATAAATTCTTATAAATATTCCACCATTACCTCTTTATTTCTGTTAAAAAATCCCTCATATTTCATTAAATTTCTAATAAAACCTCCCCATACCCTCTCCAATCTTCACTCACATTTCTTCAAATTCCAATCACTCGTTTCCATCTCACCTCTTCAGAACAAAACACAAAAAAAATCACATTTTCACATCCCAACAAATGCATCTCATCACCCCCTCAAATCCACTAAAATCACTGTAAACCAAGATATTCACAAAATTCTATAACCAACCTAACACACACAGACAACGTACTTTACTTTGAACACTACCATAACCTTCAATTCCATTGAATTACTCCAAAAAATATCATTCGAACACCACCAAACACACTCTGAATACTACCCCAAAACTAAGATCCAACATACCAGTAATATCCATTTATTGGAAATCGCCACATTTCCTCCCTACACTAAATTCTAATAAATCTATCTCCTCAACTCCACATTGTTAATTTTATTACTCATAACCCCACATTTTTTCTCAATTCATCTATTTCATCAGAAAAAAAATCACCTGTAATTTTGACTCAGTAATACTTCACAAATGTCAAAAATTTTTAGGAAACACACTCATTTTTTTATGAATATATCCACGAACACATCCAACTAAGATATGATATAAATCACCATTTTTAGCCACATTTCTCAATTTCGGTAATATGGACAAAATTAGGATGGGATAACATTAGAACATTCAAATTACGTTGGAGCACATTCAAAAATATATTGGATCACTTCCAAATACATTAGAGTACTCCAGAATTACTTTGAATGACTCCATTTTTTGGATGTTTCCAAATTAGTTTGAAAACTTTATCGTAAATCGAACATTATTTTCTTTTATGGTAAACCACACTCAATGGTAGAAATATTTACTCGATTTCCGAATAGAAACACATTCCCTCGCTCTGAGGACTCATTGGAGCTTATTTGTCTTACCCCAAAGTATTGCATCATGATTTTTGTACAAATCCCCTCCAGCGAGGCATGAAATGGTGTTCACACCCAGGTTATTTAAGATAATTAATCTCTTTCCAGACCAACTGTGTTCCTATTGTTCATAAAATTTGGTGAGGTCACAGGGCTGACAGACACCGTGAAATTAACTTAAATGAGATATAACATTGTATTCTATCCTCAATACTTTTTTTCCATGGTAAAGGTTTGTTGATTAAATTCATCATGTCATAAAAATTTTATTAAACATTTTCTTTTTATTGAATGAAATATCACTATATTATTAATCTTGGTGTAACAAACGCTCTAAACATCATACATCTCCCTCTAAGTCTTGTTCTTCCATGCCCCGGTCACATCCGGTACCTGTATATTTTAATATAATTTTTTTTATTTCATTAGCATATAATGGGGAGAAATTTGCACCATCACCTGTAATAGATTATTAACCAACTAAAAGTTACATTTTTTTCACTATCCCAAACATATTTCTTCCGTTAAACTTAAATATCTTCCATTCTTGACTTAAAGGCATAATCGTACTGTGGTCCCATTATTAATCTATAATGAATTAATAGCGTCTTGTTAACTTAAATGATGTAAAGTATTATGGTAGAATGATTTCTTGGTGTTCAGGTAGAGAGAGAAGGTCGAAATGGTAAGTGACCACATTTCATGGAGAGATAAATATGAGTTATATATTTTAATTCAAATATCTCTCTCTCTCTCTTCAGTTATAATTACTTCTAAACGACATTCCCTGAATTAAACACTGATACAAGGTATAATAATTTTTGCTTACCTCATGGAAGGGATCCCAAGCACTTCCTTCCAATCTAGAAGACAATATACTTCGAATCATCTTCTAATTTTGACATTGGTTAATGTTTTTCATTTATTCCTTTGACATACCATTGTTGGATCGATTACCTTCTTCCTAAATTTTAATTATCATATCTTCGAGTATAGGTTATAAATGTTGTATTCAGATATAATCATTTCAAGTTTCATTCCTCCCATACCTTTCAGAAAAGATAGACCTCTGTATATTTTTATTGTCTTTCACACTTTTTATGACTCTCTCAATGGTTTCATTGAAATTCTTATTTGTCTGCGAAAAGTATCTTTCTTTAAAACCTACACCAAATGGGAATCTCGTGATGTTTCAATTAAATTTTGAGAATTGGTATTTCTCAATGGTCCAGCATACCAAATTTGCTTATTAATGGCTGCCTAAATAAGGAAGATTCAATTTCCTTGATTACAGTGAGGTTAAACTCGATAACAGTTCAGGATGTATCACCTGATCTTCAACTCGGATCTCTTCAGATTAAATAATGGTTCTCTACTCCGATACACATCAGCATAAGGTCTATTTCTTACCCAAATTATATACTTGCACCATATCCTTTCATAGCAACACATTTCGCATGGAAATTAATTGCAGACGTGTCACGACAATTATTTTTAATCGTACAATTGTCCTTACTTCAATTTTAAAATATTTTTCCACCCTATTGTTCTGGCTCCATTTTCTTGAGATGGTTGTCGCACCCTGGTGAAGAGGTACTAATGTTGGAAATAATAAAAGACAGAGATGTTTTATACTATACACCATTCCTGCCAGATGTATGATTCTCTATTCAGTTGCCTAATAAGGTTTTAGAGTGCTTATATATATTTTATTTATATATATATAATATGATATATACTATATATTATCTATATATATATATATTTTATATTTTATGTTTTTTTTTTTTTTATTTTTTTATTATTCACACTGGCGATGTCCCCCAAGGCAGGGATGGCCCGCACGGAAAAGATAAAACTTTTCATCCATCATTCACTCCATCACTGTCTTGCCAGAAGGGTGCTTACACTACAGATTTTAATACTGAAACCACTTAACACCCCTCCTTCAGAGTGAAGGCACTGTACTTCCCATCTCAGGACTCAAGTCGCTGCCGGTTTCAAATGAATCCCTCATCAATGTTACTTTGCTCACACTCCAAACAGGAACGTCAAGATTTAAAAAAACAATTTGTCTCCATTCACTCCTTATCAACTCGCTCACGCTTGCCTGCTGGAAGTCCATAGCCCCTCGCACACAAAACCCTCCCCTTTACACCCCTCCCTCCATCCCTTTCTAGGCCGACCTCTACCCCGCCTCCTTCCTTCCACTTACATGTACTGATACACTCTTGAAGTTCTTTATGTTTCGCTCCATTCTTATCTACATGTCCATACACCTCTACAACCCTTCCTCACGCCCTCTGGACAACATTTTGGTTTTCCGCTCCTCCTCCCTAACTTCCAAACTACGTATATTCTCTGCATTATTATTCACACCACACCATTGCCACTCAGAAATGAACATATTCCATGCCTCTCCTGCCTTCTCCTCGACTGCAAACATAATCACCTCATGCTTCACACCCCTATAAGAGGTTGGTAAAATACTATTCTCTATACATTCCCCTCTTTGACTCCAAGGACTAGGTTTCTCTGTCTCCCCAGACTCCTAAGTGCAACCACTCACCTCTTTTTCCCTCATCATTCTTATGTTGATTCACCTCATCTTTCATAGACCAATACGCTGACACGTCCACTCCAAAATATCTTGAATAACGTTCACTCCTCCCTACTCTCTCAATCCAATATGACATTCAAACTTTATCACCTAATCTTTTTTTGTTATCCCTATAACCTTACTCTTTCCTGTATTCACTTTAATTTTTTCTTTTTGCACACCCTACAATATTCATCCACCCAATCTCTGCAGCTTCTCTTCAAGGAATCTCCCAAGAGCACCAAGTGTCATCAGCAAAGGAAGCAGCTGTGACAAATCCCACCCTGTGTGTGATTCGTTATCTTTTAACTCCCCGCCTCTTGCCAAGACCTCGCATTTAACTTCTTCTTTACAACCCCATCTATAATATATTAAACAAAAAACACGTGGACATCACACCATCTTGTCTAAGGCCTACTTATACTCGGAAAAAATTTCCCTACTTTTCATAATTTACTCTAACTTGTGCTCACTATCCCTCGTAAAACTCTTCACTGCTTTCAGTAAACCTACCTCCTACACCATAACTTGCACATCTGCCACACTTGCCCGTATCACCCTGTCATACGCCTATTCAAAATCCATAAATGCACACTAAGACCTCTTTAGCCTCTATATCTGAATACTGTTCTATCTGTTATTATGTTTCACTGTACAAACCTGGTCCACACACCCCTACCTTTCATTTAGAGAGAAAGGATAAAAGTAGAATTGACAATGGAAAGCATATAAATTCTATGGGGAAGGAAGGCGGGGTAGGGGGGACAATATATGGTCGTCCTCGAAAGGGTTGGAGAGAGGGGGTAAAGGAGGTTTAGTGGGCGAGGGCTTGGACTTATAGCAAGCGCGTGAGCTTGTTAAATTGGGAGTTGAATGGAGACGAATGGTACTGGGACCTGACGATCTGTTGGAGAGTGAGACAAGGGTAATATTCTAGTTGAAGGGATTCAGGAACGGTTATTTCATATAGTCGGAACTTGAGTCCTGGAAAGGGGTAGTCAATGCCTGCACTTTAAAGGAGGGGTTTGGGATATTGGCAGTTTGGAGGGGATATGTTGTGTATCCTTTATATGTATTGCTTCTAAAATGTTGTACTTGAACACCTCTGCAAATACAGTGTAATGTAGTGAGTGAGGTGAAAAGTGTGAATGATGATGAAAGTATTTTTTATTTCTTTTTTGAGTCACCCTGCCTCGGTGGGAGACGGCACGATTGAGAAATTATATATAATTTATATATTTTAATATTTTTATAATATAATATATATACTATATATTATATATATATTTATATATATATATATATATTGTCGTGGCCGAATAGGGCGAACCTTGCGAACTTGGCTTAAAATAGCAATGCTCATGTTGCCATACAGGACAAGTGAAAATTTGTGTATGCAATTATTTGCAAATCATTCTGAACCTAAACCGAAAAAATATAATTTCACTGGGCTTGTTTAGTTATTAAATTACTGTAAACAAATCTAAATTATATTGTAGTTGGGTTATGATAAAAAAATTGTTTTGGTTTTAATTAGGTTAGGTAAAGTTTTTCTAAGATTCTTTGGTGCAATTTATAAATTTATGATTAACATTTACGAAAAAAATATTTCTTTAAACGATAAGAGAAAATTTTTGAAAGGACTTAATTTTAATTGTGTTTCATTGCTAATTGACCAGTTTTACATATCGGCACGAAACCAAAATTATTTATATATATATATATATAATATATAGATATATAAATAATATATATATATATATATTATATATATATTTATATATTAAATAGATTATCTATATAGATATATAAATATATATATTTATATATATATATATATATATATATATATATATACTAGATATTTGGTAGAATAAACGACTGTTGAGTAGACTCAGGATGTACATGGTTATAGAGGGGCCACAGATATATCAGATTCACTTACTAGTTGTAGCTACACTGAGAGGAAAAGGTAGATGGATACAAGGGGAATTAGAAGCATCAGGGAGAGAGGAGGTGAAGGTTTTAAACTAAAAGAGGAGCATTTAGGGTAAGATATAACAGCTATTGGAGGATAGATGGGCTAATGAGAGCATAAGCAATGGGGTCGAAGAGGTATGGGGTGGTTTAAAATGTTGTGTTAGAGTGTTCAGCAGAAGTTTGTGGTTACAGGAAAGTGGGTGCAGGAGGGAAGGGAGGGGATTGGGGGAATGATGATGTAAAGAGGTAGTAATGGGAGTAAAAGTTAGCATATGAGAAGTTTTTACAAAGTAGAAGTTGATGCAAGGAGGGAAGAGTATATGGAGTAAAAGAGAGAGGTTAAGGAGGAGTGGTGAAGCATGTAAAAGAGAGCAAATGGAGAGGGTGGTGGAGAGTTATCAAAAAATTTTGTTGAAAATGAGAAAAAGTTTGGAGTGAGGTTAACAAGTTAAGAAAGCCTAGAGAACCAAATGGATTTGTCAGTTAAAATAGGGGAAGGAGAGTTATTACTGGAGAGTTAGTGGTTATTGGGAGATGGAGGGAATATTTTGAGGAATTGTTAAATGTAGATATAGATAGGGGAAGCTGTGATTTCGGTGGTATAGGGCAAGGAGGAATAACATCTTGTAGGAGTGAGGAAGAGTCCAGTTGTGAGTGTGGGGGATGTTCGTGAGGCAGTAGGTAAATGAATGGGTTAAGGCAGCGGGATTGATGGATAAGATAGAAATGTTAAAAGTCAGGTGGGGATATAGTTTTGGAGTGGTTGGTTGCAATTATTTAATAATTGTATGGAGGAGGGTAGGTACCTAGGGATTGGCAGAGAGCGCTGCATGTTCCTTTGTATAAAGGCAAAGGGGATTAAAGAGAGACGCGCACACAGCTCATTCTTCGGGGACTTTGTCTGTGAGTATACCTGGTAAAGTCTATGGTAGAGTTATAATTGAAGAATTAAGAGTAGAAGGAGAATAGTGTGAGCAGGCATGAAACACAGGAGGCTTTAGGAAAGGTAGGGGGTTGTGTGTACAGGTGTTTACGTGAAAACATATTAAGTGAACAGTATTGATAAGGCTAAAGAGGTCTTTTGTGGCATTTTATGGATTTGGAAAAGGATATGACAGGGTGGATAGTGGGGGCAATGTGCAGATGTGCAGTGTATGGTGAGGAGGTAGGTTACTGAAAGCAGTGAAGAGTTTTTACGAGGATTAGTGAGGCTCCAAGTTTAGAGTATGTAGGGGAAGGAGAGGAAATTTTTTCCCTATATAAAAGTAGGCCTTAGACAAGGATGTGTGATGTCACCGTGGTTGTTTTAATATATTTAATAGAGGGGGTTGTAAGAGAAGTAATGCGAGGGTCTTGGCAAGAAGGCGTGGAGTTAAAAGATAAGAATCTCACACAAAATGGGAGTTGTCCCTTCCCACCCATCACATACCGCCACCACGCAAAACAGAACAAGCACAAAATAGATAAAATCAAATAAGGAATGCAAATCACACAAGGGAGATTCGAAAGAGAAGTTGCAGAGATTGGTGGATGAATTTGTAGGGTGTGCAAAGGAGGAAAATTTAAAGGTGAATACAGGGAAAGGTTGAAGGTATGAGGATAACAAAAAGTTAGGTGATGAAAATTGGATAATCAGATTGGAGGGAGAGGAGTATGGTGGAGGTTGAACGTATTCAGATATTTGGGAGTGGAACGTGTCAGCGGATGGGGTCTATGCAAAGATGAGGTTGATTCATAGAAATTGATGAGGAAAAAGAGTGAGTGGGCACTTAGGAGTCTTTTGGAGGGACAAAGAACTTTGTTACCTTGGGAGGCAAAGAGGGAATGTATGAGGAGTATAGTTTTACCAAACGCTGTTATATTGTGGGTGAAAGCGTGGGTGATGAATGTTGCAGCGGGAGAAGGCGGGAGGCAGTGGAGTTGTCATGTCTGAGGGCAATGTGTGTGTGAATATAATGCAGAGAATTCGTAGTTTGGAAGTTAGGAGGGAGGTGCGGGATTACCCAAAAACTGTTGTCCAGTAGGGCTGAGGAGGTTGTTGAGGTGGTTCGGAATGTAGAGGGAATGGAGCGGAAACAGAATGACTTCAAGAGTGTAATCAGTCTGTAGTGGAAGGAAGGCGGGCGTAGGGTCGGCCTAGAAAGTTTGGAAGGAGGGGTTAAGGAGGTTTTGTGTGCGGGGCTTGGACTTCAGCAGGCATGCGTGAGCGTGTTTGATAAGGAGTGAATTGGAGACCAAAATGTTTTTAATACTTGACGTGCTGTTGGAGTGTGAGCAAAGTAACATTTATGAAGGGATTAGGGGAACGGAGGGCCGGTAACTTGAGTCCTGGAGATGGGAAGTACAGTGCCTGCACTCTGAAGGAGGGGTGTTAATGTTGCAGTTTAAAAACTGTAGTGAAAAGCACCCTTTGGCAAGACAGTGATGGAGGGAAGAAGGTGAAAGTTTTTCTTTTTCGGGCCCCCTGCCTTGGTGGGATTCGGCCAGTGTGTTAATAATATATAATAATAATATAATATATATTATATTTTTAATACATGTGTATATTATTATATACATATATACATAATATATATATATATATATATATATTATAGATATATTTATATATAATATATATATATTTATAAATATATTTAAATATATATTTATATATTTATATATATTTATATTATATATTGATAATATATTATATATATATATTATATATTATTATTTGTATATATATATATATATTATGTATTATATATATATACATATATATATATATATATATATATGTCGTGCCGAATAGGCAGAACTTGCGATCTTGAGCTTAAATAGCAACGCTCATCTTGCCATATAGGTCATGTGAAAATTTGTGATGCAATAATTTCGCCAAAATCATTCTGACCTAACGAAAAAAATATATTTCATGGGCTTGTTTAGTATTAAATTACTGTAAACAAATCTTAAAAATCTATTCGTAGTTGGGTTATGATAAAAAAAAAGTGTTTTCTTGTTATATTAAGGTTAGTAAGTTTCTATGATTCTTTGGTGCAAATTATAAATTTTTGCATTAAATTTACGAAAAAAAATATTTTCTTTAAAACGTTTAGGAAATATTTTTAGGAAAGGACTTAATTTTAAATGAGTTTTGCTAATTGACCAGTTTACTTATTCGGCACGACAAGTTATATATATATATATTTATATTGGTAGATAAAAGACTGTTGGTAGACTTAAGGATGTACATGTTTATAGAGGGGGCCACAGATATATAAGATCACTTTATAGTTGTAGCACACTGGTGAGTTTAAAAAAAAAAAAAAAAATAAAAAAAAAAAAAAAAAAAAGGTAGATGGGATTTCAAGGAGAATTGAAGCACAGGGAAGAGAGGGTGAAGGTTTTAAATAAAAGAGGGCAGTTAGGGTAAGCATATAAAACAGCTATTGGAGGATAGATGGGCTAATGAGAGGCATAGGCAATGGGGTCGACAGAGGTATGGGTAGGGTTTAAAAAATGTAGTGTTAGAGTGTTCAGGCAGAAGTTTGTGGTTACAGGAATGTGGGTGCAGGGTGGGAAGAGGAGCGATTGGTGGTATGATTGTGTAAAGAGGAGTAGTAAGGTGAGAAAAAGTTAGATATGAGAAGTTTTACAAAGTAGAAGTGATGCAAGGAGGGAGTGTATATGGAGAAAAGAGAGAGGTTAAGAGAGTGGGAAGCAATGTAAATAAGAGAGGCAAACTTGAGAGGTGGGTGAGATGTATCATCAATTTTGTTGAAAATGAGAAAAAGTTTTGGAGTGAGGTTACAAGTTAGAAAAGCCGAGGAGAAACAAATGGATTTGTCAGTTAAACATAGTGAGAGGAGGTTATTAAATGGGTAGGAGTTAGAGGTATTGGGAAGATGGAGGGAATATTTTGAGGAATTGTAAATGTAGATAAAGATAGGGAAAGCTGTGAAATTTCGTGTATAGGGCAAGGGAGGAATAAAATCTTGTGGAGTGTGAAGAGAAAGTTGTGAGTGTGGGGGAAGTTCGTGAGGCAGTAGGTAACATGAAAGGGGGTAGGCAGCCGGATTGATGGGCTCAGATAGGGAAATGTTAAAAAGCAGGTGGGGATATAGTTTGGAGTGGTTGGTGCAATTATTTAATTAAATGTATGGAAGAGGGTAAGGTACTAGGATTGGCAGAGAGAATTGCATAGTTCTTTGTTAAAGGCAAAGGGGATAAAAGAGAGTGCAAAATTATAGGGGGATAAGTTGTTGAGTATACCTGGTAAAAGTCTTGGTAGGTTATAAATTTGAAAGAATTAAGTGTAAGACGGAGAATAGAGAGCGATGAACAAGGGGCTTTAGGAAAAGGTAGGGGGTGTGTGGACCAGGTTGTTTACAGTGAAAAACATATAAGTGAACAGTATTAGATCCGGCCAACCTAGGTCTATGTGCATTTATGGATTTGGAAAAGGCATATGACAGGGTGGATAGGGGGGCAAATGTGGCAGTGTTTGCAAGTGTATGGTGTAAGGAGTTAGGTTACTGAATAGCTGTGAAGAGTTTTTACGAGGATATTGAGGCTCAAGTTAGAGTATGTAGGGAAAGAGGGAAATTTTTTTCCTATTAAAAAGTAGGGCCTTAGACAAAGATGTGTGATGTCACCGTGGTTGTTTAATAATATTTATAGATGGGGTTGTAAGATAAGTAAGGCGAGGGTCCTTGGCAAGGAGGGCGTGAAGTTAAAAGATAAAAGAATCACACCACAAAGGGTGGAGTTGTCACGCTGCTCTTGTGGATGACAATTGCTTTGGGAAGATTCTGAAGAGAAAGTTGCAGAGATTGGTGGATGAATTTGGTTTTGGGTGTTGCTCAAAGGGAAGAAAATTAAAGGTGAATACAGGAAAGGAGTAGTTTTGGGATAACAAATAGATTAGGTGATGAAAAGATTGGATATCAAGATTGGAGGGGAGAGTTGGAGGACGGTGACGTATATCAGTATATTTGGGGAGTGGACGTGTCAGCGGATTGGGTCTATGAAAAGATGAGTGAATCATAGAATTGATGAGGGAAAAAGAGTGAGTGTGCACTTAGGGAGTCTGTGGAGACAAAGAACTTGTCCTTGGAGGGCAATGAGGGGAATGTATGAGAGTATAGTTTTACAAACGCTGTTATATGGGGTGTGAAGACCGTGGGTGAGAATGTTGCATCGAGGAGAAGGCTGGAGGCAGTGGAGATGGTCATGTCTGAGGGCAATGTGAGGTGTGAATATTAATGCAGAGAATTCGTAGTTTGGATGTTAGGGGAGGTGCGGGATTACAAAACTGTTGTCCAGAGGGCTGAGGAAGGGTGTTGAGGGTGGTTCGGACATGTGAGGGGAGAATGGAGCGAAACAGATTGACTTCAAGAGGTGGAATCAGTCGTAGTGGAGGAAGGCGGGTAGGGGTCGGCCTTTAGAGAAAGGTTGGAAGGAGGGGGTAAAGGAGGGTTTTGTGTGCGCGGGGCTTGACTTCCAGCAGCATGCGTGAGCGTGTTTGATAGGAGTGAATGGAGACAAATGGTTTTTAATACTTGACGTGCTGTTGGAAGTGTGAGCAAAAGTAACATTTCTGAAGGGTTCAGGAAACCGGCAGGCCGGACTTGGTCCTGGAGATGGAAGTACAGTGCCTGCACTCTGAAGAAGGGTGATAATTGTTGCAGTTTAAAAACTGTAGTGAAAAGCACCCATCATGCAATGACAGAACAGAGTGAATGATGGTGAAGTTTTTCTTTTCGGGCACTGCCTTGGTGGGAATCGGACAGTGTGATAAATAATAATAATAATATATATATAGATATATAATACATGTGTATATATTATTTTACATAATATATATTATATATATAGATACTATATATTTTTATTATATATATAAATTAATTATTATTTTATATATATATACTATATATATAATTTATATTTATTTATATATATATTATTATATTATATATATATTTTATTATAATATATATAATTAATATATTATATATATTATATATATATATATATAGTCTATATATATATATATACTTACTATATTATGTCGTGCCGAATAGGCAGAACTTGCGTCTTGGCTTATAATTGCAACGGGCTCATCTGGCCAATAGGGACAAGTGAAAATTTGTGTATGCGATAATTTCGCCAAAATCATTCTTAACCTAACGAAAAAAAAATACGTTTTGATTGTGTTGTTTAGTATTAAATTATTGTAAACGTATATAAAATATATTTTGTTGGGGTTATGCCTAAAATTTAAATTGTTCTTGTTATAATTAGGTTAGGTAAGTTTTATAAGATTCTTTTTATTTTGGTGCAAAATTAAATTTTTTTTACATGAACACCATTAATGAAAAAAAATACATCTTTATTACGTATAAGGAAATTTCAGAAACGGACTAATTGAAATGAGTTTCTTGCTAGTGACAGTTTTACGTATTCGGACGACAGTATTTATTATATAATATATTATATTATATTTATATCATATATAAATATTATATATATATTTATTTATATATATTCTAGAAATATATACTATTATATATATTTTATATTATATATATTATATATATATACTACTATATATATATACATATTTATATATGTCGTGCCGAATAAGCCAGAACTGAGTTCTTGCTGAAATAGCATGCTCATCTTGCATATAGACAAGTGATAAATTTGATATGCAATAATTCGCCAAATTATTTGAATCTAACGAAAAAAATTATTTCATGTGTTTGTTTAGTATTAAAATTACTGGCCTAAACAAATCTGAAATATATTTAGTTAGGTTATTTACTAAAATTAATTCCTCTTGTTATAATAAGGTTAGACTTAGTTTTCTAGGATTTCTTTTGGAGCAAAAATTGAAATTTTTAACATTAACATTATGGAAAAAAATATATTATCTTTTAAATGTTTAAAAGAAAATTTCAGGAAGGAATAATTTAAATGAGTTTCTTGCTATTTGAGCAGTTTTACATATTCGGCAACGGACATATTTATATATATTAAAATATATATATTGTATATATATATATTTTTTATTATATTTATATATATTTATATATATATATGATATATATATATATATATATATTATATATATTATATATATTATATATATATATATTATATATATATATATATATATATATATTATATTTTACATAGATATATATCTATATATTTATATATATATATATATATATATATTATATATATTTATATATATATATATATATATATATTCATTCTTAAATATAATATATAATATAATATATATATATATAATATATATATATATATATATATGTCGTGCCGAATTAGGCAGAACATTGCCACTTGGCTTAATTAGCAAAACGCTTCATTCTTGCAATGTAGGACAAGTCAAAATCTGTGTATTGCAATAATTTCGCCAAAATTCATTCTGAACATAAACGAATTAAATATATTTCATTGTGTTTGTTTAGTTTTAAATATTGTAAAACGTATTTAAAATATATTTAGTTGGGTTAGGCTAAAATAAATTTGCTCTTCTTTAAAATAAGGTTAGGTAAGTTTTCTAAGATAATTTTGGTGCAAAATTAAATTTTTTTACTTTATCATAAATGAAAAAAATATATCTTTAAAAAATTGTAGGAGAAAATTTCATAAGGGAATTATTTAAATGAGTTTTGTAATTGACCAGTTTTACATATTCGGCACGACCAATATATAATCATATATATATATATATATATTATATATATTATATATATATTATATACATATATATATATTTATATTTATATATATAATATATATATTATATAAGTAGTGGATGAAGGCGGTCAGTGACTCCTGTTCCTCTATTAAATTAACCTGAGGGGGTCATCTGCGGGCATGAGTGGTTCCTCCTGAAAAAAAAGGGTGCGGCTAAGTTGGCTCCCTTTCACACCTAAATGTAATGGTCCTTTTTCACACCTATATGCTAATGACACTTAACCCACGCCCACGACCCCCCACCCAGGACCCACCCACGACCCCCACCCATGACCCACCAGACCCCCTCCCACGCCCCCACCACGACCCCCCACCCGCTGCCCCGGGCCCCCGCGCACCCCACAAGCCCGCCTCTCGCGCCCCGGGGCCGTCGCCCCGACCGTGCCTTCTTGCTGCGCCTCTGCAAGCGTCGTCCGGATCGCTCCCGCGGCCCGAATTTTTTTCCGATTTTTTTCAATTTTTTTGAATTTTCCTTGTGCTCTCCTCGGATCAAATTTTTGAGGTTACCCGATCCCCCACTTTCACCACACTCCAAATTTTTTTCGATTTTTTTTGTTTTCTCGAAAATCCAAGGTCTCATATCCTCGGATCAAGTTTTTCTCGATATCAATAATACAAAGATTACCCCACCATCCACTTATACCCTCTTTTGTCCAAGTATTTTCTCCTCCATTCCTCGGATCAAGTTGTATTGGATTCCCCCTCTGGGTATAAGCATTCAAAATGGACTCCCACTTTCACCCAATTTTTTTTCTCTCGATAATACAAAGACCCTACTTCCTAGGATCAAATTTTGAAGTTCCCCTCCACTTTCACCCATTTCCCATGTAGTTTTTTCTCGATAATACAAAGGACCTTCATCTCCTTGGATCAAAGTTTTGGATTGCCCCTCCCCACTTTCACCCCCACCCAAATTTTTTCGAAATTTTTTTTCTCGATACTACAAGTCTCCATCTCCTGGATCATCTTTTTTCTCGATATTCAAGAATCCAATTTCTTCGGATCAAGTTTTTCTCGAAATCAAAAGTCTCCATCATCCTTGGATCAGCTTTTCTACGATAATACAAAAGACTCCATCCTCTAGGAATAAAGTTTTTCTCGATAATACCAAGAATCCATTCTCCTTAGATCAAGGTTTTCTCCTTCCATCTCCCTCGGATCAAGTTTTTTTGGATTCCCCTCTGGGGGATAAGCATTCAAAATGAACTCCTTCTATGGGGCAGGAGTGCTCTCTCTTACTATAGGTCTAAACACAGTGTGACGTCACCCCACCTGTGTTTACTCGGCGGTCAGTGACGTCACGTGATGACCTAACACTTACAGGCTGAAATCTGCGTACTTACCCCCCTATGTCAATGACGTCACGTGTGTCCTCGCACACAGAGTTGAATCTTATCGGACTTACCCCTACACATTTCATATACAAATAGGGAAACAATTTTCTCTCTTACCCTGGTACCCAATTAATATTTCAACCATTTTTTTACGTTAATACCCACAAACAATCCACAATTTCTTCACAAAATACAAATTGTCTAGACATTTTTCTGTTTTAACTTTTCATCAGAAAAAGTCACCACATCACTTTAACACTTTTCGATAAAATTCACTAGTCACAATTTTACATATTACGAAGTTAATACGCACCACACACTCACTTTACTTGGAACACCTTCATAACACTCTCATAAATCATTGAAATTACTCACAATAATACTTTGAACATTTACCTACAACACTGAAAACACTTCCAAGACACATTTTTTGAATACTCCCAAATAAGATTGACAGCTTTAATTTATCTACAATTAATATTTCATTAACATTACAACTCTTCCCCATATACTCCCTCATCTCCAGATTTTTACAACAGTATCACAAAAAACTAACTCAACCACTTTACTTTGAAACAAACACAAACAACACCATCAATTACCTTTGAATACTCAAAAACATCATTCGAACACAGCTAATCACCACTGAATACTCCCAGAACACCTTCATCAATATTACTCTTGCAAATCATTTGAAACACCTTCAAAAAACACTTTTGAATAGTCTCAAACACTATTGTGTACTACTACTACACCACTGAATTCAGTCAAAACACACCAAATCCCATAAACTAGATCACATAACAGGACTAACACCCAGTTTTCACACAAATCCCCTTTCAAATCACTATAACAAGTCGATAATACAATTTTCTATGAGTTACACTCTCCTCCAACTAAGATATAACTGAACGCAAATAACATGAACACAAACCAAACCACACGAACACTAACAACAGAATTTCAAGTCTGTTTTTCGATATCTCTAGTTCGACATCAACACCACAACACCCCACATCCCACATCACCCACAACCCACATCACCCAAACCCACAATTTTCTCGTTTTTTTACTAATTTCATCAGAAAAAAAGTCACAACAACCTCAATTATAAACACTTTTCAGCAACTCTAAGTTCGACACAAAACCCACAACCACAACACCCACAACCCAAGAACACCCACAACCCCACAATTTTTTCTGTTTTTAACTAATTTCATCAGAAAAGTCACAACAATCCCACTTATAACGTCTTTTCGGTTCTCTTGTTCGACAACATCGCCCACAACCCAACAAACACCCCACATCCCCATCACCAATCCCACAACCCCCACAACCCACAATTCTTTTACAAAATACAACACCAAGTCTAGACATTTTTTCTCGTTTTTAAACTATTTATCATAAAAAGTCACGACAACAACCCACTTTCATCTTTTTTTCGATATATCTAGTTCGACAAAATACCCACTTCCCTCATCACGTACTATTTTATTCACAATTTATTCGATAAAAATTTTTCCCTTCTTGTAATTGAATCTTAAAATGTTAATGCACATTCCTCCCTACATTACTAAAAATTCTAATAAAATTCCTCTCCATACCCATCTCCTTGTATCCACAAAATTGATTTTATACTCAACAACAACTTAATCTCACTACCCATCTACCTGAGACATGTTTCTACACCCTCCATCTTTTTCCAATTATCATAACTTTTCAATTCTATAAATTCTTATAAATATTCCACCATTACCTCTTTATTTCTGTTAAAAAATCCCTCATATTTCATTAAATTTCTAATAAAACCTCCCCATACCCTCTCCAATCTTCACTCACATTTCTTCAAATTCCAATCACTCGTTTCCATCTCACCTCTTCAGAACAAAACACAAAAAAAATCACATTTTCACATCCCAACAAATGCATCTCATCACCCCCTCAAATCCACTAAAATCACTGTAAACCAAGATATTCACAAAATTCTATAACCAACCTAACACACACAGACAACGTACTTTACTTTGAACACTACCATAACCTTCAATTCCATTGAATTACTCCAAAAAATATCATTCGAACACCACCAAACACACTCTGAATACTACCCCAAAACTAAGATCCAACATACCAGTAATATCCATTTATTGGAAATCGCCACATTTCCTCCCTACACTAAATTCTAATAAATCTATCTCCTCAACTCCACATTGTTAATTTTATTACTCATAACCCCACATTTTTTCTCAATTCATCTATTTCATCAGAAAAAAAATCACCTGTAATTTTGACTCAGTAATACTTCACAAATGTCAAAAATTTTTAGGAAACACACTCATTTTTTTATGAATATATCCACGAACACATCCAACTAAGATATGATATAAATCACCATTTTTAGCCACATTTCTCAATTTCGGTAATATGGACAAAATTAGGATGGGATAACATTAGAACATTCAAATTACGTTGGAGCACATTCAAAAATATATTGGATCACTTCCAAATACATTAGAGTACTCCAGAATTACTTTGAATGACTCCATTTTTTGGATGTTTCCAAATTAGTTTGAAAACTTTATCGTAAATCGAACATTATTTTCTTTTATGGTAAACCACACTCAATGGTAGAAATATTTACTCGATTTCCGAATAGAAACACATTCCCTCGCTCTGAGGACTCATTGGAGCTTATTTGTCTTACCCCAAAGTATTGCATCATGATTTTTGTACAAATCCCCTCCAGCGAGGCATGAAATGGTGTTCACACCCAGGTTATTTAAGATAATTAATCTCTTTCCAGACCAACTGTGTTCCTATTGTTCATAAAATTTGGTGAGGTCACAGGGCTGACAGACACCGTGAAATTAACTTAAATGAGATATAACATTGTATTCTATCCTCAATACTTTTTTTCCATGGTAAAGGTTTGTTGATTAAATTCATCATGTCATAAAAATTTTATTAAACATTTTCTTTTTATTGAATGAAATATCACTATATTATTAATCTTGGTGTAACAAACGCTCTAAACATCATACATCTCCCTCTAAGTCTTGTTCTTCCATGCCCCGGTCACATCCGGTACCTGTATATTTTAATATAATTTTTTTTATTTCATTAGCATATAATGGGGAGAAATTTGCACCATCACCTGTAATAGATTATTAACCAACTAAAAGTTACATTTTTTTCACTATCCCAAACATATTTCTTCCGTTAAACTTAAATATCTTCCATTCTTGACTTAAAGGCATAATCGTACTGTGGTCCCATTATTAATCTATAATGAATTAATAGCGTCTTGTTAACTTAAATGATGTAAAGTATTATGGTAGAATGATTTCTTGGTGTTCAGGTAGAGAGAGAAGGTCGAAATGGTAAGTGACCACATTTCATGGAGAGATAAATATGAGTTATATATTTTAATTCAAATATCTCTCTCTCTCTCTTCAGTTATAATTACTTCTAAACGACATTCCCTGAATTAAACACTGATACAAGGTATAATAATTTTTGCTTACCTCATGGAAGGGATCCCAAGCACTTCCTTCCAATCTAGAAGACAATATACTTCGAATCATCTTCTAATTTTGACATTGGTTAATGTTTTTCATTTATTCCTTTGACATACCATTGTTGGATCGATTACCTTCTTCCTAAATTTTAATTATCATATCTTCGAGTATAGGTTATAAATGTTGTATTCAGATATAATCATTTCAAGTTTCATTCCTCCCATACCTTTCAGAAAAGATAGACCTCTGTATATTTTTATTGTCTTTCACACTTTTTATGACTCTCTCAATGGTTTCATTGAAATTCTTATTTGTCTGCGAAAAGTATCTTTCTTTAAAACCTACACCAAATGGGAATCTCGTGATGTTTCAATTAAATTTTGAGAATTGGTATTTCTCAATGGTCCAGCATACCAAATTTGCTTATTAATGGCTGCCTAAATAAGGAAGATTCAATTTCCTTGATTACAGTGAGGTTAAACTCGATAACAGTTCAGGATGTATCACCTGATCTTCAACTCGGATCTCTTCAGATTAAATAATGGTTCTCTACTCCGATACACATCAGCATAAGGTCTATTTCTTACCCAAATTATATACTTGCACCATATCCTTTCATAGCAACACATTTCGCATGGAAATTAATTGCAGACGTGTCACGACAATTATTTTTAATCGTACAATTGTCCTTACTTCAATTTTAAAATATTTTTCCACCCTATTGTTCTGGCTCCATTTTCTTGAGATGGTTGTCGCACCCTGGTGAAGAGGTACTAATGTTGGAAATAATAAAAGACAGAGATGTTTTATACTATACACCATTCCTGCCAGATGTATGATTCTCTATTCAGTTGCCTAATAAGGTTTTAGAGTGCTTATATATATTTTATTTATATATATATAATATGATATATACTATATATTATCTATATATATATATATTTTATATTTTATGTTTTTTTTTTTTTTATTTTTTTATTATTCACACTGGCGATGTCCCCCAAGGCAGGGATGGCCCGCACGGAAAAGATAAAACTTTTCATCCATCATTCACTCCATCACTGTCTTGCCAGAAGGGTGCTTACACTACAGATTTTAATACTGAAACCACTTAACACCCCTCCTTCAGAGTGAAGGCACTGTACTTCCCATCTCAGGACTCAAGTCGCTGCCGGTTTCAAATGAATCCCTCATCAATGTTACTTTGCTCACACTCCAAACAGGAACGTCAAGATTTAAAAAAACAATTTGTCTCCATTCACTCCTTATCAACTCGCTCACGCTTGCCTGCTGGAAGTCCATAGCCCCTCGCACACAAAACCCTCCCCTTTACACCCCTCCCTCCATCCCTTTCTAGGCCGACCTCTACCCCGCCTCCTTCCTTCCACTTACATGTACTGATACACTCTTGAAGTTCTTTATGTTTCGCTCCATTCTTATCTACATGTCCATACACCTCTACAACCCTTCCTCACGCCCTCTGGACAACATTTTGGTTTTCCGCTCCTCCTCCCTAACTTCCAAACTACGTATATTCTCTGCATTATTATTCACACCACACCATTGCCACTCAGAAATGAACATATTCCATGCCTCTCCTGCCTTCTCCTCGACTGCAAACATAATCACCTCATGCTTCACACCCCTATAAGAGGTTGGTAAAATACTATTCTCTATACATTCCCCTCTTTGACTCCAAGGACTAGGTTTCTCTGTCTCCCCAGACTCCTAAGTGCAACCACTCACCTCTTTTTCCCTCATCATTCTTATGTTGATTCACCTCATCTTTCATAGACCAATACGCTGACACGTCCACTCCAAAATATCTTGAATAACGTTCACTCCTCCCTACTCTCTCAATCCAATATGACATTCAAACTTTATCACCTAATCTTTTTTTGTTATCCCTATAACCTTACTCTTTCCTGTATTCACTTTAATTTTTTCTTTTTGCACACCCTACAATATTCATCCACCCAATCTCTGCAGCTTCTCTTCAAGGAATCTCCCAAGAGCACCAAGTGTCATCAGCAAAGGAAGCAGCTGTGACAACTCCCACCCTGTGTGTGATTCTTTATCTTTTAACCCCCCGCCTCTTCCCAAAAGACCTCGCATTTACTTCTCTTACAACCCCATCTATAAATATATTAAACAACCAGGGTGACATCACACATCCTTGTCTAAGGCCTACTTTTACTGGGAAAAAATTTCCCTCTTTTCTACATACTCTAACTTGGCTCACTATCCTCGAAAAAAAACTCTTCACTGCTTTCAGTAAACCTACCCCCTACACCATACATTTTGCAACATCTTGCCACATTGCCCCCTATCAACCCTGTCATACGCCTTTTCCAAATCCATAAATGCACAAAGACCTCTTTAGCCTTATCAAAATACTGTTCACTTTATATGTTTCACTGTAAACCCCCTGGTCCACACACCCCTACCTTTCCTAAAGCCTCCTTGTTCCCTCTGCTATCCTATTCTCCGTCTTACTCTTAATTCTTTCAATTATAAACTCTACCATACACTTTACCCGGTACACTCAACAGACTTATCCCCTATAATTTTTGCACTCTCTTTTATTTCCCCCTTTTCCTTTATACAAAGGAACTATGCATGCTCTCTGCCCCCCCAAAACCCTAGGTCCTTCCTCTTCCATACATTTATTAAATAATTGCACCCAAACCCCTCCAAAACTATATTTCCCCCCCTGCTTTTAAATTTCTATCTTTATCCCTCAATCCCGGTTTCCTTACCCCCCTTTTATTTTACCTTTCTGCCTCACGAACTTCCCCCACATCACAACTGGCTCTTCCTCACTCCTACAATATGTAATTCCTCCTTGCCCTATACACGAAATCACAGCTTCCCTATCTTCATCAAACATTATCAATTCCTCAAATAATTCCCTCCCATCTTCCCAATACCTCTAACTCTCCATTGTTAATAACTCTCCTCTCCTATTTTAAACTGACAAATCCATTTGTTCCTCTAGGCTTCCTTAACTTGGTTAATCCACTCCAAAACTTTATATATATATATATATATATATATATATATATATATATAATTATAATAATATATATATATATATATATATATATATATCTATATATACTATATATATATAGATATATATATATATATATATATATATAAAGGGTTAAAGGAGGTTGTTTGTGGTGAGGGGCTTGGACTTCCAGCAAGCGTGCATGAGCGTGTTAGATAGGAGTGAATGGAGACGAATGATACTTTGGACCTGACGATCTTTGAGTGTGAGCAGGGTAATATGTAGTGAAGGGATTCAGGAAACCGTTATTTTCATATAGTCGGACTTAGTCCTGGGAAATGGGAATACAATGCTGCACTTTAAAGGAGGGTTTGGGATATTGGCAGGTTGGAGGGTATGTGTGTGATCTCTATACGTATATGCTTCTAAACTTTTGTATTCGACACGCTCTGCAAAATAGCAGTGATAATGTGTATGTGGTGAAAGTGTTGAATATGATGAAAAGTTATTTTCTTTTGGGGATTTTCTTTCTTTTTTTTTTTTGGGTCTCCCTGCCTCGTGGGGAGACGACCGACTTGTTTGAAAAAAAAAAAAAAAAAAAAAAAATATATATATTGGGTGTGTGTGTGTGGTCGTGTGTTGTACCATCTATGCAAAATGCCACAGATTATACTGTCTATTAAAATATTTGACTGACAAAGTTTCAGATATATTGTTTTCCAAAATATAATATACCAGTCATCACTCCACTCCGTTACCATTTTCATCTATGAATTTAAAGCGAATCAATATCATTTTCTAACCAATTTTAACTCCCTCGCTGAAAATTTCTTTTCACTCAAAGTTTTCACACCAATCTTCCTTAGAGTTGATTGAACAGGTTGCAAAATTCCAAACCAAGGAAGATCTTTCATTCACACCGTTTCACAAATAACAATGAAATCGGCCATGTTCCCCATATTATATCTTTCCCATGGGTTCCGGGACATGTGGGGGGGGGGGGGGGTGAACTTACACACACTTCCATACACATAAAGTGTTGCCTATATAGTATTAAATGAAAAATTTCATTAAACTTACCAAAACTAGGATCAGCCATTACAAAATCCATTTTCATATTATTTTTTGGTTTGGTATAATAAAAGTTTTGAGATAAATGACTACCCATTCACATTCTCGTAACAATAAATTTCCAATATTTCTTCACTCCATCGTTGAGTATTTTCTCGTACTCACTACAAACACTTCTTTTGAAGAAACATGTTCCACCCATCAACTCTTTTTTGAATGGTTCGACTTTCTTAATTGTATATAAATAAACATTTCTATAAACACCACACTAGTATTTTGTCGCAACCACCTCCATATTACTTCTTCTGCTCAAGTGATTTCCAAACCATTTTCCTCCAAATATTTATACCAAAATTTCAATCGTTGTCATCATCGAAATAGAATTTTTTTTTATAATACAAATACACTTACATGGATTTTCTTACAAAGCATATATATAATTCCAATGTACATTTCAAATAATATGTAAGTCATTTTAACTTTCCTTATTTTTCAGTAAAAAGAAAATTCAGACAATAATTTTTTTTTGGCACACTTACTACTTGCTTGTGACGTCCACTATCCAGCCACACGTTAAAACAGGTTAAGAGCCTCTTCCCCCTTATTATTTTAAATGAACTAAAAGCATGACGTCACGATACTCATTGTAACACATTATCTTACCATTAATTGTCTTCATGCATTTCCAAAGTAGCACCATCGAATAGTAGTAACATGTCATAATAACATTGAAGTATGTTATATCCCATCCTGTATGACTCTAAACTCGTGGTGGTTCATTCAACCTATCGTCATGGTGAACCACGTATTGTTTTTCATGGAACAAATTTCTCTACAACATATAGTTATAAAAATACTACTCGACAACCCTCGGTGAAAAGAGTATAAGAAACACATTCGTAATTTGATTACAGAGTATTTAGAATGGAGAACGTGAAGTTTACATTGAAAAATTTTTACATAAGCAAGTGTCTACACATCACTGAACGATAAAGAAATGATAATTCGATAGAAGACCTTGATCACCACAACCCTCTCAAAACAAGGAAGGTGACTGAACAATATTCTCCACGATAAAGAAATGCTTATAGCAATTGAAGATTTTGAACGTGTGTTTTTAATGAGATATTATTGAGTAAATTCACCCACAATGTAATTTTTTAGAAATTTCCTAATGAGAAATATTTTTTTTTTCATTTTGTTGAGTAACAAACTTAATTTTTGGATTAATCTATATTTATCAAATTACAGGTAAAGAAGCAACAAAAGATGAAAAAAATATCTTTCGTTATTGAAAGGGAAAAATGACAAAAGATTTTAGTGGCAGTGATAAACTTCTTTTAGATACAACCAAGCAAAATTTTTAGTGGCTGTTAAACTGAAAAGAAAGTCAGGTTTTACACTTAGCAACAATATTATTTAGATCACGCTGATGTCATAAAGCATATCTAGCTAGTGAAGTCACTCGTGATAAATTAGGGAGCATAAACTTGTAAAAATGGAAAAAATAACCCCATGATTGTCAATTATGGTTCGCCCAGTTTGCGATGGGATCCTCCACATAAGTATTATATGAAACTGTAAAGTTGATAAGGCCTACTTAATACATGCAAAAATTTAGATACAAAGAAAGGACGTGAGATATATTCAAAGAGTGGCAATGAATGACGTGTTATGTGGTTATTAACAGAATCCTAAACGGGAATAATGGAAAAAGTTTGTTTCCTCCAGAAGGAATTGGATGTGCTCCGCCTGAGTGATGGGCATGCATACAAAACCTCTTCATGATTTTTGCAAAGAATAAAAAAACGTCGTAGAAAATACTGTTATCATTATGTAAAATATGACAAATTAACAATATCTCTATAATACTTTTTTTTTTTTGTTTTAAATTCCCCAGCACTCCTAAAACCTTTTAGTCAACTGAATAGATGTTTCAATACACTGGCAGGATGGTGATCGAGTATAAACATCTCTGTTCTTTGTTGTTCATACATTATTTACCTCTTCCCCCAGGGTGGCACTAACCATCTCAAGAAAATGACACAGACAAGAGGGAGGAAAAATATTTTAAAAATGAAGAATGAAAATTGTACGATGAAAAATTTTGTCGTGACAACCGTCTGATTTTTTCCATGCGAATTGTGTTGGCTATGAAAGGATATGGTGCAAGTTCAATTGGGTAAGAATATCCTTATGCTGATGTGTATCGGAGCAGAGAATCATTATTAATATGAGAAGATGCAGAGTTTGAAGATCGTGAAACTCCGGAACTGGTTATCGAGTTTTGAACCTTCACTGATCAGAGAAATTGAATCTTCCTTATTTAGCACCATAAATAACCAATTGGTAATTGCTGGACCATTGGAGGAAAATACCATTTCTCAAAATTTAATTGAAAAATCAGAGTTCTCCCCATTTTGGTGATGGTTTAAAGAAGAATACTATCGCAGAACGAGAATAAGATATTTCAAGGAATCCATTGGAGAGTCCATAAAAAGTGAGATAGAACAATAAAAATATACGAGAGGTTTAATTTTTTCCCTTTTTTTTTCTGAAAGGTGCAAGGGAGTATGAAACTTCAAATGATTATATCTTTGGAATACACATTATAAACCTATACTCGACGATATGATAATGAATTTTTTAGACGAAGGTATCGATCAACAATGGTTGTCACAGAAAATGAAAAACATTAACCAAGTCAAGAATTAGAAGATGAATTCGAAGTTATTGTCTTCTAGAATTGAAGGAAGTGCTGTATCCCTCATGAGGTAAGCAAAATTATTTACCTTGTATCAGTGGTTTAATTCATTTAAAAATTAATATAGAAGTATTTATAACTTGAAGAGAGAGAGAGTATTTGAAATTAAATATATAACTCATATTTTATCTCTTCATGAAATGTGTCACTTACCATTTCGACCTTCTTCTCTCTCACCTGAACACCAAGAATCATGTCTACCATAAATACTTACATCATTTAGTTAACAAGAGCTATTAATTCATTAAAGTTAATAAGGGGACACAGTACGATATGATTTTTAATTCAGAATGGGAAGATTTTAAAGTAACGTGAAATATGTTTGGGATAGTGAAAAAATTACTTTTTTAGTTGGTTTACATCTTTTCAGTGATGTGTCAAATTTTTTTTCCCCATTATATGCTAATGAAAAAAAAATGTATTTAAAATTTACTGGTACCGATTGACGGGGCCATTGGAATAACAAGACTTAGCGGGGGGATTTAGATGTTTTAGAGCGTGTTGTTACACCAAGATTAATAATATATGATGGTTTCATTCATTAAAAAGAAAGAGAAATGTTTATTAAAAAATTTTAAGAGCATGATGAAGTTTTAAATCAATCAACCTACAATGAAAAAAAGTATTGAGGTAAATACAATTGTTATATCTCAGTTAAAGTTAATTTCATGGTGTTCTGTCAGCCCTGTGACCTCACCAAAATTGTTTTGAACAAGAGACACAGTTGGTCTGAAAGAGATGAATTATCTTAAATCTACCTTGGGTGTGATCACCATTTTCATGCCTCGCTGAGGGGATTGTACAAAAATCATGATGCAAGACTTTGGGAAGACATAATAACTCAAGGAGTCTCTCAGAGCGAGGAATGTGTTTCTATTCGGAATCAGTAAATATTTCTAACCATTGAGTGTGGTTACCACCAAGAAAATAATGTTCGATTTTTACGATAAAGTTTTTCAAAAAACTAATTTTGGAAATATCCAAAAATTGATCGTTCAAAGTAATTCTGGAGTATCTAATGTATTTTGGAAGTTGTCCAATATATTTTTTGAATGTGCTCCAACGTAATTAGAAATGCTCTAAATGTTATCCAATCAATTTTTGTTGTACCATATTACCGAAATTGAGGGAATGTGGCTAAAAATTGATTTAGATCATATCTTAGTTTGATGTGTTCGTGTTATATTATAAAAAAATGAGTGTGTTTCTAAAAATTTGTGACATATTTGAATTATTACCGAGTCAAAAAATTGCGGTGACTTTTTTTTTTCTGATGAAATAGATGAACTAGAAAAGTGGTGGGGTTATGAGTATAAATATTAACTTGTGGAGTTGAGGAGATAGATTTTATTAGAATTTAGTGTAGGGAGGAAATGTGGGGATTTCTAAAAATGGATATGAGCTGGTATTTGATCTTAGTTGGGAATTCCGTGGTGTTTTGGGGGTGTTGCGAATGATATTTTTGAGTATTCCACGTGGTTAGATTGATGGTGTTTGATGTGTAGTGTTCGGAAAGTAAAGTTGAGTAGTCTGTGTGTGTTAGGGTGTGGGTGTTATAGACGTTTGTGGAATATCTTGGTACAGTATTTTAGTGGATTTTGAGATGGTGATGCGATGCATTTGTGGATGTGAAGGGATGTGATTTTTTTGTTGTTTGTTCTGAAGAGGTGTGATGGGAAACGGGTGAGGTGGATAATGAAAAAATGTGAGTGAGATGGAGAAGGGGTATGGGAGGGTTGTATTAGAAATTTAATGAAATATGGTGGGGGGATTTTACTGAAAATAAAGGTAATGGTGTGATATTATAAAAGAATTATAGAATTGAAAAGTTATGATATATTGGAAAAGAATGGAGGGTGTAAGACACATGTCTCAGTAGTTGGGTAAGTGAGATTAGTTGTTGGTGAGTATATATACAATTTTAGGGTGGATACAGGAGATGTAATGGAGAGAATTTATTAGAATTTTAGTAATGTAGGGAGGATTGCCATTACATTTAAGATTCAATTTATAAAAGAAGGAAAAATTTGTATCGAAAAATTTGTGAATAAAATGGTAAGTGATGAGATGTGGGTATTGTTTGTCGAACTAGATATATCCGAAAAAAAGATGTTATAAGTGGGTTGTGTTGTGACTTTTTCTGATGATATAGTCAAAACGAGAAAAATGTCTAGACCTTGTGTTGTATTTTGTTAAAAAAATTGTGGTTTGTGGTGTCCATGGGATGTGGGTGATGTGGGATGGGGGTGTTGTGGGTTTGTTTGCGTTGTTGTCGAACTAGAATACCGAAAAGACGTTATAAGTGGGTTGTTTGTGACTTTTTCTATGAAAATAGTTAAAACGAGAAAAAATTTGTGGGGTGGGTGTTGGTGGGTTGTGAGTGGTTGTGGGTTGTGGGTGTTGTTTGTCGAACTAGAGTTGCTGAAAAGTATTTATAAGTGTTGATTGTTGTGACTTTTTTCTGATGAATTAAGTTAAAGCGAGAAAAATTGTGGGTGTGGGTGATGTTGGGTTGTGGTGATGTGGGATGTGGGTGTTGTGGGTGTTGTTGTCGAACTAGAGATATCGAAAAAAAGACTTTTTCTGTTGTAGTGTTCGTGTGTGTTTGGTTTGTGTTCATTGTATTTTTGCGTTCATGTATAATCTTAGATGGAGGAGAGTTACTCATAGAAAATTGATAATCGTCTTGGTTATAGTGATTTGAGGGATTTGTGTGAAAAATGGTTTTAGTCCTGTTATGTTGATTTTAGTTTATGGTGATTTTGTGGTGTTTTGACTGAATTCAGTTTGAATTAGTAGTACACAAATTGGCGTTTGAGACTATTCAAAGGTGTTTTTGAAGGTGTTCAAATGATGTGCAAGAGTATTTATGAAGGGGTTCTGGAGTATTCAGTGGTGATTTGGCTGTGTTTCGTAGATGTTTTTTGGAGATTCAAAGGTAATTGATGGTCTTTTTGTGTTGTTCAAAGTAAAGTGTTGAGTTAGTTTTTGTGTACTGTTGTAAAAATCTGGAGAATGAGGGAGTAGTATGGGATGAGTTGTAATTTAATGAAATTTAAGTGTAGATAAATTAACGCTGTCAAATCTTATTTGGGAGGTTCCAAAAATGTTGTCTGGAAGTGTTTCAGATGTTGTTTGGGAAATTTTCAAAGTATTTTTTTGAGTATTCAAATTGTTTTATGAGAGTGTTTTGAAGGTGTCAAAGTAAGTGAGGTGTGTGTGCGTATTAAAACTTCGTAATATGTAAATATGTGACTAGTGAATTATCGAAAAGTGGTTAAAAGTGATGTGAGACTTTTTCTGATGAAATGTTAAAAGGAGAAAAATGTCTAACTTGTGTTGTATTTTGTGAAAGAAATTTGTGGAATTGTTGAGGGTATTAACGAAAAATTGTAAATTAATTTGGGTTATCCTGGGTTATGTGAAAAATGTTTTCCCTATGTCGTATATTAAGAAAATGTGAAGGGTAAGTCGACAAGATTCAGCCTGTGTGCGGGGTCATCACGTGACGTCATTGACATAGGGGGGAAGTCGACAAGATTCAGCCTGTATGTGTGAGGTCATCACGTGACGTCACTGACCGGCGAGTAAACACAGGTGGGGTGACGTCACACTTGTTTAGACCTATAGTAAGAGAGCGCAACCCATGCCCCATGCTCCGAGGAGATGGAGGAGAAAACCTTGATCCAAGGAGATGGAGTCTTGGTATTATCGAGAAAAACCTTGATCCAAGGAGATGGAGTCTTTGTATTATCGAGAAAAGCTTGATCCAAGGAGATGGAGTCTTTGATTTCGGAAAAACTTGATCCGAGGAATTGGAGTCTTTGTATTATCGAGATAACTTGATCCAAGGAGATGGAGACTTTGATTTCGAAAAAAATTTGATCCGAGGAATTGGAGCCTTTGATATCGAGAAAAACTTGATCCGAGGAGATGGAGACTTTGTATTATCGAGAAAAAAAAATTGGGGACGGGGGTGAAAGTGGGAGGGGGAACCTCAAAAATTTGATCCGAGGAAGTAGAGTCTTTGTATTATCGAGAGAATAAAAATTGGGGTGAAAGTGGGAGTCCATTTTGAATGCTTATACCCAGAGGGGGGAATCCAAAAAACTTGATCCGAGGAGATGGAGGAGAAATACTTGGACATAGAGGGTAGAAGTGGATGGTGGGGGAAATCTTTGTATTATTGATATCGAGAAAAACTTGATCCGAGGAGATGGAGACTTTGATTTCGAGAAAAAAATCGAAAAAATTTGGGGTGTGGGTGAAAGTGGGGGAGAGGGGGAACCTCAAAAATTTGATCCGAGGAGAGCACAAGAAAATTAAAAAAAATTTGAAAAAAATCGGAAAAAAAATCGGGGCACGGGGCGCGATCCGGACGACGCTGCAGAAGGCGCGGTCGGGCGCGACGGCCGGGCGCGAGGGGCGGGCTTGGGGCCGCGGGGGCGCGGGTGTGGGGTCGTGGGGGGGGGGCGGGGCGGGGGCGGTGGGGGGCGCGGGGGCTCGTGGGGGCGCGGGGGCGCGGGCGTGGGGGCGCGGGGGCGCGGGTGGGGGGTCGTGGGTGTGGGGGGGCGTGGTGGGGTCGTGGGTGGGGTCACGGGTGGGGGTCGTTTACCTGGAGTTTACCAGGAGAGAGTGCCGGGGGTCAACGCCCCCGCGGCCCGGTCTGTGACCAGGCCTCCTGGGGGATCAGAGCATGATCAACCAGACTGTTGCTGCTGGCTGCACGCAAACCAACGTACGAGCCACAGCCCGGCTGGTCAGGAACCGACTTTAGGTGCTTGTCCCGTGCCAGCTTGAAGACTGCCAGGGGTCTGTTGGTAATCCCCCTTATGTATGCTGGGGGGCAGTTGAACAGTCTCGGGCCCCTGACACTTATTGTATGGTCTCTTAACGTGCTAGTGACACCCCTGCTTTTCATTGGGGGGATGGTGCATCGTCTGCCAAGTCTTTTGCTTTCGTAGTGAGTGATTTTCGTGTGCAAGTTCGGTACTAGTCCCTCTAGGATTTTCCAGGTGTATATAATCATGTATCTCTCCCTCCTGCGTTCCAGGGAATACAGGTTTAGGAACCTCAAGCGCTACCAGTAATTGAGGTGTTTTATCTCCGTTATGTGCGCCGTGAAGGTTCTCTGTACATTTTCTAGGTCAGCAATTTCACCTGCCTTGAAAGGTGCTGTTAGTGTGCAGCAATATTAAAGCCTAGATAGAACAAGTGATCTGAAGAGTGTCATCATGGGCTTGGCCTCCCTAGTTTTGAAGGTTCTCATTATCCATCCTGTCATTTTTCTAGCAGATGCGATTGATACAATGTTATGGTCCTTGAAGTTGAGATCCTCCGACATGATCACTCCCAGGTCTTTGACGTTGGTGTTTCACTCTATTTTGTGGCCAGAATTTGTTTTGTACTCTGATGAAGATTTAATTTCCTCGTGTTTACCATATCTGAGTAATTGAAATTTCTCATCGTTGAACTTCATATTGTTTTCTGCAGCCCACTGAAAGATTTGGTTGATGTCCGTCTGGAGCCTTGCAGTGTCTGCAATGGAAGACACTGTCATGGAGATTCAGGTGTCATCTGCAAAGGAAGACACGGTGCTGTGGCTGACATCCTTGTCTATGTCGGATATGAGGATGAGGAACAAGATGGGAGTGAGTACTGTGCCTTGTGGAACAGAGCTTTTCACCGTAGCTGCCTCGGACTTTACTCTCTTGACGACTACTCTCTGTGTTCTGTTAGTGAGGAAATTATAGATCCATCGACCGACTTTTCCTGTTATTCCTTTAGCACGCATTTTGTGCGCTATTACGCCATGGTCACACTTGTCGAAGGCTTTTGCAAAGTCTGTATATATTACATCTGCATTCTTTTTGTCTTCTAGTGCATTTAGGACCTTGTCGTAGTGATCCAATAGTTGAGACAGACAGGAGCGACCTGTTCTAAACCCATGTTGCCCTGGGTTGTGTAACTGATGGGTTTCTAGATGGGTGGTGATCTTGCTTCTTAGGACCCTTTCAAAGATTTTTATGAAATGGGATGATAGTGCTATTGGTCTGTAGTTCTTTGTTGTTGCTTTACTGCCCCCTTTGTGGAGTGGGGCTATGTCTGTTGTTTTTAGTAACTGTGGGACGACCCCTGTGTCCATGCTCCCTCTCCATAGGATGGAAAAGGCTCGTGATAGAGGCTTCTTGCAGTTCTTGATGAACACGGAGTTCCATGAGTCTGGCCCTGGGGCAGAGTGCATGGGCATGTCATTTCGTGGGTGGGGTCATGGATGGGGGTCGTGGGCGGGGTTAAGGTCATTAGCATATAGGTGTGAAAAAGGTCATTAGCATATAGGTGTGAAAAAGGTCATTAGCATATAGGTGTGAAAGGGAGCCACTCAGCCGCAGCCCTTTTCAGGAGGAAGCCACTCTGCCGCAGGAGTCACTACTTTTATATATATATATGTATATATATATATATATATATATATATATAAATATATATATATATATATATATATATATATATATATATATATATATATATATATATACATATATTATACATACATTATATATATAATATATATATATATATATATATATATATATATATATATATATATATATATATATATATATATATATATATTTTATTTATTTTTATTATGACACTGGCCGATTCCCACCAAGCAGGGTGGCCCGAAAAAGAAAAACTTTCACCATCATTCACTCCATCACTGTCTTGCCAGAAGGGTTGCTTTACACTACAGTTTTTAAACTGCAACATTAAACACCCCTCCTTCAGAGTGCAGGCACTGTACTTCCCATCTCCAGGACTCAAGTCCGGCCTGCCGGTTTCCCTGAATCCCTTCATAATGTTACTTTGCTCACACTCCAACAGCACGTCAAGTATTAAAACCATTTGTCTCCATTCACTCTATCAAACACGCTCACGCATGCCTGCTGGAAGTCCAAGCCCCTCGCACACAAAACCTCCTTTACCCCCTCCCTCCAACCCTTCCTAGCCGACCCTACCCCGCCTTCCTTCCACTACAGACTGATACACTCTTGAAGTCATTCTGTTTCGCTCCATTCTCTCTAACATGTCCGAACCACCTCAACAACCCTTCCAATCCCTCTGGACAACAGTTTTGGTAATCCCGCACCTCCTCCTAACTTCCAAACTACGAATTCTCTGCATTATATTCACACCACACATTGGCCCTCAGACATGACATCTCCACTGCCTCCAGCCTTCTCCTCGCTGCAACATTCATCACCCACGCTTCACACCCATATAAGAGCGTTGGTAAAACTATATTCTCATACATTCCCCTCTTGCCTCCAAGGACAAAGTTCTTTGTCTCCACAGACTCCTAAGTGCACCACTCACTCTTTTTCCCTCATCAATTCTATGATTCACCTCATCTTTCATAGAACCATCCGCTGACAACGTCCACTCCCAAATATCTGAATACGTTCACCTCCTCCATACTCTCTCCCTCCAATCTGATATTCAATCTTTCATCACCTAATCTTTTTGTTATCCTCATAACCTTACTCTTTCCTGTATTCACCTTTAATTTTCTTCTTTTGCACACCCTACCAAATTCATCCACCAATCTCTGCAACTTCTCTTCAGAATCTCCCAAGAGCACAGTGTCATCAGCAAAGAGCAGCTGTGACAACTCCCACTTTGTTTGATTCTTTATCTTTTAACTCACACGCCTCTTGCCAAGACCCTCGCATTTACTTCTCTTACAACCCCATCTATAAATATATTAAACAACCACGGTGACATCACACATCCTTGTCTAAGGCCTACTTTTACTGGGAAAAAATTTCCCTCTTTCCTACATACTCTAACTGAGCCTCACTATCCTCGTAAAAACTCTTCACTGCTTTCAGTAACCTACCTCCTACACCATACACTTGCAACATCTGCCACATTGCCCCCCTATCCACCCTGTCATACGCCTTTTCTAAATCCATAAATGCCACAAAGACCTCTTTAGCCTTATCTAAATACTGTTCACTTATATGTTTCACTGTAAACACCTGGTCCACACACCCCTACCTTTCCTAAAGCCTCCTTGTTCATCTGCATCCTATTCTCCGTCTTACTCTTATTCTTTCAATTATAACTCTACCATACACTTTAACCAGGTACACTCAACAGACTTATCCCCCTATAATTTTTGCACTCTCTTTTATCCCCTTTGCCTTTATACAAAGGAACTATGCATGCTCTCTGCCAATCCCTAGGTACCTTACCCTCTTCCATACATTTATTAAATAATTGCACCAACCACTCCAAAACTATATCCCCACCTGCTTTTAAACATTTCTATCTTTATCCCATCAATCCCGGCTGCCTTACCCCCTTTCATTTTACCTACTGCCTCACGAACTTCCCCCACACTCACAACTGGCTCTTCCTCACTCCTACAAGATGTTATTCCTCCTTGCCCTATACACGAAATCACAGCTTCCCTATCTTCATCAACATTTAACAATTCCTCAAAATATTCCCTCCATCTTCCCACTACCTCTAACTCTCCATTTAATAACTCTCCTCTCCTATTTTTAACTGACAAATCCATTTGTTCTCTAGGCTTTCTTAACTTGTTAATCTCACTTCCAAAACTTTTCTTATTTTCAACAAAATTTGTTGATAACATCTCACCCACTCTCTCATTTGCTCTCTTTTTACATTGCTTCACCACTCTCCTAACCACTCTCTTTTTCTCCATATACTCTTCCCTCCTTGCATCACTTCTACTTTGTAAAAACTTCTCATATGCTAACTTTTTTCTCCCTTACTACTCTCTTTACATCATCATTCCACCAATCGCTCCTCTTCCCTCCTGCACCCACTTTCCTGTAACCACAAACTTCTGCTGAACACTCTAACACTACATTTTTAAACCTACCCCATACCTCTTCGACCCCATTGCCTATGCTCTCATTAGCCCATCTATCCTCCAATAGCTGTTTATATCTTACCCTAACTGCCCTCCTCTTTTTAGTTTATAAACTTCACCTCTCTCTTCCCTGATGCTTCTATTCTCCTTGTATCCCATCTACCTTTCACTCTCAGTGTAGCTACAACTAGAAAGTGATCTGATATATCTGTGGCCCCTCTATACACATGTACATCCTGAAGTCTACTCAACAGTCTTTTATCTACCAATACATAATCCAACAAACTACTGTCATTTCGCCCTACATCATTCGTGTAATACTTATTTATCCTCTTTCTCTTAAAATATGTATTACCTATAACTAAACCCCTTTCTATACAAGTTCAATCAAAGGGCTCCCATTATCATTTACACCTGGCACCCCAAACTTACCTACCACACCCTCTCTAAAAGTTTCTTCTACTTTAGCATTCAGGTCCCCTACCACAATTACTCTCTCACTTGGTACAAAGGCTCCTATACATTCACTTAACATTCTCCCAAAATCTCTCTCTCTCCTCTGCATTCTCTCTTCTCCCAGGTGCATACACGCTTATTATGACCCACTTCTCGCATCCAACCTTTACTTTAATCCACATAATTCTTGAATTTACACATTCATATTCTCTTTTCCTCCTTCCATAACTGATCATTTAACATTACTGCTACCCCTTCCTTTGCTCTAACTCTCTCAGATACTCCAGATTTAATCCCATTTATTTCCCCCCACTGAAACTCTCCTACCCCCTTCAGCTTTGTTTCGCTTAGAGCCAGGACATCCAACTTCTTTTCATTCATAATATCAGCAATCATCTGTTTCTTGTCATCTGCACTACATCCACGCACATTTAAGCATCCCAGTTTTATAAAGTTTTTCTTCTTCTCTTTTTTAGTAAATGTATACAGGAGAAGGGGTTACTAGCCCATGGACAATAGAAGAAATAAAAAAGAACAAGAGCTATTTAGAAAAAGGAGAAAAACCTAGATGTATTTACCTGGACCTGGAGTTTACCTGGAGAGAGTTTCGGGGGTCAACGCCCCCGCGGCCCGGTCTGTGACCAGGCCTCCTGGTGGATCAGCGCCTGATCAACCAGGCTGTTGCTGCTGACTGCACGCAAACCAACGTACGAGCCACAGCCCGGCTGATCAGGAACTGTCTTTAGGTGCTTGTCCAGTGCCAGCTTGAAGACTGCCAGGGGTCTGTTGGTAATCCCCCTTATGTGTGCTGGGAGGCAGTTGAACAGTCTCGGGCCCTGACACTTATTGTATGGTCTCTTAACGTGCTAGTGACACCCTGCTTTTCATTGGGGGGATGGTGCATCGTCTGCCAAGTCTTTTGCTTTCGTAGTAGAGTGATTTCGTGTGCAAGTTTGTACATTCCTCTAGGATTTTCCAGGTGTATTATAATCATGTATCTCTCCTCCTGCGTTCCAGGGAATACAGGTTTAGAAACCTCAAGCGCTCCCAGTAATTGAGGTGTTTTATCTCCGTTATGCGCGCCGTGAAAGTTCTCTGTACATTTTCTAGGTCGGCAATTTCACCTGCCTTGAAAGGTGCTGTTAGAGTGCAGCAATATTCCAGCCTAGATAGAACAAGTGACCTGAAGAGTGTCATCATGGGCTTGGCCTCCCTAGTTTTGAAGGTTCTCATTATCCATCCTGTCATTTTTCTAGCAGATGCGATTGATACAATGTTATGGTCCTTGAAGGTGAGATCCTCCGACATAATCACTCCTAGGTCTTTGACGTTGGTGTTTCGCTCTATTTTGTGTGTATGTATATATATATATGCATGTGCGTGTCTGTGAAGTGTGACCAAAGTGTAAGTAGGAGTAGCAAGATATCCCTGTTATCTTAGCGTGTTTATGAGACAGAAAAAGAAACCAGCA
>NC_069424.1:36165606-36168106 GCF_026875155.1 Cherax quadricarinatus
TTTACCGGGAAGTATTCTCCCTCTCTTCTACACACCCTAACCTGAGCCTCACTATCCTCATAAAAGCTCTTTACAGCATTTAGTAACTTACCACCTATTCCATAAACTTGCAACAACTGCCACATTGCTCCTCTATCCACTCTATCATATGCCTTTTCTAAATCCATAAATGCAATAACAACTTCCCTACCTTTATCTAAATACTGTTCACATATATGCTTCAATGTAAACACTTGATCTACACATCCCCTACCCACTCTGAAGCCTCCTTGCCGAATAAGCAGAACTTGCGATCTTGGCTTAAATAGCAACGCTCATCTTGCCATAAAGGACAAGTGAAAATTTGTGTATGCAATAATTTCGCCAAAATCATTCTGAACCTAACGAAACAAATATATTTCACTGTGTTTGTTTAGTATTAAATTATTGTAAACAAATCTATAATATATATAGTTGAGTTAGGCTAAAATAAATTGTTCTTGTTATAATAAGGTTAGGTAAGTTTTCTAAGATTCTTTTGATGCAAAATTATAAATTTTTACATTAACATTAATGAAAAAATATATTTTTAAACGTATAAGAGAAAATTTTGGAAGGGACTTAATTTTAAATGAGTTCTTGCTAATTTACCAGTTTTACATATTCGGCACGACATTATATATATATATATATATATATATATATTTTATATTTTTTATATATATATATATAATATATATATATATATATTATATTATATATAATATATATATATATATATATATATATAATATATATATATAATATATAATATATATATATATAGTGGTTGGTAGACAGCAACACCCGGGAAGTACTACGTCCTGCCAGATGATGTTAAACGAACCTGTAACTGTTTTGCATGATGGTAGGATTGCTGGCTTTCTTTTGTCTCATAAACACGCTAGATAAACAGGGATATCTTGCTACTCCTACTTACACTTTGGTCACACTTCACAGACACGCACATGCATATATATATATATACACATACATCTAGGTTTTTCTCCTTTTTCTAAATAGCTCTTGTTCTTCTTTATTTCTTCTATTGTCCATGGGGAAGTGGAAAAGAATCTTTCCTCCGTAAGCCATGCGTGTCGTATGAGGCGACTAAAATGCCGGGAGCAATGGGCTAGTAACCCCTTCTCCTGTAGACATTTACTAAAAAAGAGAAGAAGAAAAACTTTATAAATCTGGGATGCTTGAATGTGCGTGGATGTAGTGCGGATGACAAGAAACAGATGATTGGTGATGTTATGAATGAAAAGAAGTTGGATGTCCTGGCCCTAAGCGAAACAAAGCTGAAGGGGGTAGGGGAGTTTCAGTGCGGGGAAATAAATGGGATTAAATCTGGAGCATCTGAGTGAGTTAGAGCAAAGGAAGGGGTAGCAGTAATGTTGAAGGAGCAGTTATGGAAGGAGAAAAGAGAATATGAATGTGTAAATTCAAGAATTATGTGGATTAAAGTAAAGGGTTGGATGCGAAAAAGTGGGTCATAATAAGCGTGTATGCACCTGGAGAAGAGAGGAATGCAGAGGAAAGAGAGAGATTTTGGGAGATGTTAAGTGAATGTATAGGAGCCTTTGAACCAAGTGAGAGAGTAATTGTGGTAGAGGACCTGAATGCTAAAGTAGGAGAAACTTTTAGAGAGGGTGTGGTAGGTAAGTTTGGGAGGTGCCAGGTGTAAATGATAATGGGAGCCCTTTGATTGAACTTTGTATAGAAAGGGGTTTAGTTATAGGTAATACATATTTTAAGAAAAAGAGGATAAATAAGTATACAAGATATGATGTAGGGAGAAATGACAGTAGTTTGTTGGATTATGTATAGGTAGATAAAAGACTGTTGAGTAGACTTCATGATGTACATGTTTATAGAGGGGCCACAGATATATCAGATCACTTTTTAGTTGTAGCTACACTGAGAGTAAAAGGTAGATGGGATACAAGGAGAATAGAAGCATCAGGGAAGAGAGAGGTGAAGGTTTATAAACTAAAAGAGGAGGCAGTTAGGGTAAGATATAAACAGCTATTGGAGGATAGATGGGCTAATGAGAGCATAGGCAATGGGGTTGAAGAGGTATGGGGTAGGTTTAAAAATGTAGTGTTGGAGTGTTCAGCAGAAGTTTGTGGTTACAGGAAGGTGGGTGCGGGAGGGAAGAGGAGCCAGTTGTGAGTGTGGGGGAAGTTCGTGAGTTAGTAGGTAAAATGAAAGGGGGTAAGGCAGCCGGGATTGATGGGATAAAGATAGAAATGTTAAAAGCAGGTGGGGATATAGTTTTGGAGTGGTTGGTGCAGTTATTTAATAAATGTATGGAAGAGGGTAAGGTACCTAGGGATTGGCAGAGAGCATGCATAGTTCCTTTGTATAAAGGCAAAGGGGACAAAAGAGAGTGCAAAAATTATAGGGGGATAAGTTAGTTGAGTGTACCTGGTAAAGTGTATGGTAGGGTTATTATTGAAAGAATTAAGAGTAAGACGGA
>NC_069424.1:36173106-36215606 GCF_026875155.1 Cherax quadricarinatus
GTCCAAAAAAATGCAGTCGATCCACCCCTCTCTCTCTTGTCTTACTTCTGTCACCTTGTCATAAAACTCTAGTAGGTTTGTGACAGGATTTTCCTTCCCTGAAACCATGCTTGTTTCTTTCCAGGTGCTCCACCTCTCTCCTCCTGATGATCTTCTCCATGACCTTGCGTACTATACACGTTAGTGATACAGGTCTTTAGTTTAGTGCCTCATGTCTGCCTCCCTTTTTAAAAATTGGGACTACATTCGCAATCTTCCATACCTCGGGGAGTTTCCCAGTTTCAAATGATGTGTTGAAGATCTTTGTTAATGGCACACACAGTATCTCTGGTCCCTCTTTAAGAACCCACGGAGAGATGTTGTCTGGTCCCACCGCCTTTGAGGTGTCAAGTTCGCATAGCAGCTTCTTCACCTCCTCCTTGGTTTTATGTACCTCATCCAGCACTTGCTGGTGTACCCTCCTGTTCTGATTTCCTGGAGTCCTACTGGTTTCCACTGTAAATACTTCTTTAAATTTCGTGTTGAGCTCCTGACATACCTCCCTGTCGTTTCTTGTGAACTCCCCATCACCCTTCCTCAGTCTGATTACCTGTGTGTGTGTGTGTGTGTGTGTGTGTGTGTGTGTGTGTGTGTGTGTGTGTGTGTGTGTGTGTGTGTGTGTGGCGTGCCGAATAGGCAGAACTTGAGATCTTGGCTTAAATAGCAATGTTCATCTTGCCAAATAGGACAAGCGAAAATTTGTGTATGCAATAATTTCGCCAAAATCATTATGAACCTAACGAAAAAAATATATTTCACTGTGTTTGTTTAGTACTAAATTATTGTAAACAAATCTAAAATATATTTAGTTTGGTTAGGCTAAAATAAATTGCTCTTGTTATAATAAGGTTAGGTAAGTTCTCTAAGATTCTTTTGGTGCAAAATTAAAAATTGTTACATTAACATTAATGGAAAAAATATATCTTTAAACGTATAAGAGAAAATTTTAGAAAGGACTTAATTTCAAATGAGTTCTTGCTAATTAACCAGTTTTACATATTTGGCACGACATAATATATATATATATATATATATATATATATATATATATATATATAATATATATATATATATATATATATATATATATATATATATATATATATATATATATATATATATATATATATATATATATATATATATATATATATATATATATATATATATATATATATATATATATATATATATATATATATATATATATATATATATAACATATATATATATATATATATATATATATATATATATATATATATATATATATATATATATATATATATATATATATATATATTATATATATATATATATATATATATATATATATATATATGATTTTTGCGAAATTATTGCTTGCCTTATTTGGCAAGAAGTTTTACCAATTTGGAATAATAAGTGTATAACAACTAGCAAAAGTTTGTCATTGATGTGCATCTTTAGCGAACACACAGGACCACTCCCTCCGCCCCCCATCCATGGTCCCCTCCTCACATCCCAGCATAGGCCCACTGACTTCCTGACCAAGGGCGTTGCCGTTTAGTGCTCCACCAATTACTCGCTCTGCCCCTCGCTACTCCCCCACCCTCATCCCGGATGAATCCATGCTGTCCTTCACCCGTTACCCCACAGCTGGCGCCCTCCCACCCCTACGATGTCAGCAATGTCGCAAGAAGTGCCGGGTTCCCAGGAATCTTCTCGACAGAGTCAGCCGTCGTTCACGAGGTATCTGCCAGGTGTGCCACAGGGAATGTGCACTCAATCCCACAACTGGCAACATCCGTGCACACAGTGGATGTCTAGGCTCTAGGAGAGCTCCAAATGAGAACAACCAACAGCCCCTTCAAGCAGACAGAGCTGACAGCTACCGTGACTTCACCTCCACAGAGGACCTCAAATCTGCAATCAAATTAACATTCACCAGGACTCTGACACACATCCCCAAAGCAGCTCGCCCTCAAGCTGCTAGTGATGCTCCTTCAAACAACGGAAGCTGGCACAACCTGCTGCTTTTTGGCAATACCTGTTTGCCTGTCCCACCAAGGAGGGACAAGTCACTAGCAACATATGTCATTAGGGCAACAAATGCATTGCCTAGAGATGACAACCTCATCCGTCTCCCTCCTAGGGCGACAAACACCCGCCGGGCAAATGCCAACAACAGGACATCCGACGCCTCAAAAATCAGAGCGCAAATTACCAAAAAAATAGAAGAGGGTAATAAATACTACTGGAGCAATGAGGCTTATAACCAGTGAGGATACCATCGCTCCTAAAGAACGTTAGTGCGGCACAAGCTCTGAAGGACAAACATCCACCCAGGGCTCCCAGTACCAACACTGACCTCCCCGACATAACAGCAGGCGAAGAACATTTAACCTTACAGGATGTTGATGTGTATAAAGGTGCTATGTCATATCCACATGGTTCAGGAGGAGGTCTCACCGATTTAAGGACTCAACACCTAAAACAAATGCTCAATCCAGTGCTTGGTGATGTTTCAGAGAGGTTGCTGTCTAAACTCACCAAATTTTCCAACCTGTCCCTGGCTGACAGTGTCCCAGAGGCCATTAGACCCCTTTTCTTTGGTGCCTCATTGTGTGCCCTCCGGAAAAAGGATGGAGGAATCAGACCAATTGCAGTGGGCAACACTTCGACGCCTGGTTGCCAAGGCTGCAGTAAGAAGGCTGAGCCAAGAGGCTGTTGTAATGTTGAAACCAACTCAGCTCGGTTTTGGTGTTCAACAAGGCTGTGTCACAGCAGCTGCCCACGCATAACGAGTATACATCAACAACATGTCCGATGAAAAAGCTTTGATCAAATTGGACTTCGTCAACTCTTTCAACTTAGTCAGAAGGAATGCTGCTCTCCAAGCAGTTTATAGAAACTTCCCTTCCCTCTATCCCTTCATAGAATCGTGTTACAGTGAGACTTCTAAACTATTGTTTGGGGATCACGACATTGACTCATGTGAGGGTGTGCAATAGGGAGACCCTCTCGCCCTCTTTCTGTTCTGTTTGGTCATCAAGGAAGTCACAGAAGCACTCTCCAGTGAGCTCAATATCTGGTTCCTGGACGATGGTACCCTAGCTGGCACAACAGAATCTCTCCTAGAAGGCATCAGAAAAATTAAAGACGTGGGAGAAAGCCTGGGCCTATCTTTAAACCCCACCAAATGTGAAATAGTTTCTAGCTATCCACAGATGATCCAGAATATAAGTGCTGTTTTACCAGGAGCACGATTCATTGATCCAGCCAAAAGCACTCTCATTGGTGCTCCTCTTTGGTCCAATGCCATCGATCAGATCCTAGAAAAAAAAATGAAAGACACTGATACATATGAAACCTTCTACCTACTCACCAGGTGCCTGTCAATCCCAAAACTTACCTACCTTCTGAGATGCTCCCCAGCTTTCATCAGTCCGAAACTCGAGGAATATGACTTTCTCCTTAAGGCCATGCTAGAGAGTGTATTGAATCTTTCCCTTGAGGATAGACAGTGGTTGCAAGCCTCACTTCCGGTCAGGCTTGGGGGGCTGGGAGTATGCAGATCCTCCCAGATAGCCCTACCAGATTTCCTATCCTCTTCCATAGCATCAAATGAGTTAATAAGACAAATTCTTCCTAACAACCTTAGTGACTCAGCAGGAATACAGGATTCTAACTATGCTAGTGCCATCACTGAATGGGAGACTCTTGCTGCTCCAGCACCAAACCCTAGTGCAGCACTGGCTTACAAACAGTCAAGCTGGGAGGGCCCCATCGCTGAAAAGGTGCTTGCCAATATGCTCAGGGCTGCAACATCAGACAGGGAGATCGTCTGTCTCCTAGCTATGAGTGCACCTCACTCCGGGGACTTCCTCCAAACAGTTTCCATATCGACAATGGGAACGTGCCTCGACCCTAAGACCCTCCATATTGCAGTGGCTCTGCACCTTGTTGCCCCAATTCACACGGAATATACGTGCATTTGCGGCGATGCACAAGCCAACCAATATGGTCTACATGGTCTTAACTGTTCCAAAACCAAGGGCTGGCATGCAAGACACAATGAGGTCAATGACATCATAAAGAGAACCCTTGCTACAGCTGGATGCCCAGCCCAGAGGGAGCCCCAATCATATGCAGCCAACAATACCCACAACCCAACAAACCGCCCCGACAGGATCACCATCTATCCTTGGAAGAATGGCAAGCTCTTAGCATGGGACTACACTTGTGTGTCCACACTGGTGGACACCTATATCCATCACAGTGTCTGGTGACAGAGAGGAGCTGCTGACCACAGGGAGGAGTACAAGATCGGCAAGTACAGGGACATAAGCCAACAATATCAATTTGTCCCAGTGGGATCAGTGACCTTGGGATCATGGGGAAAACATACCACACGTTTCCTTAAAGAACTGGGTTCCAGACTCATCGACACCACCTGGGACCCAAGTATTGCGACCCCTGAATGGGTCACAATGCATATAATGTATATTACCTATTCATATAATTTTATATTGCTGATATTTGCGATATTAGCTAAATCATAAATATATTGCTTTGTATTATTATTTGACTTAGTTATATTATTAGGTAGGATATAACATTTACACCTTATTCAGTACTCATTGCTGGAGAGTGTTAAGTAGCTGATGGCATTGTTTAACTACTGTAACTACTGCCTTGCTTGTTTCGCTGCTGGCTTCTCTGTAGTTGCTGGGCAGCAACAGTCCACAGAGACACGTGATCAGGGTGGGGTGATCACACCTCACTTGGGTGAAGAGACTGCCTTGTCTTCGCTAGCTCTCTCTCTCTCTGGTTGATGGTGATTCCAACAACATCTCCCTCTCCAGCTCTCCCTTGCTGGCCCTTGTTGGAACATCATCTCTGTCGCTCTCTCTTGTTGTTAGTTCTGTGTAACTCTGTTCACAGAGCACAACCTAGACCTAGTGATTTTCGACGTTTTACTGAGGTTGTATGTCACACTGTCACTCTGAGCTGTAGTTTTTGACCTAATTTGTACTGGTATCTGTGCACTGTCACATTCGAGGATTTTCTTATGCTGAACTTAGATTCAGTAGTATGGGAGTTTTGTGATTTTTTGTGGAGGATCTGCAGATGGTCCCTACTTAGGGTCGTTATGTTATCTCCTTGTTCCTGATTCTGTGTTGCTGCTGCATGTTGTATTGCTGTTGGGCAAATCGGTCGTTTTACTATTCAAGCAAGCTGTTCTGATTGCCAGGTTGGTCAAGAAATTAGTTTATGTGAGGACTTTTAGTCAGTCACTGGTTAAGTCTAATCGAGTACTGAGACATAGCGAAGTGCTTAGAGCACTTACATACACACATACTCACTTGTATATATTAGTATTACATTCTTAAATGCTGACAATGTACCAGACGGTATTTAAAAGCCATAAAGATATGATATGTGTATTCAGCACAATACTACTGTACTACTGTACAGTATTACTGTAGCAACTTGTATCCTATATTATATTAAACTGATTACTTTGATTTACTTTGATATTGTCCACCTAGACAACTTTATATTTATTAATAAACTTCTTAAATTTTAATTTCTATAGTAGCCTACCAGTTGTAATCCTAAAGCGCTATTGAATCTTACTATTGAATTCTAATGGATAATTGGACCAGGATACTGACTACTTGTTACAAAAACCCAGTAACAGCCTGGATGCTAGAGGGACAGTCCTTTCTAGTATTCACTGGAGATCTCTATGCTTATTAGATATTGCGCTTTTGTAACACCAAGGGCAGCCACTTTCATGTTCCAGCTCCTCAGCGTGGCCATCCAGAGGGGAAATGCATGCTGCATACTGGGCTCGCGTCCAGCTTCGGAGGAGCTGGAGGAGATTCATAACCTTTGATATACTGTACCAATGTATTCATGTTTCTGTTTTCTATCATGTATTCTGTCTAATAAAGTGCACATGTAGCTTAAAAATATAGGGGGTGGTAGCAGAAGAAAATATTCAAACAGCTCCGAGGAGAACCTTGAGTTTTCCCTGAGGAACGTTTATTGTCTTCTTTGAGGATGAGAGTCCCCAGGCCAGTTATATATATATATTTCATATATATATATATATATATATTATATATATATTATATATATATATATATATATATATATATATATATATATATTATATATCTTCTTTCAACACACCGGCCGTATCCCCCCGAGGCAGGGTGGCCCAAAAGGAAAAAAAGAAAGTTTCTCCTTTTACATTTTAGTAATATATACAGGAGAAGAGGTTACTAGCCCTTGCTCCCGGCATTTTAGTCGCCTCTTACAACACGCATGGCTTACGGAGGAAGAATTCTGTTCCACTTCCCCATGGAGATAAGAGGAAATAAACAAGAATAAGAACTAGAAAGAAAATAGAAGAAAACCCAGAGGGGTGTGTATATATGTGCTTGTACATGTATGTGTAGTGTGACCTAAGTGTAAGTAGAAGTAGCAAGACGTACCTGAAATCTTGCATGTTCATGAGACAGAAAAAAGGACACCAGCAATCCTACCATCATGTAAAACAATTACAGGCTTTCGTTTTACACTCACTTGGCAGGACGGTAGTACCTCCCTGGGCGGTTGCTGTCTACCAACCTACTACCTATAATATATATATATATATATATATATATATTATATATATTATTATATATATTATATATATATAATATATGTATGTATATATGTCGTGCCGAATAGGCAGAACTTGCGATCTTGGCTTAAATAGCAACGCTCATCTTGCCATACAGGACAAGTGAAAATTTGTGTATGCAATAATTTCGCCAAAATCATTCTGAACCTAACGAAAAAAATATATTTCACTGTGTTTGTTTAGTATTAAATTATTGTAAACAAATCTAAAATATACGCAGATCCTCCCAGATTGCTCTACCAGCTTTCCTATCCTCTTCCATTGCATCAAACGAGTTGATAAGACAAATTCTTCCTGACACCCTCAGTGACTCAGCAGGAATAGAAGACCCTAGCTATGTCAGTGCCATCACCGAATGGGAGACTCTTGCTGCTCCAGCACCAAACCCTAGTGCAGCACTGGCTCACAAACAGTCAAGCTGGGATAGCCCAATTGCTGAAAAGGTGCTTGCCAACATGCTCAGGGCTGCAACATCAGATAGGGAGATTGCCCGTCTCCAGGCTGTGAGTGCACATCACTCCGGGGACTTCCTCCAAACAGTTCCCATATCGGCAATGGGAACGCGACTCGACCCTAAGACCCTCCGTATTGCAGTGGCTCTGCGCCTTGCTGCCCAATTCACACAGAATATATGTGTATTTGCGGCGAAAGTGCAAGCAGACCAATACGGTCTACATGGTCTTAACTGTTCCAAAACCAAGGGCTGGCATGCAAGACACAATGAGGTCAACGACATCATTAAGAGAACCCTTGCTACAGCTTGATGCCCTGCCGAGAGGGAGCCACTATCACTTGCAGCAAACAATACCCACAACCCAGCAAACCGCCCCGACGGGATCACCATCTATCCTTGGAAGAATGGCAAGCTCTTAGCATGGGACTATACCTGTGTGTCCACACTGGCTGACACCTATATCCATCACAGTGTGGGGCGACAGGGAGGAGCTGCTGACCACAGGGAGGAGTACAAGATCAGCAAGTACAGGGACATTAGCCAACAGTATCAATTTGTCCCAGTGGGATCAGAGACCTTGGGATCATGGGAAAAAAATGCCACACGTTTCCTTAAAGAATTGGGTTCCAGACTCATCGACACCACCAGGGACCCAAGGGCAGCCACTTTCATGTTCCAGCACCTCAGCGTCGCCATCCAGAGGGGAAATGCTTGCTGCATACTTGGCTCACGTCCAGCCTCGGAGGAGCTGGAGGAAATTCATCATCTTTGATACATTGTGCCATTGTATTCATGTTTATGTTTTTTTCTGTAAATGTATTTTGTTTATTAATAAATGTTCACATAGAATAAAAAATATATAGGGGGTGGTAGGAGAAGAAAATATTCAAACAGCTCCGGGGAGAACCTTGAGTTTTCTCTGAGGTACGTTTATTGTCTTCTCTGAGGATGAGGGTCCCCATTCCAGCTATAGAGGTGGTACTTCCCTATATACTTAAATATATATATATATATATATATATATATATAATATATATATTATATATATATATATATATATATATATATATATATATATATATAATGTATGTATTTATAATATAAATTGTGTGAGCAATCAGATACAGGTTATTGAAGTAAATATTATAAACATGAAGGGACAACGTCACTCTTGTCTGTAGTTCCATTCTGGGTTGTAATGAATACTTGCACAAACCTGGCAGCCAGGAACGTCAAGTCAAAACTAGGTTAGGGCTTGCATCTCCCTCTTTGAATATTAATGAGACTTGATCAAAGACTGAGTGCGTCAACACTCGTGGTGTTTGTACAGTGGTATTGGTCTGAGCCTTCGGAGTGTTTCCTGAGTCAGTGCTTGTCTGGTTGTTGGTACTGATGCTGGTAGTCGTGTTGGTAGTTGTGATGGTAATGGTAGTGGTAGTGGTGATATTAATGATAGTGTTGTTGATGGTAGTGGTAGGGAGTGTTGGAAATAGTGCTTGTTATGTTAGTTTTAGTGAGTGGTGGTAGTTTCTCTCTAGCTCTGATGGTGATGGTTGTAATGAAATTAATGATGGAGGAGAATATTGTGATAATTATAATAGCAGTGGTGGTGCCGATGGTGGTAGGCGTGATACTAGTGGTCGTAAAAGAGATTGTCTCAATGGTGTGTGGTGTGCAGGTAGTGACTGTCATGGTGGTGATGCTGGTGGTTGTGGTGGTGGTGATGGTGATGGTGGTGATATTGGTCCCACAGGATGGGTATGGGGTGCATAATAAACATATTAAACTAAACTAACTGGTGATATTGGTAATGGTGGTATTGCTGGTGGTGATGGTGATGCTTGCGGTGGTGGTGATACTGGTGGTGACGGTGATGCTGGTGGTGATAGTAATGCTGGTGGTGATGCTGTTGGTGGTGTATGCTGTGGTGATGAGGCTGGTGGTGGTGATGCTGGTGGTGATGCTGGTGGTGGTGACGCTGGTGATGGTTGTGATGCTGGTGGTTTGGTGGTGGTGGTGGTGATGCTGGTGGTTTTGGTGATGCTGGTGGTGGTAGGTGTTGCTGGTGGTATGGTGATGCTGGTGGTGTGATGCTGGTGGTGGTGATGCTGGTGGTGATGCTGTTGTGGTGGTGATGCTGGTGGTGATGCTGGTGGTGGTGATGCTTGGTGGGGGGTGATGCTGGTGGTGATGATGCTGGTGGTGATGCTGGTGGTGATGCTGGTGGTTGCTGGTGGTTGGTGGTGGTGATGGTGGTGATATTGGTAATGGTGGTAATGCTGGTGGTGATGGTGATGCTTGTGGTGGTGGTGATACTGGTGGTGACGGTGATGCTGGTGGTGATGGTAATGCTGGTGGTTGTGCTGTTGGTAGTGACTGGTGCTGTTGACAGTGGTGGTGCTGGTGGTAGTGGTGGTGCTAGTAGTGATAGGTGCTAATAGTAATGGTGGTAATTGTGTTGGAGTGTTTATTGGATTTTTGTGCTGGTGGTGATGATTGTACTTATGTGGTGCTGTTAATAATTATTACGCTTATATTTTATGTTGGTGCAAGTATTAGTGGTGCTACTGATGATTATCGTAGTGAAAGTCGTAGTTGTGCTATTGGTGGTAGGAATGTTGGTGCTGGTACTTATAGGCTCGTTTAGGTTGTGGCGCTACTGGTAGTGTAAGTGGTTGTGGTGCTGCTGCTGGTGTAAGTGGTTGTGGTGCTGTTGGTGGTGTAAGTGGTTGTGGTGGTGCTGCTGGTGTAAGCAGTTGTGGTGCTGCTGGTGGTGTAAGCAGTTGTGGTGTTGTTGCTGGTGTAAACAGTTGTGGTGTTGCTGATGGTGTAAGCAGTTGTGGTGCTGTAAGTTGTTATGATATTGCTATTACTGATGATAATAGTGATGGTAGTGGTAGTGGTGGTCGTGCTGATAGTAGCTGGGGTAGTTCTGAGAGTTCGCCTGTTGTGGTGCTAGCACGGTTGGTGGTGCAAATGGTAATGGTATTTTTCGTTGTGTCGATTGTAGTTCTAGCAGTAGCGATGCCGTTGGTAATATTGATAGTGGTGATGCTGGTGTTTGTGCTGGTACCAGTGCTGGTTGTGTGGCAAAGAGTGGTGGCGATGATAAAGGAGTTGCAGATACTATTGCATGCGTGATGTTGGTGCGCTGCTCTTGGTTGCATTAACAATGTTGTACTGCTAGGGATGCTTCTGTTGATAGTGGTGCTGGTAGCGTAGTGATCGTGGTGGTTGCGGTAGTAGACATATAGCTATTTGCTCGTGATGCTAGTGGTGGAAACTCTTGTAGTGAAGTTGTTGGTAGAAATGGTGATTGTTGTGTGACCTGCAGTAGGGCTGATAGTCATCGTGGTGGTGGTAGTTGTGGTGACAGTGATAAGAGTAGAGTTTTGGAACTGGAATTTGTAATTAATCCTAAGGTGCAGCAGAAGGCTGTTAGGGGTGGTAGTATTCAAGGTCTGCTAGGGGAGGTGGTATTCAAGATCTGCTAGGGGTGGTGGTATTCAAGGTCTGCTAGGGGAGGTGGTATTCAAGATCTGCTAGGGGTGGTGGTATTCAAGGTCTGCTAGGGGTGGTAGTATTCAAGGTGTGCTAGGGGAGGTGGTATTCAAGATCTGCTAGGGGTGGTGGTATTCAAGGTCTGCTAGGGGAGGTGGTAGTCAAGATCTGCTAGGGGTGGTGGCATCGAAGATCTGCTAAAGGTAGTGGAATTTAAGATCTTCTAGGGGTGGTGCTATTCAAGATCTGCTAGGGATGGTGGTGGTATTCAAAATCTGCTAGGGGTGGTGGTATTTAACGTCTGCTAGGGGTGGTGGTATTCAAGGTCTGCTAGGGGAGGTGGTATTCAAGATCTGCTAGGGGTGGTGGCATCCAAGATCTGCTAAAGGTAGTGGAATTTAAGATCTTCTAGGGGTGGTGCTATTCAAGATCTGCTAGGGATGGTGGTGGTATTCAAGATCTGCTAGGGGTGATAGTATTCAAGGTCTGCTAGGGGTGGTGGTATTCAAGATCTGCTAGGGGAGGTGGTATTCAAGATCTGCTAGAGGTGGTAGTATTCAAGATCATCTAAGGGTGGTGGTATTCAAGATCTGCAGACCCATGTAAACTCCAGGGATGGTGGTGGTATTCAAGGTGCGGCATGCAAAGAGTATGTAACCTGTATTCGGCACAAGTACACACCCTCATTAAAAGGCTATCTCCCCAACCAGCGAACCGGGTGCTAAGGGTCAGACGACGGGGCCCCATCGTCAGATCAATGTCTAGGTTCAGCCAATGATTAGGTGGATCTTTCAATTGTGGAGATGACATTGTTACCACTCACATTTCCACCCTTGTCATTTCCATTCGAGAGCAGGTTGAAGCACGGTCTGCTCTCTAGTAGCATTAATTCTTCTTGATTACCGTGGAGTGCACTAATACCTATTGCTGTACATAGTATATATAGTGTACATACTGCTGTTTATATTTGGTGAAAGGTAATGTAAGTCAAAGTTTTCTGCTGTGTTTATTTTGCTCCCTTTACTCCCAGGATAACAGGCCTTTTTGTTCCTGGGTTGTAATACAAGGTCTGCTAGGGGTGGTGGTATTCAAGATCTGCTAGGGATGGTGGTGGTATTGAAGGTCTGCTAGGAGTGATAATATTCAAGATCTGCTAGGGATGGTGGTGGTATTCAAGATCTGCTAGGGATGGTGGTGGTATTGAAGGTCTGCTAGGAGTGATAATATTCAAGATCTGCTAGGGATGGTGGTGGTATTCAAAATCTGCTAGGGGTGGTGGTATTTAACGTCTGCTAGGGGTGGTGGTATTCAAGGTCTGCTAGGGGAGGTGGTATTCAAGATCTGCTAGGGGTGGTGGCATCCAAGATCTGCTAAAGGTAGTGGAATTTAAGATCTTCTAGGGGTGGTGCTATTCAAGATCTGCTAGGGATGGTGGTGTTATTCAAGATCTGCTAGGTGTGATAGTATTCAAGGTCTGCTAGGGGTGGTGGTATTCAAGATCTGCTAGGGGAGGTGGTATTCAAGATCTGCTAGAGGTGGTAGTATTCAAGATCATCTAAGGGTGGTGGTATTCAAGATCTGCAGACCCATGTAAACTCCAGGGATGGTGGTGGTATTCAAGGTGTGGCATGCAAAGAGTATGTAACCTGTATTCACCACAAGTACACACCCTCATTAAAAGGCTATCTCCCCAACCAGCGAACCGGGTGCTAAGGGTCAGACGACGGGGCCCCATCGTCAGATCAATGTCTAGGTTCAGCCAATGATTAGGTTGATCTTTCAATTGTGGAGATGACATTGTTACCACTCACATTTCCACCCTTGTCATTTCCATTCGAGAGCAGGTTGAAGCACGGTCTGCTCTCTAGTAGCATTAATTCTTCTTGATTACCGTGGAGTGCACTAATACCTATTGCTGTACATAGTATATATAGTGTACATACTGCTGTTTATACTTGGTGAAGGGTAATGTAAGTCAAAGTTTTCGGCTGTGTTTATTTTGCTCCCTTTACACCCAAGATAACTGGCCTTATTGTTCCTGGGTTGTAATACAAGGTCTGCTAGGGGTGGTGGTATTCAAGAACTGCTATGGATGGTGGTGGTATTGAAGGTCTGCTAGGAGTGATAATATTCAAGATCTGCTAGGGATGGTGGTGGTATTCAAGATCTGCTAGGGATGGTGGTGGTATTGAAGGTCTGCTAGGAGTGATAATATTCAAGATCTGCTAGGGATGGTGGTGGTATTCAAAATCTGCTAGGGGTGGTGGTATTTAACGTCTGCTAGGGGTGGTGGTATTTCAACGTCTGCTAGGGGTGGTGGTATTCAAGGTCTGCTAGGGGTGATGGTACTCAAGGTCTGCTAGGGGTGATGGTATTCAAGGTCTGCTAGGGGTGATGGTATTCAAGGTCTGCTAGGAGTGATGGTAATTCAAAAGGTCTGCTAGGGGTGATGATATTCAAGGTCTGCTAGGGGTGATGGTATTCAAGGTCTGCTAGGGGTGATGGTATTCAAGGTCTGCTAGGGGTGATGGTATTCAAGGTCTGCTAGGTGGTGATGGTATTCAAGGTCTGCTAGGGGTGATGGTATTCAAGGTCTGCTAGGGGTGATGGTATTCAAGGTCTTTCTAGGGGTGTGGTATTCAAGGTCTGCTAGGAGTGGTGGTATTCAAGGTCTGCTAGGGGTGATGGTATTCAAGGTCTGCTAGGGGTGGTGGTATTCAAGGTCTGCTAGGGGTGATGGTATTCAAGGTCTGCTAGGGGTGATGGTATTCAAGGTCTGCTAGGGGTGATGGTATTCAAGGTCTGCTAGGGGTGATGGTATTCAAGGTCTGCTAGGGGTGATGGTATTCAAGGTCTGCTATGGGTGATGGTATTCAAGGTCTGCTAGGAGTGGTGGTATTCAAGGTCTGCTAGGGGTGATGGTATTCAAGGTCTGCTAGGAGTGGTGGTATTCAAGGTCTGCTAGGGGTGGTGGTATTCAAGGTCTGCTAGGGGTGATGGTATTCAAGGTCTGCTAGGGGTGATGGTATTCAAGGTCTGCTAGGGGGAATAGATGGTATTCAAGGTCTGCTAGGGTGATGGTATTCAAGGTCTGCTAGGGGTGATGGTATTCAAGGTCTGCTAGGGGTGATGGTATTCAAGGTCTGCTAGGGGTTGTGGTATTCAAGGTCTGCTAGGAGTGGTGGTATTCAAGGTCTGCTAGGGGTGATGGTATTCAAGGTCTGCTAGGGTGTAGGTTTATATTATTCAAAGTTAGCAGGTATTTCACCGGCCCTGGCCTTTTTCCCAAGTGGTGGCCCGGCCTTGACTCCCTCTTTAGGGAGTGTCTGAGACCTAAGTCTCCCATGGGAGGAGGCACAAGTACCTCCTCATCTTTGGGACCAACTGTCCCCAGGCCTAGCCACAAGCTAGGCCTCTCTGGTCTGCCATCCCCGCCACAAGGGGGCAAATGGGAATGACAGTCTTATGAGCTAAAGGCTCGGGCTCAGGCACCTACCCTACCCTAGAAGGGTTAGGCATGGTGTCGATGATGGAATTCAAGGTCTGCTAGGAGTGGTGGTATTGACTGAAGAGTAGTGGCTGCTATATTGGTGATGATAATGTAAGTTATGATAGTGGTGGCGGTGACAGCGGAGGTGATAATGAGGGTAGTGATGGTGTTCGTCATGGTGTGCTGGTGAGAGATGTGTCAGTGTTGGTGGTGAAGAATGTGTTAGCAGAGCGGCTGCTGATTAATACTGGCAATGATGATGGCTGTAGATGTGTTGGTGGTGGAAATGATCGTCTGGATGGTGACAGTTCTCCTGTTGGTAGTTGTGGTTGTAGTAGTGGTGCTATTGATGATTATGAATGTGTCTGTGGTGTTGATGGTGGTGGCGATTGTTCTCGTATGGTGGTGTGGTATGGTGGTAGTGGTGATGTTGTTGATGCAAGTTATGGTGCTGATGGTGTAAAATTTTCTCAAGGAGATTGTGAAGAAGTTTCTTTTGGTAGTTGTTGTGGTGTTGATTGTAGCAATGGTGGTAGGAGTGATGATATTATATATATATATTATATATATATATATATATATATATATATATATATATATATATATATATATATATATATATATATATATATGTCGTGCCGAATAGGCAGAACTTGCGATCTTGGCTTAAATAGCAACGATCATCTTGCCATATAATAGTACAAGTGAAAATTTGTGTATGTAATAATTTCGCCAAAATCATTCTGAACATAACGAAAAAAATATATTTCACTGTGTTTGTTTAGTATTAAATTATTGTAAACAAATCTAAAATATATTTAGTTCGGTTAGGTTAAAATAAATTGTTCTTGTTATAATAAGGTTAGGTAAGTTTTCTAAGTTCTTTTTGGTGCAAAATTATAAATTTTTACATCAACATCAATGAAAAAAATATATCTATAAACGTATAAGAGAAAATTTTAGAAAGGACTTAATTTTAAATGAGTTTTTGCTAATTGACCAGTTTTACATATTCGGCACGACATATATATATATATATATATATATATATATATATATATATATATATATATATATAATATATATATATATATATATATATATATATATATATATATATATATATATATATATATATATATATATATATATATATATATATATATATATATATATGTCGTGCCGAATAGGCAGAACTTGCGATCTTGGCTTAAATAGCAACGCTCACCTTGCCATATAAGACAAGTGAAAATTTTTGTATGGTATAATTTCGCCAAAATCATTCTTAACCTAATGAAAAATATATATTTCACTGTGTTTGTTTAGTATTAAATTATTGTAAACAAATCTAAAATATATTTAGTTGGGTTAGGCTAAAATAAATTGTTCTTGTTATAATAAGGTTAGGTAAGTTTTCTAAGATTCTTTTAGTGCAAAATTATAAATTTTTACATTAACATTAATGAAAAAAATATATCTTTAAACGTATAAGAGAAAATTTTAGAAAGGACTTAATTTTAAATGAGTTCTTGCTAATTGACCAGTTTTACATATTCGGCACGACATGTATATATATATATATATATATATATATATATATATATATATATATATATATATATATATATATATATATATATATATATATATAATATATATATTCATTTCATTTAGTGTCTTTCCTACCATTTCTCTGTCCCACTGCACCTCCCGCAGGAAGTTCCTCATCCCTGTGTAGTCTCCCCTTTTATAGTTTGGCTTTTTCCATATGACTCATGTTACTCTCTCCACCTGTAACTCTACTATGTAATCAAAACTCAAGACTACGTGGTCACTAGCCACAAGGGGCCTCTCATATGTGTTGGCATCAATGTCTGAGCTACTCAGGGTGAACACAAGGTCCAATCTTGCTGGTTCATCCTCCCCTCTCTCTCTGGTTGTGTCCCTGATGTGTTGATGCATGATGTTTTCCAGTACCACATCCATTATCTTGGCTCTCCATGTTTCGGGGCCCCCATGAGGCTCCAGGTTTTTCCACTCGATCTTCCTGTGCTTGAAATCACCCATAACCAGTATCTTTGCTCTGCACGATTGAGCTCTTCATGCCACCTCAGCCAGTGTGTCCACCATCGCTCTGTTGTTCTCATCATATTCCTCTCTTGGCCTCCTGCAGTTCTGTGGTGGGTTATACATCACAGCAATGACTAACTTATGTTCTCCAGCTTGAATTGTGCCTGCTATGTAGTTCATTTCTCCAATCTCGTTCATGTCCTAGAAGCTCCATCGGTTTTTTATGAGCAGTGCAACCCCTCCTCCCCCTATGCTCCTTTCATCTTTCCTCAGGATCTGATATCCCGGTGGGAAGACTGCATCTGTTATTGTCTCAGTGAGTTTGGTTTCTGTGACTGCTATGGTGTCCGGGGACTTCTCGTGTGTACTCACCTATTTGTGGTTGCAGGGCTCGAGTCTTAGCTCTTGGCCCCGCCTCTTCACCGGTTGCTACTGGGTCCTCTGTCTCCCTGCTCCATGAGCTTTATCAAACCTCGTCTTAAAACTGTGTATGGTTCCTGCCTCCACCACGTCATTTTCTAGGCTATTCCACTGCCTGACAACTCTATGACTGAAGAAATACTTCCTAATATCTCTCTGACTCATTTGTGTCTTCAGCTTCCAATTGTGCCTCTTGTTTCTGTGTCTCCTCCCTGGAACATCCTGTCTTTGTCCACCTTGTCTATTCTGCACAGTATTTTATATGTCGTTATCATGTCTCCCCTGACCCTCCTGTCCTCCAGTGTCGTCAGGTCGATTTCCCTTAACCTTTCTTCATAGGACATTTCCCTTAACTCTGGAACTAACCTTGTCGCAAACCTTTGTACTTTCCCTAGTTTCTTGACGTGCTTTATCAAATGCGGGTTCCAAACAGGTGCTGCATACTCCAGTATGGGCCTGACATACACGGTGTACAGTGTCTTGAACGATTCCTTACTAAGGTATCGGAATGCTGTTCTCAGGTTTGCCAGGCACCCATATGCAGCAGCAGTTATCTGGTTGATGTGTGGTTCCGGAGACATGCTCGGTGTTATACTCACCCCAAGATCTTTCTCCTTGAGTGAGGTTTGCAGCCTTTGGCCACCTAGCCTATACTCTGTCTGTGGTCTTCTGTGTCCTTCCCCTATCTTCATGACTTTGCATTTGGCAGGATTAAATTCGAGAAGCCATTTGCTGGACCAGGTGTCCAGTCTGTCCAGGTCTCTTTGAAGTCCTGCCTGGTCCTCATCTGATTTAATTCTCCTCATTAACTTCACATTATCTGCAAACAGGGACACTTCTGAGTCTAACCCTTCCATCATGTCGTTCACATATACCAAAAATAGCTCTGGTCCTAGGACAGACCCCTGTGGGACCCCGCTCGTCACAGGTGCCCTATGTGATACATCATTACATTCCATGACTCGTTGTTGCCTCCCTGTCAGGTATTCTCTGATCCATTGCAGTGCCCTTCCTGTTATATATGCCTGATCCTCTAGCTTCTGCACTAATCTCTTGTGAGGAACTGTGTCAAAGGCCTTCTTGCAGTCCAAGAAGATGCAATCACCCCACCCCTTTCTCTCGTGTCTTACTTCTGTTATTTTATCATAAAACTCCAGAAGGTTTGTGACACAGGATTTGCCTTCCATGAATCCGTGCTGGTTGGCATTTATACTCTTGTTCCGTTCCAGGTGCTCCACCACTCTCCTCCTGATAATCTTCTCCATAACTTTGCATACTATACACGTCAATGACACAGGTCTATAGTTTAGTGCCTCTTTTCTGTCTCCTTTTTTAAAAATGGGAACTACATTTGCCGTCTTCCATACCTTAGGTAGTTGCCCAGTTACCAGGGACGTGTTGAAGATTGTGGTAAATGGCACACACAGCATATCTGCTCCCTCTCTAAGGACCCATGGAGAGATGTTGTCCGGTCCCATTGCCTTTGACGTATCGATGTCCCTTAGCAGTTTCTTCACCTCCTCCTCATCTGTATGTATGTCGTCCAACACTTGTTGGTGTATTCCTTGCTGGTGTCCCCATCTTGTCTGTCTCCTTAGAGGCCTTCCTGTCTCCACTGTAAATATTTCCTTAAATCTCATGTTGAGCTCCTCACATACCTCTTGAGAATTTCTTGTGAGTTCTCCACCTTCTATCCTCAGCCTTATCACCTGGTCCTTGACTGTTGTCTTCCTCCTAATGTGGCTATACAGCAGTTTCAGGTCAGATTTGACTTTCGATACTATGTCGTTTTTGTACTGTCGCTGGGCCTCCCTACTTATCTGTGCATACTCGTTTCTGGCTCTTCTACTAATCTCCTTGTTTTCCTGGGTCCTATGCCTCCTGTACCTTTTCCATTCTCTGTTGCACTTAGGTTTTGCCTCCCTACACCTTCGGGTAAACCAAGGACTCGTTTTGGTCTTCCTATTATTTCTCTTTCCCTTGGGAACAAACCTTTCCTCTGCCATCTTGCACTTCGTTGCCACATATTCCATCATCTCGTTTACTGATTTTCTTACCATTTCTCTGTCCTACTGAACCTCCTGCAGGAAGTTTCTCATACCTGTGTAGTCCCCCCTTTTATAGTTTGGTCTGTCCCCTTCAATTCCTGTTACCTTCTCCACTTGTAACTCTACTATATAATCAAAACTCAGAACCACATGATCGCTAGCTCCAAGGGGCCTCTCGTAAGTGATGTCCTCAGTGTCTGAACTGCTCAGGGTGAACACAAGATCCAGTCTTGCTGGCTCATCCTCTCCTCTCTCTCTCTGGTAGTGTCCCTGACATGTTGATGCATGAGGTTTTCAAGTACCACATCCATCATCTTGGCTCTCCATGTTTCAGGACCCCCATGTGGCTCCAGGTTTTCCCAGTCGATCTCCCTGTGGTTGAAATCGCCCATTACCAGTAACTTTGCTCTGCTCGAGTGAGCTCTTCTTGCCACCTCAGCCAGTGTGTCAACCATCACCCTGTTGTTTTCTTTGTACTCCTTTCTTGGCCTCCTGCAGTTCTGTGGTGGGTTATACATCACTCCAATGACTACTTTATGTTCTCCAGACTAAATTGTACCTACAATGTAGTCTCTTTCTCCAGTCATGTCCATGCCTTCCATTTCTTCAAATCCCCATCGGTGTTTTATGAGCAGTGCAACCCCTCCTCCCCCTCTACTCCTTCTATCTTTCCTCAGGATCTGATATCCCATTGGGAAGATTGTGTCTGTTATTGTCTCAGCGAGTTTTGTTTCTGTGACTGCTATGATGTCTGGGGATTTCTCACTGATTCTTTCATTCCACTCCTCATATTTATTCATTATTCCATCCGTGTTTGTGTACCAAACTTTCAGTTTCTTTTCTATCATTGTGGTCCTGCAAGAATATTGGGGTTGTGGGAGCAAGAGCCTTGGTGGGGGCCTATATGGGGCTGTGGTGTAGGTGGGGTTTGTGATGATGGGGGTGGGGTCAGAATGCCCATAAGGGACAGCTGTTGGGGTGAGGTTTGTGATATGGGGGTTGGTGGCAGAGGGAACAGTGAGTGGGTTGTAGTATAGGTTGCTCAGTTGTGTTGGGAATGTCGCGGTTGGAGTCTTTTGGTGGGAGATTCTGTGGGGTGTGTTTGCCCTTCCTCCTGTGTCTGGGTCCTGCTGATCTTCGTCATTGCCTCTCCTTCCTCCTTGCATCTCTGTACCCTCTCTTTCAGTGTAGTCCTTTCTTCTTGTGTTCTGTCGCGGTCGAGGTATACTCTCTGGTACCCCTGTTTGTCCCTCAGTCTTGCTTTCTCTTGCAGAATCCTGGTTCGAACTGATTCTTCCTTGAAAATTACTTTGACAGGCCATATCCTTCCACTCGCAAACCACCCAATTCTCTGAAAATTTGTCACCTGGGTCATATCGCCCTCACCTATTGTTTTCATGATGCCTTCAATCATTTTTTCCTCCTCCTGTTTTATTTCTTCGAAGTTGTCCCCCTTGGTTTCTTGGAGCCTGTAGACAATAACTGACCTCGCCCTTTCCTCCTCCCACTGAGTCTCCATCTGCTTCCTCTGAGGCATTTTATTTCCTTCCATTGAAATGTTCTTGCCTTCAGTCCCTGTCCTATCTGAAACTTCTATTCTCAGTGAACTGACTTTCATGATCAGCTGTCTCTTGCTACTGCAGTTGGCTGTTAGAGTTTTTGCATATAGCATACCTTCATTGTCTTTGGACCTGTCATTTGATCTTAGTGTGCTCCTCGTCTTTTCCCTGGCCCCATGTGGGTCTGATAGGGCCTTCGCGTACGGCATGTCTCCTTTGTTACTTACCATCCCCTTGTCTGTTCCTGATATTGAATTTCCTGATGTCGCATCTGAATTGTCATTTGTCTCTCTAATCTGTTTCAGGCTTATCAGTTTCTCTTCTAAGCACTGTATCCTAGCTTCTGCTGCTAAGACCTGTAGCTCTCACTTCCTGCACTCTTCAGCTATCCGCTCCTTCATTATCTTACCAAGCTCTACTATCTTCCTTCCCCACTCTTCCTCCCTTTTTTGGAGCTCTAACTCCCAGTCTTTCCTCCTTGGTTCGTCCACCAGATCTCTGGTTTTCCGTCCTCTAGGTCCACCCATTTTTTTTTTTTTTTAACCACAGACAGAAGCTTATGTATTTTACCACAGAGAGAAGTTTATGTGTTTTCAAGGTGTGTGTGGGGGGGGGGGAGGGACAAGGCTAGAGGAGAGAGAGAGAAAATAGAAGGGGAAGGCTAGAGGAGGGAGAGGGTGAGAGGGGGAGAGAGAAAGGGTAGAACGAGGGAGAGAGAGGAGAGAGTATGGGGGTGAGGGATAAGACCAAGGGGGAGAGAGAGAGAAACGTGAGTGGGGAGAGAAAGGGTAGAGAGAGGGAGAAAGAGAGGGAGAGAGAAAGAGAGAGAGAGATCAAGAGGGAGAAAGGAGGGTGAGGGAAAAGGCTATGAGAGAGAGAAATGCGAGGGAGGGTAGAAAAATAGAAAAAGGGAGATGGAGAGAGAAGCCTAAAGAGAGAGAGGAGGGTGAGGGATAGGGTTATGGGAGAGAGAGAGAGAGAGAGAGAGAGAGAGAGAGAGAGAGAGAGAGAGAGAGAGAGAGAGAGAGAGAGAGAGTGGGGGAGAGAGAGTAGGGGGAAGGGGGAGGGAAAAAGGCTATGAGAGAGAGAAACGCGAGGGAGCGAGAAAGAGAGAAAGATAGGAGGAAGGAGGGAGTGAAGGCAAGAGTGGGGGGGAGGGGAAAGGTCTGTGGGGGAGGGAATGGTCTGTTGGGGGTGAGGGGACGCGGTCAAATTCCAAGGATCAGCTGTGTGAATGAGTGGGTGTGTGTACTCACCTAGTTGTGGTTTCAGGGGTCGATACTCAGCTCCTGGCCCCGAGTGTGTATGTGTGTGTGCGTGTGTGTGTGTGAGCACCTCAGTTGTTTATATGTCCCAGAAATACATCTCACCTCTGTGTATCCATAATACTAATAAGATATAATTAACACTGAGAGTAATTCTAATAATTATAATACTAGCGTGTGTTAATGAGTCTTTCTTTCACCAAGTTATGTACTACCTTTTACTACATGTGTACCCAATAGTTGCTTCTCAGACTGTACTGTCTTTGTGTCCTAAAACATTATCTCCCGAAACTGTTGTCAGGGCTGTAGTCCCATTAGCCCCGACTTAAACCTCCTGCCTATTCCTTGCTCCTACAAATTATATCTTCCTACTACTGCTAGGTGCTGTGTGTATGATTATCGCTCTGGAGCAGGGTTTGTGTGTGTGTGTGTGTGTGTGTGTGTGTGTGTGTGTGCGTGTGTGTGTGTACTCACCTAGTTGTACTCACCTAGTTGAGGTTGTGGGGGTCGAGTCCGAGCTCCTGGCCCCGCCTCTTCACTGATCGCTACCAGGTCACTCTCCCTGAACAGTGAGCTTTATCATACCTCTGCTTAAAGCTATGTATGGATCCTGCCTCCACTACATCGCTTCCCAAACTATTCCACTTACTGACTACTCTGTGGCTGAAGAAATACTTCCTAACATCCCTGTGATTCATCTGTGTTTTCAACTTCCAACTGTGACCCCTTGTTACTGTGTCCAATCTCTGGAACATCCTGTCTTTGTCCACCTTGTCAATTCCTCTCAGTATTTTGTATGTCGTTATCATGTCTCCCCTATCTCTCCTGTCCTCCAGTGTCGTCAGGTTGATTTCCCTTAATCTCTCCTCGTAGGACATACCTCTTAGCTCTGGGACTAGTCTTGTTGCAAACCTTTGCACTTTCTCTAGTTTCTTTACGTGCTTGGCTAGGTGTGGGTTCCAAACTGGTGCCGCATACTCCAATATGGGCCTAACATACACGGTGTACAGGGTCCTGAACGATTCCTTATTAAGATGTCGGAATGCTGTTCTGAGGTTTGCTAGGCGCCCATATGCTGCAGCAGTTATTTGGTTGATGTGCGCTTCAGGAGATGTGCCTGGTGTTATACTCACCCCAAGATCTTTTTCCTTGAGTGAGGTTTGTAGTCTCTGGGCCCCTAGACTGTACTCCGTCTGCAGTCTTCTTTGCCTTTCCCCAATCTTCATGACTTTGCACTTGGTGGGATTGAACTCCAGGAGCCAATTGCTGGACCAGGTCTGCAGCCTGTCCAGATCCCTTTGCAGTTCTGCCTGGTCTTCGATCGAGTGAATTCTTCTCATCAACTTCACGTCATCTGCAAACAGGGACACTTCAGAGTCTATTCCTTCCGTCATGTCTTTCACAAATACCAGAAACAGCACTGGTCCTAGGACTGACCCCTGTGGGACCCCGCTGGTCACAGGTGCCCACTCTGACACCTCGCATGTACCATGACTCGCTGCTGTCTTCCTGACAAGTATTCCTGATCCATTGTAGTGCCTTCCCTGTTATCCCTGCTTGGTCCTCCAGTTTTTGCACCAATCTCTTGTGTGGAACTGTGTCAAACGCCTTCTTGCAGTCCAAGAATATGCAATCCACCCACCCTCTCTCTCTTGTCTTACTGCTGTCACCATGTCATAGAACTTCAGTAGGTTTGTGACACAGGATTTCCCGTTCCTGAAACCTTGTTGGCTGCTGTTGATGAGATCATTCCTTTCTAGATGTTCCACCACTCTTCTCCTGATAATCTTCTCCATGATTTTGCATACTATACATGTCAGTGACACTGGTCTGTAGTTTAATGCTTCATGTTTGTCTCCTTTTTTAAAGATTGGGACTACATTTGCTGTCTTCCATGCCTCAGGCAATCTCCCTGTTTTGATAGATGTATTGAATATTGTTGTTAGGGGTACACATAGCGCCTCTGCTCCCTCTCTCAATACCCATGGGGAGATGTTATCTGGCCCCATTGCCTTTGAGGTATCTGGCTCACTCAGAAGCCTCTTCACTTCTTCCTCGGTTGTGTGCACTGTGTCCAGCACATGGTGGTGTGCCCACCTCTCCGTCTTTGGAGCCCCTTCTGTCTCTTCTGTGAACACTTCTTTGAATCTCTTGTTGAGTTCCTCACATACTTCACGGTCATTTCTTGTTGTCTCTCCTCCTTCCTTCCTTAGCCTGATTACCTGGTCCTTGACTGTTTTTTCCGCCTGATGTGGCTGTTCAACAGTTTCGGGTCAGATTTGGCTTTCGCTGCTATGTCATTTTCATATTGTCTTTGGGCCTCCCTTCTTGTCTGTGCATATTCGTTTCTGGCTCTACGACTGCTCTCCTTATTCTCCTGGGTCCTTTGCCTTCTATATTTCTTCCATTCTCTGGCACACTTGGTTTTTGCCTCCCTGCACCTTTGGGTAAACCATGGGCTCATCCTGGCTTTTTCATTATTCCTGTTACCCTTGGGTACAAACCCCTCCTCAGCCTCCTTGCATTTTGTTGCTACATATTCCATCATCTCATTAACTGGCTTCCCTGCCAGTTCTCTGTCCCACTGAACCCCGTTCAGGAAGTTCCTCATTCCTGTGTAGTCCCCTTTCTTGTAGTTTGGCTTCATTCATCCTGGCCTTCCTGCTTCTCTCTCCACTTGTAGCTCTACTGTGTATTCGAAGTTTAAAACCACATGGTCACTGGCCCCAAGGGGTCTTTCATATGTGATGTTCTCGATATCTGCACTACTCAAGGTGAATACTAAGTACAGCCTTGCTGGTTCATCCTCTCTCTCTCTCTCTTGTAGTGTCCCTTACGTGTTGGTACATGAAGTTTTCCAGTACCCCTCCATCATCTCTAGCCCTCCATGTATCTTGGCCCCCATGCGGGTCCAAGTTCTCCCAATCGATCTCCTTGTGGTTAAAGTCACCCATGATCAGGAGCTTTGCCCTGCATGCATGAGCTCTTCTGGCCACTGTAGCCAGTGTGTCAACCATCGCTCTATTGCTCTCGTCGTACTCTTGCCTTGGCCTCCTGCTGTTCTGTGGTGGGTTATACATCACTGCTATTACCACCTTGGGACCTCCAGAGTGAAGCGTTCCCACTATGTAATCACTTTCTTCTCCGATGTTTCCTCTCTCCAGCTCATCAAAACTCCAGCGATTTTTGATCAGCAATGCCACTCCTCCACTCCCCCTGTTCCCTCTGTCTTTTCTCAGGATTTGGTATCCCGTTGGAAAGATGGCATCTGTTATCATACCTGTAAGCTTGGTTTCTGTGAGAGCTATGATGTCCGGTGATGCCTCTTTGACTCTTTCATGCCACTCCTCCCACTTATTTGTTATTCCATCAGCGTTTGTGGACCATACCTTCAATTTCCTTTCCAACACTGTGGTTTGGGAGACCTGGTAGCATACTGTGAGATTCTATAGCTCGGTGTTGGGTGGAGGCTGTGGGTATGGATTGTAGTGTGTGTTGGGATGGTGTGATAGGTTGTATGGTTCTGAGAATAGATGTGTGTGTGCTTGCCCTAGCTGTTCTGTTCTGCTCTGACTGACCTCTGCTGGTTCCATTCTTGTCTCTTTTCCTAGCTCCTTTCGCTTTTTTGTCCTCTCCCTCAGCTGTTGTCGTTCTGATTGTGTTCTGTCTCTGTCTAGGAACACCCTCTTGTACTCTTCTGAGTATTTCAATCGTGGTTTCTCTTGGAGGATCCTGTTCCGCACTGTTTCCGACCTGAGAATCAGCTAGATTGGTCGGTTTCTCCCCTTCGAGTACCCCCCTATTCTCTGAAAATTTACAATCTCGTCCATCTCTTCACCTATTTCCGTGATGATTTTCTCAATCTCCTTTCTTTCTTCCTGCTGCCTTTCAGTGTGTGTCCTTTCCTCTCTCTTCTGAAGCCCATGGATAAACACTGATTTTGCCCTTTCCTCCTCCCATTGCCTCACCCTCTGTGACTCTGGATCCTGCCTGTATGTGGTCAGTTTCTCCCTTGATTTTTCCAGTGGCTCTTGATAGCATGGTTGTGCCTCAGCATTCGACCTATCACCCTCTCAATCTGCACCCAGCTGTTCTTCCCTTTCACTCCTTGGCCCTCCTTGGCAGGCTGATATGACCTTAGCATAATTCATAATTCCTTCCTTCCTGTTGGGTCTTGCAGCTTCATATGCTGTATCTTCTCTGGTCACTGCCCCTGTAACTCGCTTCAGCCTATTTATCTCAGCTTCTAGGACCCTAATCTTGGCTACTGCAGTTTCGACTTGTACCTCCCAATTCTTTGTCTCCTTCTCCAACCTCTTTTCCAATTTCACAGAGAGCTCTTTCTCCATTTTTTCAGAAAGCTCTCCTAATTTTCTCTCCCACTCTTGTTCCATCCTTTTCCACTGCTACTCCATCCACTCCTCCCTACCAGAACCATTCTCATTTGATCCTTGGTTCCTGCGAGTCCCCACAATTTTTTTTTTTTTTTTGTGAGAGAAGAGACAAGGGAAAGGTAGAAGGAGAGAGAGAGGGGAAAAGTGAGAAGGGAAAGGGGGAGAAAGAGTGTGAGAGGGGGAAAGAGAGAGAAGGGAAGGGAAGGAGATGGGGAGAGTGAGAAGGGAAAAATGGGGAAGTGATGGAGAGGGAGAGAGAGAGAGAGAGAGAGAGAAGAAGAGAGAGAGAGAGAGAGGGGGAAAAGAGAGAGAGAGAGAGAGACGAGAGAGAGAGAGAGAGAGAGGAGAGAGAGAGAGAGAAGAGAAGGGAAGGTAGAAAGAAAGGGGGATAGTGAAAAGGGAAAAAAGGGGGAAGAGAGAGTGAGAGTGAGAGTGAGAGAGGGGGGAGAGAGTGAAGGGAAGGGTAGGAGAGGGGAGAGTGAGAAGAGAAAATGGGGATGAGAGAGAGCAAGAGAGAGAGAGAGAGAGAGAGAGAGAGAGAGAGAGAGGAGAGAAAGAAAGAGAGAGGAGAGAGAGAGAGAGAGAGGGAGAGAGGAGGGAGAGAGGGAGGGAGAGAAGGCAAAGAAAAGGGGGAGAGAGAGGGGGGGAGAGAGGGGGAGAAGGGGAAAGGGGGGGGAGATGGAAGAGCGAAGAGGGGAGAGAGAGGCTAGGGGGAGAGAGAGGGGAGGAGGGGGAGAGAGTAGGAAAAGGGGGGGGGAGAGAAAATTTGGAGGGGAGAGATTTAGGGGGAAGAAGTGTTTAGGGGGGAGTGTTTGAGGGAAGAGATGTTAGGGGGAGAAATGGGAGGGAAAGAGAAGAGAGGATAGGTAGAGAGATATAGGTAAGAGTGAGTTTGGGTTTAGAGAGATAGGTAGAGAGAGTTTAGGTCTTTTCTAGGTTTTGGAAGAGAGGGAGGGAGAGAGAGACGAGGTTCAGATGGAGTTCACAGGACGGTGAAAAATCCTGGTATGGGTGTTTGCGTGTGTAGTACGCTTACAAGGCTTGTTCCTGTGTGCGTGTGTGTGGTGTGTGTGCATGTGTGCGTGTGTGTGTGTGTGTGTGTGTTGTGTGTGTGTGTGTATGTGTGGTAGGGGTGTGTGTGTGTCTGTGTGTATGCATGCCTGTGTGTATGTGTGTATGTGTTTGTGTGTGCATGTATGAATGAGAACCCGTGGTGATTTCTAATTTTCCAGAAGTGAACAATGCAAAAACACTTCGGAATATTTCTCATTACAAAGAAATTATAATAGCATTTTAATCCAGGTATCAAGAGATCCAGATACCATAAAGACACGAAACTACGTCACCACAAGACAGTGCAGACACAACCATCACTTAGAAACTATGTTCAACACAATGGTGTAGACAATAGCAGTGTCTTAATGTCTTATTACAAACAAGACATTAGGACATTACATCTAAACATTAGGCCTAGTGCTCAGAAGTTAGGTCAGGTACAAGATATGTAGTGCAAGGTAAGTAAGTGCCTGCATGTAATTATTTTTTTCTTATAGAAAACGCTGAGCAGTTTGGTAAGTTAAGGCTGAAGTTAATAATTAGTTCTGTCAAACTAGCAGCAGTCACCAATAGCTTACTAACACTCTGTTGTTGGCGATAAAAATAATATGCTCTCTCATTAGTGTTTTGGCATTAGAAGATAAAATATTATTTACACTCTGTAAAACTTTAAATTCACAAACTGAATAAATATCAAATCCCAGTGTCCAGCAGAGACAAGAGAAGTATCCTAAAAAACTGATTATAAGTCCAAAAAACTGACAGAAGAGTCTCTTAACACACAAAAATGTTTAAATCGAAGACTTCACGTTACTGTACGCAAGTTACCAAAACTTTCTATCAGTGCAGTGTAACCCAGATTTATCAGTGTCCACACAAATATGTAAGCATTATACATATGATGTATTGGACCAAAGTCCAGCAATCAAATCAATCAGTCCACAGCACTCACAGCCGCACTGACAAGACTCAGCAAACCAGGCCTGCAGAAGCTAACTTCTGCAGCTCATGAAAATTTTACTCTGCTGGAACACAGGTTATTCTTTAACATAAAATATCTAAGCATAGTACGCCTGAAAATTCTGAAACAAAGTCAAATTAAGTAATATATGTGCCAGGGAATTTACTAGCCAGGATGTAGAGAGTAGAAGCCTCAAATCCCACCTGCCTGGCGCCAATGGCGTACCTAAGGTATGGCAGGTATGACACGTGTGTGTCCTGGGCGCCACTTGAAGGGGGAAGCGCCACTAAGCGGTTTCTAATAAAGCCAGACAAGTCATCCTTGGATAGAGAAAAAGTATTTTCTTCAGATGTATGATCTCTCTTTGATTATCATGGGTGAGAAGCACTGGGATGGACAGATTGTTAACCCATTTCCTTATTTCAGAGAAATGTGCAAGACCATGAAATGTTTCTTCACGAAGAAGAGAAGTGGAGCTGATGGACGGAAGAGTCGACAACTGGAGGCGGAGGAAGCCAAGAAGTCGAGAAAGTTCTTCATGCCCTTGGACTTCTGAAATTCGACAAGGATACTGGAAAAGCAATTCTGACTGACACGTTGAGAACAGAAATAATAAAGCTGGGTTCGAAGTATTTCCAGAACAATGAGTGACCTATCCCACCAACAAATAACCGCTCATTGAACAAAACTTGGTTCAAGAGAAAATTGGGAAATGATCGTGATGAGGAAGTAACTCACTTATGGCTGGTCTATTCCACTTCTAAAAAAATTCTGCATTTTGTATCTGTTGTCTTCTCTATTCTGTATCAGACCATCAATCCTCACTGGAGCAGGAAAGTGGATTCAGCCAGTGAAAAGCACCTAAAAGAATTAGCGAAAATGTTAAGAATCATCCGGAGTGCTCCACAAAATGAAAAGAAATGGAAAGAAATTTAGCTGATATCAGAGGAGTTATTGACGCGGAACTTCAGTCACAGACTGAGAAGGAAAAGCAGAAGTGGACTGATATCTTGACGAGAATCCTACACTGCATAAAATTCCTTGCAACTCAGAACCTTGCTTTGCGAGCACACAGGAAGTCACTACAGCTGGACGATGACTCCAATGTGGAAAATTTCCTTGACTTACTGTGACTACTGTTCGTCTTTCACCCTGCTACGAAAAACATCTCACTCGTTTGATAAGTCATCCTTTATCCACGTCTTATCTTTCACTGGGTGTTCAGAAAGAATTCATCTGCAAGATGGCATCCACTGTTCGCCAGAGTTTACTGGGAAGCCAAGTATTATGGTCTCATGCTCGACTCGACTCCTGATCAGGCACACCGTGAGCTGATGTCAGAAGTAGTGAGTTACGTGGAAGTTTATTTTGAGAGGAAATCAGTCCGTGTTAAAGAGTCCTTCTTTGGTTTCATTCAGATAAGCCAGGAGGATGCTGAGAGCTTGACTGAAGACACCTTGAACAGCTAAAGAAGGACGAAATGGAGCTACAAGATTGGCGGTCACAATACTATGACAAAGCTGCTGTGATGGCTGGACACAAAAGAGGTATTCATCAAAGAATAAGTAAGAAAAACAACCTGGAAGTGTTTGTGAATTGCGACGACGAATCACTCATTCAACTTGGTAGGTTTACATGCAGCCAAAGATAATGATGGTCACGAAGCTCTCTATTTGTTCATGTTTAGTTCAATACAGTACTGGAAAAAAGCAAAAAACGCCGTGCTTGTGGCTGTTAAGTCGGAGATCCGAAACCTGGTAGAGTCCAAGGACAGAAATAGTGAACCCTGTCAACAAGTACCTTCAGGAGATACTTAAAGTTCTCCAGGACATGAAGTTCAATGAAAATTAGACCAGAAAAACAGAAAGTAACGCTTGATAGCTGTATAACCGAATGTTGAGTTACGATTTTCTGACTTTGCTAGGATTTTGGAACAAATTACTCATTCTCATTGACCATATTCAAAAGCTGCAGGATCCTAGCATGAACTTCCACGATGCTGCCCTGGATTTAAAAGCCCTCTGAGATCATTTTGATGATGAAAGGGAAGTGATGGTCAGTGAGTCACTCGAAGAAGGACTCTGGCTCTGTCACAAGTGGAATACTGAAGTTGAAAGACGTCAGAGAAGAAAGAAACGAATAGCTGATGAGAATTCGAGAAACACTGGGTTAACAGCCAAGGTGGAAATGGAAAGAGTCATGAAAGGAACAGTCGACCACCTTCAGAGAGAAATGGATAAAAGGTTCTCTTGTTTGCACGTCACTGACGTCAAGTTTTGTTTCGTTCTCGATGTTGAGAGACTGTGTTATGGTGTCGACAGTAACGACCTAATAAAGAAGTGCAAAAAAAATTGGGCGAATTGTACAGCTGTGTTATTCATGGACAGCAGCTATACGAATAAATTTTAAATTGCAGAATGTTGCTATCGAGTCGGGCCAATATGAAAGTATCAAGACCTGAAGAGCTTCTCCAATTTATTGTTCAGTATGGAGATGAGAGCATCTTCTCCATTCTTCGCATTGTTATTCAGGTAATGTTAACCATCACAGTTTTCATTGCCAGCTGTGAGAGATCACTCAGTAAATTAAACTAATAATCTTGCTATGCTGATTATTATAATTAAAGATTCGCCGGTATTCTCCCGGCCCGGGCCTTTTCCAAGTGGTGGCCCGGCCTTGGCTCCCTCTTTAGGGAGTGTCTGAGACCTAAGTCTCCCATGGGAGGAGGCACAAGTACCTCCTCATCTTTGGGACCAACTGTCCCCAGGCCTAGCCACAAGCTAGGCCTCTCTGGTCTGCCATCCCCGCCCCAAGAGGGCAAATGGGAATGACAGTCTTATGAGCTAAAGGCTCGGGCTCAGGCACCTACCCTACCCTAGAAGGGTTAGGCATGGTGTCGATCTTGCTATGCTGAGTGTAGAAAGAGAGGAAACTGAAAAAACAATTTGCAATAAAAGCAACGAAGGTGAAAATGTAATTTTCATGTAGTGCCATAATTTATTAATATAAAGATTAACGAGCTTGACTTGTATTTTTGAGCTGATTTTATGGTAAAGTTATCTAAAAGATGGGTGTCGGAGGTTTGGTCAGGGGCGCAATTTCAGAACATACGCCCCGTCCTGGTGCCAACTGATTCTCTCATACATAGGGAAGCATGGACAGCCAGACACACCCAAACTGACGATCTTGGCTTAAATAGCAACGCTCATCTTGCCATATAGGACAAGTTAAAATTTGTGTATGCAATAATTTCGCCAAAATGATTCTGAACCTAACGAAAAAAATATATTTCACTGTGTTTGTTTAGTATTAAATTATTGTAAACAAATCTAAAATATATTTAGTTGGGTTAAGCTAAAATAAATTGTTCTTGTTATAATAAGGTTAGGTAAGTTTTCTAAGATTCTTTTGGAGCAAAATTAAATTTTTTTACATTAACATCTACTTTGTATTGAGCTGATGAAGCCACTGTGTGGCGAAACGTTTCTTCAATAAAGATTCCCATGTGTTGCACAAGTGTCTCATTTCTTCACTATGTACTTGTAACGGGTAAGAAACATGTGTACATTGTATATATTGTATGTTAATTTGATAGTCCCTGTATAACTACTTTTTTTTTTGTTTCCAGCGCCACGTAAATTTCCAGAGAGAACTACTGGTGGTTTCCTGGCGTTCTGGGTAAGCTAGTAGTGCCACTTAACTCCTGACTCTCCTTCCGGTAAGTAGTCCTATCAAACTGCTCATTCTATGTTACCATCATTGACTTAGGTCTACCCTGGCTACTTGCGTGTCGCGAGTAGCCCGTGCAACAGATGTTGGGTCACTCTACTTTTATGGACCACGAGGAGCTGTCTTCAGAATGCACTCTGTTTCTTTGAGCGAGCACCTGCTTGCTCGTAAGCTGAAACCTGGTCTACTCCTCAACTAGTTTCAACGTCGCCTGGTTACTGTACAGGGAAATTTGTCAAGTGAGCTACCAATGTTGAACAAAAAGTTTTTCTTCCCTTTTTTATTTTTCCCTATATATTCTCCTAGGGGATTTCTCCAAGAACCCCTAGCCCCCCCCTTGACCCACAAACTTTTCAAATTGTTATCTTTTGTCCCCATTTTTTTTTGGCTTTTTTCTTTTGGGGTACAGCTGGTTGAATTAGATGTCAATTTTTCTATGTATTAGGGGAAAAAAATTTACCTTTTATGCTGCGTTTTTTGGGCAGCGCCCCAGCTCTGAGGAGTGTAGTATTGTACGTTATGTCTCTTTTTAAACAATGTATTTTTAAAAATCTTTTGTCCCATATTAGGTAAAAAAATATACCTATGGGTAAAAAAGAATAAAAGAGGGGTGGAGGGGAAGGGGAATTTCAAAGGGCTTAAAAAAGAAATCCAATTTTTTCCCTTTGAAGCCTTTTTACCTTTTTTTCTCCGAGTTTGGGCCCACAATTTACCCCAGAGGTGGCCCCCAATGTTTATATAAAATTATATTTATTATAATATATATTATATATTTATATATATATAAAATATATATATATATATATTATAATATATATTATATATATTTCCTTATTGTAATTTTTATTTTTTTTAATTTTTCTTTTTTTTTTGTTTCCAAAAACAAAGGGAACGTATAAGTCAGTGCAGTTAATTTTTTCTTTGGGCTTTGATACCTGCGGTTTATATATATATATATATATTATATATTTTTATATATAAAATATAATTTATAATATATTTTTAATATATATAATATATATATAATATATATATATATATTTTTATGTCGTGCCAAATAGAGAACTTGCGTCTTGGCTTAAATAGCAAGTCATCTTGCTATAGGACAAGTGAAAATTTTGTTGCAATAATTTCGCCAAAATCATTCTGAACCTAACGAAAAAAAAATATTTCACTGTGTTTGTTTGCTTTAAAATTTACTGTGAACAAAATAAAATATATTTTTGGGTTAGGCAAAAAAATTTGTTCTTGTTATAAAAAGGTTAGGTAATTTTTCTAAGATTCTTTTGGTGCAAAATTATAAATTTTTCATCAACTTAATGAAAAATTATACCTTTAAAGTATAAGAAAATTTTTTTAAAAAGGATTTAAATTTTTAAAAATGATTTCTTGCTAATTGACCATTTTTTACATATTTGCCGACTATATATATATTTATTATATATATTATATATATATTATTATAATTTTTATATATAATATAAAAATATAAATTATATTATAATATAATATATATATTTTTTTTTTTTTTTTTTATCACACGGCCCATTCCACCAAGGGGGTGGCCCGAAAAAAAAAAAAAAACTTTCCCCATCATTCACCCCATCACTGTCTTCCCAAAAGGGGGGTGCTTACACTACGTTTTTAAACTGCAACTTAACACCCCTCCTTCAGGTGCAGGCACTGTACTTCCCATTCAGGACTCAAGTCCGGGCCGCCCGGTTTCCCCGAATCCCCTTTATAAAAGTTACTTTGCTCACATCCAAACACGTAAGTATTAAAAAACCTTTTCTCCCTTCACTCCTATTTAAACACGCTCACGCATGCCTCTGGAAGTCCCGCCCCCGCACACAAAACCCCCTTTACCCCCCCCTCCAACCCTTCCCGGGCCCACCCCTACCCCGCCTTCCTTCCAACAGACGTACATCTTTGAATTATTCGTTTCGCCCATTCTTCTACATGTCCCAACCACCCCAACAACCCTTCCTCAGCCCTTGGGCAACAGTTTTTTGGGAATCCCGCCCTCCTCCTAACTTCCAAACTACGAATTCTCGATTTTATTCACACCACACATTGCCCTCAACATGACATCCCATGCCTCCCCCTTTCCTGCTGGGAACATTCTCACCCCTGCCACACCCTATAAGAGCGTTGGTAAAACTTACTCTCAACATTCCCCTCTTTGCCCCCAAGGACAAAGTTCTCTGTTCCACAGACTCCTAATGCCCCTCACTCTTTTTCCCCATCAATTTTATGATTCACCTCATCTTTCATAGACCCATCCGCGACACGTCCCCTCCCCAAAATCTGAATACGTTCACCTCCCCCTACTCTCTCCCCCCCAATCTGATATTCATCTTTCCACCCAACTTTTGTTATCCCATAACTACCTTTCCCCTATTCACCTTTAATTTTCTTCTTTTGCACACCCTACCAAATTCATTTTACCCAACTGCGCTTTCTTCAAAACTCCAAAAGCACGTGTCCACAAAGAGCAGCTGTGACAACTCCCCCCTGTGTGTGATTCTTTATCTTTTAAATCCGCCTTTGCCCAAAACCCTCGCATTTACTTCTCTTACAACCCCAACTATAAATTAAATTAAAAACCACGGTGACTCCACATCCTTGTCTAAGGCTACTTTTACGGGAAAAAATTTCCCCCCCTTTTCCCTACTCTAAATTGAGCCTCATATCCCCGTTCCCCTTTTGAAACCTCCCCTAAAAAAGAAATTAAAATTTATTTTTTTTAAAAATTTTTAAAAATTTTTTTTTTAATTTTTTTTTTTTTTTTTTTTTTTTTTTTTTATTTTTTTTTTTTTTTTTCCGTTTTTTTTTTTTTTTTTTTTTTAAATTTTTTAAGGGGAAAAAAAGAATTATCCCCTTAATTTTTTTTTATTTTTTTTTTTTTTTTATAAAAAATTTTTTAATTAAAAGGAAATTTTTTTTCCCTTTTTTTATTAAAAAAATTCAAAAAAATAAAAATATATTTTTAAAATTTTATTTTATAAATTTTATTTATTTTTTTTAAATTAATAAAATTTTTATTTTTATTTTTATAAAAAAATTTTTTTATAAATTTAAAATTTCCCAAATAAATATCTTAAATTAATTTTTTTTTTTTTTTTTTTTTTTCTTTTTTTAGGTTTTTTTTTGTTTTTAAAATTTTTTTTTTTTTTTTTTGTTTTTTTTATTTTTTTTTTTTTTTAATTTTTTTTTTTTTTTTTTTTTTTTTATTTTTTTTTTTTTTTTTTTTTTTTTTTTTTTTTAATTTTTTTTTTTCCCTATTTTTTCCCGCCCCCCTTTTTTAAAAAAATTTGCTTCATTTTAAAAAATTTTTTTTTTCGCCCCTTTGTAATTCTTTCAATTTATAACTCTACCATACGCTGTCCCAGGTACAACTCAACAGAATTATCACCCTATAATTTTTTTTTGCAATCTCTTTTATCCCCTTGCCTTTATTACAAAGGAAACTATGCTGCTCTCTGCCAATACCTAGGTACACTTACCCTCTTCCATTTATTTACTTAATAAGTGCACCCAACCACTCCAAAACTATATCCCACCTGCTTTTAACAATTTCTATCTTTATCCCATCAATCCCGGCTGCCTTACCCCTTTCATTTTACCTACTGCCTCACGAACTTCCCCCACACTCACCAAACTGGCTCTTCCTCAACTCTACTAGATGTTATTCCTCCGTGCCCTATACACGAAATACAGGGCTTCCCTCTTCTTCATCAACATTTAACAATTCCTCAAAATATGCCCTCCATCCTTCCAATACCTCTAACTCTCCATTTAATACCTCTCCTCTTACTATTTTTAAAATGACAAATCCATTTGTTCTCTAGGCTTTCTTTAACTTGTTAATCTCACTCAAAAACTTTTTCTTTATTTTCAACAAAATTTGTTGATAACATATCACCCACTCTTCAATTTGCTCTCTTTTTACATTGCTTCAGCCACCTCTCTTAACCTCTCTCTTTTTCTCCTCATATACTCTGTCCCTCCTTGCATCCATTCTCTACTTTGTAAAACTTCTCATATGCCTAACTTTTTTCTCCCTTACTAACTCTCTTTACATAATCATTCCAACAATCACTCCTCTTCCAATCCTGCACCCACTTTCCTGTAAACCACAAACTTCTGCTGTCACTCTAACACTACCTGTTTAAACTACCCTATACCTCTTCGCACCCCATTGGCCTCATGCTCTCATTAGCCATCTATCTCATAGCTTTTATATCTTACCCTACTGCCTCCTCCTCTTAGTTTATTAAACCTTCACCTCTCTCTTCCCTGATGCGTCTTTCCTTGTATCCCATCTACCTTTTAAATCTCAGTGTTCGCTACAACTAGATAAGAGATCTGATTATCTGTGGCCCCTCTAATAAACATGTACATCCTGAACGTCTACTCAAACAGTTTTTATCTACCCTAAATACATAATCCAACCAAATACTGTCATTTCGGCCCTACATCATATCGTGTTATACTTATTTATCCTCTTTTTTCTTAAAAATATGTATTACCATAAACTAAACCCCTTTCTATACAAAGTTCAATCAAAGGGCTCCCATTATCATTACACCATGGCACCCCAAACTATACCTACCACCCCTCCTCTCTCAAAAGTGTCTCCTACTTTAGCATTCAGGTACCCTACCACCAAGTACTCTCTCACTTGCGGTCAAAGGCTCCTATACATTCACTTAACATCTACCAAAATCTCTCTCTCTCCTCTGCATTCCTTATTCTCCAGGTGCATACACGCTTATTATGACCACTCTCGCATCCAACCTTTTCTTTAATCACACATTAATTCTTGAATTTACTCTTCATATTCTCTTTTCTCCTTCCCATAACTGATCAGTTACATTAACTGCTACCCCTTCCTTTGCTCAAACTCTCTCAGATACTCCAGATTTAATCCCATTTATTTCCCCCCACTGAAAATAAACTCTCCTACCCCCTTCAGCTTTGTTTCGCTTAGAGCCAGGACATCCAACTTCTTTTCATTCATAACATCAGCAATTCATCTGTTCTTGTAATCCGCACTACCATCCACGCACATTTAAAGATCCAGTTTTATAAAGTTTTTCTTCTTCTCTTTTTTAGTAAATGTATTTATATATATCTATATATTTATATATATATATATATATATAGATATATATATATCTATATATATATATTATATATATTTATATATTATATATATATATATATATATATATATATATATATATATATATAAGTGTGTGTGTGTGTATCCTTATGATATTCTTATTTTTTATAATTTTGTCAGTCTTTTTTTTCCAAAAACGAAGGAACTGTATAAGTCAGTGTTATTAGGCAGTGCAGTTAATTATTTCATTGGCGTTGATACCTGCGGTTTAGATATATATCTAGATATCTGTCTTATGAGTCCAGGATTCACCAGTGACAACACATTTCATAAAGCCTTGTTGTGTGTTTCGAGAAAAACTGTTTTGCGATACTTCTCATGATTCAGAGTTGACGGGACGGGATGGACCCCTGTCAACATTCTGATGGTTTGTTGGGAGCTTCTCAGATAATTATGGATTTAGGAATTTTTACTTGGCGTTTGGTTTCCCTTTTATTTTTGTCAAGCACTTTATATTGTTTTCTCATTAATACGAATAGTAAGATGTGTCGGCTTGGACCACTTTGTTAAGATGAAATATCACAATGCACTGCCGTACATTCATTTATCTCACCTAATTTAAAGAAAGACCAGCCAGAGAGAACAAAAAAAAGATGTGATGGAGAAAAAGCAAAGGAATAGGAGATGGACAGAGGGGGTTAAGAATGAGGAAGACGTGAGAGAGAAAAGGAGAGCATTAACTAGGAAGGGAGAGGAGGAAGATAGATTATTTTGGAGAGAGGCAAGCAGAAGTGACTGAACTAAAGAAACTGGAGTTAACCATATGATGTTTGACTTTCTAAGAGAATGTGGATTGAAAAGGGTTTATGATTCGGCCTGACACCTTCCAGTACTTACTGTGCTTAACCTTCCTAAATTTTTTGAGGTGATGACATAAGGTCATATATAATTAGATTTGAGAATACCGCTACCTAAGGTGAATGGCTAACTGTGACCCGGGTTGCATGAGGTAGTCATAGCCTGCAACTTGTTAAAGGGCTTTTCTTGAATATTACAGGAAGGCGACGGATTTATACCGAAAAGACTGTCAGAATTTAACTATAAAGCCTAGGCAGATTTTTTTTTTTTTTTTTTTTTTTTTCAGACTCTCCTCCTTTTTTTGGGGGGAAGGGGTAAACAGTGAAGATATTAGACCAAAGGTATGACTCTCTTAGAAATTTCATGGTGACTGATCAACTTTTGTTTTCTATGCCCTTTCATCTTAGGACATTTGTTAAAGAACGCAACTTGCAGTTAGGTTCCGAGGTGGCAGAGGCTACACATACTTACGTCTCAACCCAAAATGTTAACCTGAAGGACTCGAGGAAAATACATTATCTTCATAAATTTAAGTCAAAGCCACAACCAGAGACATCTACTGTAAGCCCTTCAGCACTCACAATAAGATGCTTTAAGTATAGTAAAAATGGTCACAAAACCCAACAGTGCCACGCGAAGATTAGCAATGATGGCCGATGTTTTTTTCAGAACAATGCTGAAGCACCATTGTGCTCTGGGAACGTTAATGTTATGAACATATTTTCTATCCTACGTGATACCGGGATGTTTGCTTTAATTTCTCAAACTATTTCCTAATCTTGTTCTTTCTCAACACAAAGCTAAGACTTTACCAGATTACTTAGGACGTTACATAAGGTCAAAATGGTTCACAAGTTGAACCGTAGCCGTTGTTGCACCTATCACACCTTTCACTTGATGTTCATTGTTAATTGGTAATGTTAAATGTGCAACCTTTCGTTAAGAAACCAATTGTTCTATTCCTTAAAGATTTGATGTAACAACTTCTACAACTGTCAACCCTTTGGATCAGAGTTCTCAGGACTCAGATGAGGAAGAACTTTGATCCAAGGGGCTGAGAGTTATAGAAGTTGTTACATCGGGTTAATAGTGAATTTAATAAAAAACTTAGAACCTTACTGAGAGATAATGAGGAATTAATTAATCAGTTTTTGGCGAGATGTGTGACACTCCCTTACATGTACAGTTTGATTAAAACCCACAAGCCAGGTTTTCCAGCCAGACCTTTATTAGCTCTGTAAGGTCGGCATCATATGCCTTGTCAAAATGGTTGGTAAAACTATTAACTCCTTTGCTTGGCAACATTTCTGAAGCCCATTTAAAAAACAATGTTGATCTCATCGACAAATTGCAAAATATCAACATGTCTAATGACTTTATACTTGTTAGTTTTGATATCACTGCGGTGTTCACGAGAGTCCTTGTTCCCGACTTGCTATCTTGTTCTCTTTTCCTTTTGATAAAAATGTCATTACTGAATTGATTAAGCTGCGTGTAGTTGATTGCAAGTTTGAGTTTTTGGGGAAATATTATGCTCAAAAACAGGGAATGGCGATGGGTAATCCCTTGTCCCCCTTATTGAGCAATTTGTATATGGAATTTTTCGAGGCAAGACTGCTGAAAGTTATCCTGCCATGTAGAGCTAAATAATTCAGATATGTGGTGACATCTTGTGTCTTTTGCCAAATAATATAGCCGCTTTAGTCCCATCTATTAAATTCACCGTGGAGAAAGAGGTGGACTGTAATCTTCCATTCTTACATGTGTTGATACACCGGGTTGATAGAAAGTTTAAGTTTACTGTATATAGGAAAGCCACTAATGTGTGCTCACACATTCACTACTACTCCAGCCATGAGATTAAAGTCAAAAGGAGCGTATTTCTTACTATGTTTTTGAGAGCCTATAGTGTATGCAGTCCGGAGTTCCTATATGAAGAAAGTAGGAACATATTTGACACTGACATGAAACTGAAGTATCCTAAAGTGTTTGTGGAATCTGCCTTGCTGGCAGCTAAGAAAACATATTACAAAACAGACCCTAGGATAACACCTCAGACCAAGAATGTGCTGGTCCTCCCATATAACAAGAATTTATCTATCCTGCTGAATGCTTTTAGAAGATTTAATATACAAGTAGTATTTAAAATTCACGAACTGTTAGAATCATCCTGATAAAGAATGCACCACAACAACGTGTTGGTGGTGTCTACAAAGTTGATTGCAACGGTTGCAGTCTCTCCTATTTGAGACAAACTGGAAAATCATTGCAAGTAAGTAAGTCCCAGCACCGTTATTCGATACATATAGCACAGGAGTCGAACGCGATTTTCAACCACATTAGAGCTTGTAATAATCTGGCAAATTTGCGCGAAGCAAGAGTCATCTTCCCTTATTCCTCCTGGCTTGAAAGGAATATTGTAGAATCAGCACTTATTGAGCATGATAGACAATAATTATACAATATCAGTGACGGGCTGTTCAAATTAGATCTATTTTCAGTTGAGACAATAGTACACTGTCTAAAATTGGGCTCTTGTATGACTGCATTAGACTGTTTTAAATGTAGTGCCACACCGAAGAATTAGGGCCTATTTTTTCTGCAGTTTTTTGAAGGTTGAACCAGAGTTTACCTCAGAATTTTGTGGGTTGGATAACCTTGGCCGTCTTCCTTGTTCGTGTAGATGCCTCTCTCTTTAAATGAGTTTATTTTAATGAGCCCCATTTACTTTTAGAAGTCTCTCCTTTAAATGTTAAAATTTTTTCGCTCTTTGGCCCCCCCCCCTCCCCGGGTAGCTGTCCAATAATTGCCAATGACTTCTATTTCACTGACAATATATTTATATTTGTAAAGTTACTGATATCATAGCGGGGTGTAGCCGAGTTTTTCATTATTGCCTTGCTAATTTCGATTAAGCTATTACAATATCAATGCTTCTGGCTGTGGGTGTTGGTGTGCCTGGGGGAACTTCCGGTATCATTCTCTTTCTCTATCTCTCTCCCTCTCTCACTCACTCCATGTGAAAACGTCCAGTGGGAACGTACTTGCTTGGACATCCTCCTCTTTTCAGCAATTTTGCAAGCTCCTGTTGATGTATTGATTGTAACATGAAAGGCCTAGAACTATCATTCTACTCCCCCCGTGGTTGCTCTGCATCCTGTATCGCTTGGTTTTCTATATTTGCATTACACCCCACACACACACACACCACAGTCTAGGGGTCCAGAGACTACAAACCTCACTCAAGGAAAAAGATCTTGGGTTAGTATAACACCAGGCACATCTCCTGAAGCGCACATCAACCAAATAACTGCTGCAGCATATGGGCGCCTAGCAAACCTCAGAACAGCATTCCGACATCTTAATAAGGAATCGTTCAGGACCCTGTACACCGTGTACGTTAGGCCCATATTGGAGTATGCGGCACCAGTTTGGAACCCACACCTAGCTAAGCACGTAAAGAAACTAGAGAAAGTGCAAAGGTTTGCAACAAGACTAGTCCCAGAGCTAAGAGGTATGTCCTAAGAGGAGAGGTTAAGGGAAATCAACCTGACGACACTGGAGGACAGGAGAGATAGGGAGGACATGATAACGACATACAAAATACTAAGAGGAATTGACAAGGTGGACAAAGACAGGATGTTCCAGAGATGGGACACAGCAACAAGGGGACACAGATGGAAATTGAAGACACAGATGAATCACAGGGATGTTAGGAAGCATTTCTTCAGCCACAGAGTAGTCAGGAAGTGGAATAACTTGGGAAGCGATGTAGTGGAGGCAGGATCCATACATAGCTTTAAGCAGAGGTATGATAAAGCTCATGGTTCAGGGAGAGTGACCCAGTAACGACCAGTGAAGAGGCGGGGCCAGGAGCTATGAATCGACCCTTGCAGCCACAACTAGGTGAGTACACACACACACACACACACACACACACACACATATAGATGTAGATGTAGATATAGATATAAGTGTGTGTGTGTGTGTGTGTGTGTGTGTGTGTGTGTGTGTGTGTGTGTGTGTGTGTGTGTGTGTGGGTGGGTGGGTGTAATACATGGTAGCCGAACTGACGAGTTTGACAAGGGTGTTCTTTGCCTAATTAACAGAGTGAACATATGTTTTTGTTATATATCAGCAGAAATTATTATGAACATAACGAAAATATTAAATGTAACTGATTTTCAGTAATATTAATTAAGTTTAAACTGACCTATGCTATACATAACAGACTGTAACTTAAATAAATTGCGGTAATTTAAATAAGGTTACTTGAGGTTTCTAAATTTGGTTTGTTTCAAAAATTAAATTTATATCATTGTCAATGAAAAAATGCAATTATCAATCAGTAAAAAAAATTTGTGAGAAAAAGTCAAATTTTTAAGGGTGTTCTGTCTATTCGGCAAATTCGGCTTATTAGGCACGAATATAATAGTATGACATGTCAAAGATTATGAATCTCCTCCAGCTCCTCTAAAGCTGGACGTGACCCAAGTATGCATCGACACCATGCCTAACCCTTCTAGGGTAGGGTAGGTGCCTGAGCCCGAGCCTTTAGCTCATAAGACTGTCATTCCCATTAGCCCCCTTGGGGCGGGGATGGCAGACCAGAGAGGCCTAGCTTGTGGCTAGGCCTGGGGACAGTTGGTCCCAAAGATGAGGAGGTGCTTGTGCCTCCTCCCATGGGAGACTTAGGTCTCAGACATTCCCTAAAGAGGGAGCCAAGGCCGGGCCACCACTTGGACAAGGCCCGGGCCGGGAGAATACCGGCTAATCTTTAACTAACTAACTAACTAACCCAAGTATGCAGCAAGCATTTTCCCCTTTTGATGCCACACTGAGATGG